>CM030369.1:128411711-128547336 GCA_003604175.2 Clonorchis sinensis | reverse complement strand
TGAAAATATGCTACTCCTGCACGCAACAGACGTTTTGGTCGGTCAATAGATAGACCAGCTAGGTCCAACTAGAAACTCTTTCGGGGCTTAGCTATTATGTCACCCGAAAGGAGAACGAGAGATGTACAATCCTAGACAGGAACAGCCGGGATGCCGGGAGTGGATTTAAACCACAGACCTTCCGATCAGTGAGTTCACGCCTTAACTACTGAGTCTTCTCGGGTTCAGTGAATATGCCGTCACCTTATCTTGGCGCGGTCTCTTATGCAGACGTTCACCTCCTGGGACTACATCTGCACCTGCTCTCTGAAACGTAGTTATGTTGCAGAGTGTCTAGCGCATGCAATCGTAAGTGTTTTCATTCCCGTCTCCACTGACCTCGTTGTATTTCCTTACCTCCAGCCTTAAGCTTCTGTGCCCAGCCAACTTATTCCTAGTTCTTTCAAGCCTCGTCCAATCCCTGAATAACTCTGCCAGCCCTCTTTAATATCTGGTGCTTTGCTTTGACTAGATTTAACTAACCTTACCTAAACCGAAGCTTTACTCTGCATCGGCGTGACTCTGTCTGCGTCAATCTCGTCGTCTAACCCGGATCCAGCAGCCAGGGCAATGCGCATCCCCTGTCCGATTGCAACAGTCTTGACGACCGTTACGGGGCTACCCAGAAACCGAAGTACGTCGGTGCAATGATGGCATGGCACTGCCATACCCAGTCTGATGGCACTACCACAACCATTCACTTCCTATTTTTACGCTGATTTCTTGCCTACTTTCCCCTACCTGCAACTACGAAACAAAACTTCACCTAGCCCCAGCCGCCTCCGGGATGCGTTCAGTCTATTCTGCCGAACATTCTGTTGGGATGTAAACATCTAGTTACTTTCATTTTATGCTCCTCACATAATCAGTCATTTTCAGTCCAATTTGCGCTCCCTCTTTGCATTAGCGCCAACTCCCTGCCCCACTGAACTTTAACACCCGACTTCACTCCAACACCGACACTGGTGAGTCTCTACAGTTTCATGACTGAGATTCCTGTTACCATTTATGCGTATTGCTGATTCCTGTACTTCATCATCTCCAGTTACGCTTTTTGTAACCCTAGCCATAAGCCCAATAGCCCAAGGCCGAAAAGGCCTCGTCGGTGGTTTTAGACTTTAGTTCAAGATGACCAGCCAGACCGCGGCAATCCTGCTACCGCACCAGCTTTCTGCTTCTCGTTCCTCATTTTTGGCAATTCGAAGTTTTCTTGTCATAGGCCAGGCACTATGCCTCCTTTTATCCCTCTCTTTCTGTTTTTGCGCGCCACCTTCAAACCCTAACGATCTGATCTTGTCTCCGTTTGACGTTCCCTCCCCAAAAGTAAGGTAAACTCCTGGTAACTGTCTACTTTCCTATGCCGTTTTAGGCGCGGTCAGGTCTACATCGTATATTGCCCACTGTTTTTTACTGTCCTTTTTCCGCGTAATCCCCAGTACCCGCCGGTCCCCCAGTCGTGATTTATTCTGACTGTAATCGAGTGATCATACCTGACGGTATGCCACCCACTAGATGGGACTAAACGGCATAATCACTTGAGTGGTACAGATAGTTCACATGGTTTGTCTCCTGCTGCCTTCAAAGAATGCAGCCAGTCTTTTGTAGCTTGCCTGGCGACTTTATTCCCGAATATCTGGAATGGAGGCAGAATGCGTGCACAGTAGAGCGCACCAACGGTGATTCCCATATTGGAAAAGGGTTTATGCGCGTCGGTCCAGTGACCATAGCTTTACTTATTACCATCGGAGACGACAAAATCGATGCTGACATTGATGCTTCACTGCCGTACAACCACATGTTGAGCTGGGCTTCGACCTGATCGCGGTCGTAGCAGTCTTCGTCATCAGCACCGCCGACAACATGGCATCAGTGTTCAGCACTAATTTTTCGCTGCAGCTCTTCATTTCGCCAACTGCTTAACCTGTGCCATTCTTTCCGACGGCCAAAAATTGTCCTTTGTGGTTTAACAGCCGCTTTCGATTCCAGCGGCCGTTGACACCTATGTTAATATCTGGAGACGGAAGGCCTCCCTCGTAAATTCTAGTCTCTTTTAGACGCTCTGTATGCCCCCTGTGAAGATGTACATATCTACGCGAACCGTCCTGTGTTCACGACATTTAGTGGTGTTGAGCAAGTAGATTCAACCATTTACTATAGTTGTTGAAGCCGACTCGAAAGATCACACGGCGTAGCGAACTGGATTCAAGCCACGAAAAGACTGGGCCTTAATGTGGTGTGACAGTTAATATGCCCCACTGGCCCATCGAGTGGGACTATAGAATATCCTTACGACGCTCACAGCGTATCTCTTACCGAGTCAGCCAGTGGTTAGAGGTCTGAGTAGTAGGGTCTCCAGGTTGGGGAGGTCGGAACACGTGTGGGAACTTGTCATAGAACCGTAATTCCATACCACTTGCGGCCAAGCACCACATTGTGGTCAGAAATTTGATTGAAGGCTCTAGTCGACTTCATGACAATATCCCGGCGCAAATACAACCATGATTCACTCGATGGTAGTTAGTTTCAGGCTACATCGGTCGTCATCGTCTGAGTGGTCTTGTTGGGTAAAACAAGGTGGGTTAGCGAAAGCATTCTTTTGTTTGCACCTCTTTTCTTTTTCACATATTTGTTTCTACCTCCACCCCATCATTATTACTCTCTCCCTTAGGAATATTGACCTCATTAATTATGCGTTGCAGCTGGGTCACGCGATTTCCACAGCCTCAAGCGCCTCGAAATCAGTCTTCAAAATTCAGTGAGCGGTTCAACTGTCTTGGGGCAAGATGGCTCAGTGGGTAGAGCGCGAATTCAATGACCGGAAGGTCCGTGGTTCGAAATCCACCTCCCGACTTCCCCTGTCTTGGCTTGAACAACCTGGCAGCATCCCAGCCCTCGTGCTTCCTTGTCGTAGCATGGCACTTAGGTACCAAAAGGACGCTACGCCTGAATGCTGAACATTTCTGTAGGTACTAATTATCCACTCGTCCGGTGATGTTTCCCTCTTCGATTTACAAGGCGGCATAGAAACTGTGTTGCGACTGCTGAACGGTCGTGTCGGTCGTTGGCTTCCTGCTCCGCCCAATGTGATATACTGAAGTGCACGGTAGCTTTAGACAGCCCTTTATGCAGATAACGGAAGATTATTACAACCGTATTTATGGGGTAATCGCAGAGTTCTCCACAAGGTCATGCTATAATCCCCGTGAGGGGTAGAGAAGCGTCGAGCTGAAGATTCCGGCTCCAGATTGGCTGGCACTCTGACCTATCAGGGCATGCCTTCGTTTGGTCAGTAGCCTGCACGCGACATCCACCCAGTTGACTTGCTGTTCGGTTACTGGAGGCGACTGGCCTCCAGATAAACTTAGAATCTGTAATGTTCAGGAGTTGAACAAACTTAAAGAAGCACATTTTAGACGCTGCTCCAACTGCCCCATGTTTGCTATTTGCATCCATTGTGGCGTCAAAAGGGCATATTACTGGGTCTCAAGGGTCGCGTATCGACCTAAAGCTGCCCCTTTGACGTGGTGGTCTGGCTCGAGTTCTGCAATGGTCCTGTGAGCTGTAGCTTCGTTCCAAGATGCAAACATGCCAGGAAAGCCAGGGTGGAGTAGTCAGACCAAGAGTAGCGCGACCCCGTACTACGACCGAGCAAGTCAGACTATTGAGTCATCAGCTCCGGGCAAGGTCCCCAAAGAAAACCCTACTGTCCGCTGCCTCGCGGGTCAGACCTTTGAGTTAGAAGCCAGGGTCAGGGTACCCTAACACAAGCTTATACCTTCACACTGCCTTGTGGGTCGGACCTTTGAGTCAAAGGCTTGAGGTGGCGCGCTTCAACCGAACCCCGTTCCTCGGCCTTGGCAACTGGGAAGTACCGTTTGTTCGCTTAATTCTGTGTCCACCGATATATCTCCTCAACCCCTTCCCGCCACACAAGCAGACGTCACTGGTTCGTTTGAATGTCTGCTATCTGACCAAAAGGCCCTATGCACCTTGCTGCCTGCTGAGAATGAGCAAAATAACACCATTTTAAGCTCACAAGCTACTTTCTATATAGGAGCTTTTAACGTCCGTACCTTATATCAAATCGGCAAACGGTCAGTGCTTGCTGAAACCTTATACTCCCTTAAAATTGTTGTGTATTGTGTCTCTCAAATACGCATAAAAGGCCAAGCGTGGCTATGCGCCTCAGGACGCCAAGGATGAACTCAGCTCTTTCACAATTCTCCCTCCGTGTGTCCGGTGACCAAGAAGCAATGACTCGCGGAATATATGGCGTGTGGTTTGCACTCAGCCCCAAGATTGAATGCGCTTTGCTGAGTTAGATTCCAGTGAACAGTCGTCTCTGCGCCATCCGGTTATCCAGCACAATCAAGCTTAATGCCTGTCGGCGTAAAAACGGTGGTTGTTTGTAATGTCCGCTTGTGCCCCGACAGACTGCAGTTCTGATCCTGAGAAGGACAATTTACATCAAGAGATACCCGGGCTCATTCGTCAGGCAAAAAGCCCTGACATAGTGATCCCAGCAGGCGATATGGATGCTCGTCTGAGTTCCTCGGAATCAGTTGGGCCGTTGATTCAAAGTCGATCCTCATCGCACAACAAAGAGCCATGCCTCCAGTTGTGTGCGGATCGTGAACTGTCTCTGGTAGATACGAACTTTGGACATAAACAATCGCATCGCCTAACCTGGCGGCCAGCAGCTGCAAATCAACCATGGACCAGTTAGCTCACGTGACCATCAGCCACAATTCAAGACTGGCCTTCCTTCTGGGTCACACAACTTGATTCCGATCAAGCCATGGTGCGTGCACGCCCGGACGTTTGCTTGCCTTTAGGCCCTCGCAAGTCAACAAGCAGTATGCCAAGCAAATATCTTCGAAGCACCACCATAGCTCAACAGTATCGATGTGAGCTAGCCCAACAACTCTCCACAGTAAGCCAACTCTGGTGGATGAAGCGTGGCAACATATGCAAGGGGCTACGTTGGCGACGTTCACTGCTGTCTGTCCGATCTCTCCGATTCGACCACAAGATCACTGGATGTCGGCGAGGTCGATATCCATGATTGATGCCAGGAAAACCACACCAGCAAGCAATGAGTACGAGGACTCACGCGAATCCCTCAAGCTCCAAATAGTGAAGAGCCTAAGCAAAGACCGAGTGCTATGGTGAACATCGAAAGCTCGAACGATGGAGAAGGCTGATGGGGGCGAAATGGCTAGGTGGTTAGAGGGCGAATTTACTGACGGGAATCCGTGGTTCTAACCCGACATCTGCCTCTTGAACTTCTCTGTCTAGGCTCGGGAAACCTGGCAGTATCCTAGCCCTCGTGTTTCCCTCTGATGGCATGGCAGTTGAGCACTATGTCCGGAGGCCAGCCGTCCCTAATGACCGAACATCATATCAATTGCACGGATATTCTAGCATGGAATTTGGAACATTCTGCGATTACCCTATAGATACAGTTGTGATAATCTTCCGTTGTCTCCACAGAGGGTTGTCTGAAGCTACCATGCCTTTTGATTTGCCATAGTGGGCGGAGCAGGAATCCAACGATCGATATAGAATTACATGACCGTTCAGCAAGTCAGAACAACTGGGAGGGCCCGAATCCACGGTTTAAATTTCGGCGGAGCAACTCCAATTAATTTCTTAGAAACCACAGTTTGAAGAAGCTCAGCTGAGGCTTGTTGCATCTCTGGTGCGCAGTATGTCGGTGAATGCGACAAAAACAGTCGGGCCTCCGTCTTCTCCCAAAGTTCCTGTCGCCGGCTCAATTACTGGTTTCTATTTCGACGCTGCATGGGGACGATCTTTTGAAAGTTGGTTAAAGAAATATTAGGACGTGTTTCAAACTGACTTCGCTCAGTCTGATGATGCATGGAAATTTTGAATGTTGCCGCGGAGACTGGGGACATCTGAACATGATCGGTTCACAAATATCATACCCCTCCAACTCCCTCGTGGCCTTGGTTCCGCTGCCAAAATGCTGGCCCGAATGCCCGGGGAGCAAAGTTCCTTGTTGAATATTCGTTATCAGTGTCTCAAGATTACCGAAAGGGAGCTTGAAGAGGTCATCACTCACGCTGGTGTGGTCAGCAGAGAATGCGAGCGCTTTCAGCTAAACGCAATGGCCGAGGATCAATTCCAGTGCCTCATCATCGTGGCGGGTCTTCATTCGTCACATGATGCAGACATTGGGACCCGGCTACTGAATCAAATTGTACAGGATCCAGAGTAGATGGTTCGGAAACTTATCGCCGAAAGCCAGCAGCTTATTAATCCCAAGGCTGATACTGCAGTGACTGACATTCTAGATTCTCTCAGTCTAACATGGTATGCAAAGTAACTTCCAAAAGACACCCTTATTCTACACGAACTCCAAGAAAACCGTCCACACCCTGTTGGTTTTGTGAAGAATGGCATTATTCACGCCATTGTTCCTACCGGAACCAAAAGTGCAACGGGTGCATTCGAAAGGGCCACAAAGAGGAATTCTGCAAAGGCAACTTCAGGAGCTCGCGCAAACACCGATCCGAAAAAGGACGCAAGCAGGGACCATGACCGCCACATTCAGGATGAAAGCACCCGGTCGACGGAAATTTGCTACAGTATTTGTCAATGGCACACCGATTATCCTCCAACTTGACACAGGTTCTGACCTCAGTTGATTTCATGATGAACCTGGGACGCAATTGGAAGGCTACCAGTGAAACACACAAAGCGCATTGTTTGTAATGCATCTGGTAGAAGACTCAAACTGACCGGGAAAATGAACTGTTCCGTAACGATTTATTTCAGTGGTACTTGCTACCTCACGAACAATGCAGGCCTTGATCTCTCGGGCCTGGTTTGGATAGATGAGCCTCAACACTTGGATCAACCCCTCAATTCTGTTTGTGACGAAACAACTACAAGTGGCTCCGATACGTTCACGAGAACACCACGTCCTGACGATTTTGTGGTCGCCACAATTACAGCCAAACCTGAAACCAAAGGAAGCATACGCGACGCAGCGATTATTCAGCTCCTGGTGTCCGACACCCGTAGCCCTCTTACTTCAGTCCATTTTGGTGAATCCTGCCAGCAGCCTGCAACGTTTTACCCGCGGTCCGAAACTTTTGATTTACTGGCTCATGTTCATGTTGATCGTTCCATTGATATCCAGAAAGTCAAGAAAGGGGGCGAGCAGAAGGGAAACCAAAACAGTCACACAGAGGCCAGATACTGTTTTGTGGATGCGGGAAATGCTCTCCACGGTGGAAACAGGATTGAATGCCACATCAAGCACATTGCACAAGTGAGATAATAAGCACGGCCACGTCAAGGGAGCCAAATTCAGGCAACAGACTGCGAAACCGTAATGGGACTATGTGGCATGCGCAGAGGTCTAGCTACCCAAAATCTACTTTACAGGAGCGTGCGGAAAAGAAATAGAAATAATAACGCTAGATTGAGCATACAATAATAAAGAGGTCAGATGGAACACACGCACTAACAACTGTTCTCTTTTTAATAGTGCATCGTTGGCCAAGATCAGGGAATAAATAATAATCCAAGCATGGTTGTCCAGGGGTCTTCTCTAGAACAGTTCTCACATATAATAAAAACCCAAGATAGCCTGAAGTGTTTTGATACCAGAGTTGGCACATGAAACTCGCGAATCACCACTGTAAGCGCCATCGAAATCAGGAGAGATAGTCGAAGCACGTGACCAAGTTTGTATTGCGTGAAATTGTACGAATGCGCGTTTTTGGAGTTTTCCGAGTTTTTCAAACAAAAAACGTTCACGCAATTGACAAAATACGCAATGTTATAATGGTAGCAAAAAGAAAGTTACAAAACCCTACAAATGGGACACCGGACAGCCTTGACATACCTTCGAAGTGGAGGACATCAGTTCGGCATGCCCGCAGCCCCAAGGACGGGTCGACTCTCGACAGCAGCTCCATGAGTCGTCACATCTGAGTTAAGGCAGCCGTCGGTTTAACAGTCTTTTCTAGGGAGAGGTGTCCGGAGGCCAGCCGTCTCTAATAGCCGGACATCACATCATTTGGACGGATGTACCGCGTGCAGGCTACGGACCAAACGGAGGCATACCCTGATTGGTCAGAGTGCCAACCAATCTGGTTGGAACATCTTTAGCTCGACGCTTCTCGCCCCTTCAAGGATATTCTAGCATGCCCTTTCGGAGCATTCTGTGAGTACCCGACAGATACAGTTGTGATAACCTTCCATTATCTCCACAGAGGGTTGTCTGAAGCTACCGTGCCTTTTGATATGTCATAGTGGGCGGATCAGGAATCCAGGAACTGATACAGAGTTGCATGACCGTTCAGCAAGTCAAAACACACTGAAAGGGTGGTTTTATTATATCAACTGATACAGTCGACTAGCCGTAGGAAGGCAACGGTCGATGAAACGATAAGGGAAAATATGGTTCGTTAATTCGCTCGCAAAGATGTCGACTGGAATTATGGGCCGAACATTCCGAAGAATAGTTTAGCTGGCCTCATGCAACACAGCCTCTGGAGATAGTGCATATGGTCGAATGGAATGTGAACTCTAATCGCCCTTCGGAAGAGAAAATGAAACGCCAGAAGACACCGGGACCGGATGGTCTCTATCCAGCCCCAGAAGACTGAGAATCCCTGATGACCAATCTAACAAAACTAATTGATGCGATATGGAGTGAAGAGAAAGTGCCTGCAGAGTGCGTCGTGTCGATAGTTATCCGTATCTTCGGAAAGTGTGCGCGGACGCTATGTGAAAACCACCGTGGTATCAGTCTAATAGCTGTGGCATCAAAGGTGCTCTGTGGTCTTATCCTTCGAAGGTTGAGTGAACACAAGGAGAGACAGATCCGTGACAATCAAGCTGGGTTCCGACCTGCAAGGGGATGCATCGATCACATCACTCTCCGACAGATTCTGGAAGTCACTGCTTCCAGCAACCAACAATGGTTGTGTTCCTTGGCTTGAAAGCTGCATTTGACTCTGTGGACCGTCAGACAGTGGCAGTGTCTGTGCAGCAAAGGTGTCCCCCCATAACTTCTTGACCCTCCGTAAGGCTTTATACGCCAACTCCCACGGCCGTGTGAAGGTCTACAGGAAGCTCTCTTCTGAGTTCACCACATGAAGTGGTGTCAGACAGGACTCTCCTCTTTCACCTTCCCTCTTCAACTTCGTCATTGATACAATCATGGAAGGTTCATTGTCAGCCTCTACTGTCTGTGGGGTCGAAGTGTTCCCGGGACGTCCGCTCACAGGTATCGATTACGCGGACGATATAGCTCTTTTTGTTGTCTGACGCCTTGGTAATGCAAACAATATTAAATAATCTAAATAATTCTGCCTCACGGTTTGGCCTGCGCTTCACACCGGCAAAGTGTGAAGTACTACTGCGGAACTGGGTGGGCTCGGCATTTAACCTCATGCTTGCGGATGAGCCGATTGATATAGTAGATAAATATGTACCTGGGCAGCCGTATCAGTCCCAGTGGTCTCGCGAAAGGTGATATTTCCATCCGGTTTGGGAAGGCTAGAGCAGGTTTTTTGGACCTGCCCCACCTATGGCGTAGGCGTGACATCAGCTCATCCTTCAAGAGTCGAGGCTACAATGGTGCGGTGCGACCCATGTTATTGTACGGATCAGAAACTGGCTGCTGCGGGCCGAGGACGTGAAAAGACTTTCGGTGTTTGAGCATCGATGTCTTCGGAGCATTTCCCGAGTCTGATGGGAACACTGGATCATCAAGGCTGAAGTACGTCGGATGGTATTCAGAAGAAATAACTCCCCCTCTATAGATGAACTGATCGTACTGCATAGGTTGCGCTGGCTTGGCCACTGCTGTGTGTGCCAATCGACCGACTTCCTCGTAGGGTTCTTTTTAATGGTTAGAGACATTGTCAGACATGGCTCGGTCGCGCTCTCATTGACGCTAGTGCATCCAAGCTATCGTCTTCAATGCACATCTCCCTTCACAACCCTCCACTTAACCATCCACTGACACTCCTGTATTTACGCATCAGTTTATCCGCTACCGAGCCAAGCTGTGGCAGCTACAACCATTACGACAAGTACGAGGTTCTTATAGCCGATAATGAAGATGATGACAAGGGTCGCATGTACTAGGCTACAGTAAGGGCTTTACTGTTGCATGGTTGCGAAACATGGCATCTACGAACAGGTGGTGTGAAGCATCTTCAGGATTCTTACCACCGATCCCTCAGAAGCGTTGCTGATGTCCGATAGCTCCAAGGAGTTCGTAACGAGGTGATTAGAAAACAGGTATTTGGTTGTGCAGCAGGTACTTCAATCGCGGAAATCAGCCATCAGCTGCGGTGGCATGGTCCTGTGTTACGCATGCCGAAACACCGTCTACCAAGACGAGTGTTCTCCGTGCCCCCTTCAGAATGGTGCGAACCGCGAGGTTGACAACGTATGAGTTGGCAGAAAGATACATCATCATCGACAGCACGACATCAGTTTTCAGCATTAATGCTTCGCTGCTGTACAACGGTGATTTATTTGAAAGCCATATTGTGAAGAAGATAAAAGTGTACGGGGAATGAACTTAGTGATAGCCTACTACAATAGTTCCGAGGGACATACACCCCCAGACACATTTAGCAATCTGGATAGAAGCTTACAGCAAGAACGCCATTGGCCACATCTTACAGCTTCTCCAAGCAAGCATAGTGGGGATCAGGCGGTTCCCATCCTTGAAGGCGAGTCGCACCGACGACATCCAGATCTTTCGTATTCTATAAAAACTGTAGTGACTTGCATTTCCCGCCAAAGTTGGCGTAATGGCTCAGTGGTTAGAGCGCGAATTTACTGACCGGAAGGTCCGTGGTTCGAACTGGACCTCTGCCTCTCGACTTCTCCTTCTAGGCTTGGGCAACCTGGCAGTATGTCAGGCCTCGTGCTTCATTCGAGTGGCATGGCAGCTAGGCACTGAAAGGATGTTTACAGTTCAATGGGTCGCGGAAGCACACAAACCGTCACACCACGGTGAGGTCCAGTCTCTCTGGGACGAAGAGTTTGAATGTTGGTGCAGTACGCTTTCCAGGATGTGTTCTCCATTACCCCGCTTGCGCGTTTTTGGAGACGTGGCAGAAAATGGGGGCTGATCGGTGTCAGTGACTTTTGTGTTTTCCTTTTCTTTTCATTTTCTTTCTGTCTAACTGAGCGCTTGGAGGTATAGGCACCTCAGGATGTTGGTGTTAGGCAATCGTCAGGTTCACTCACTCACTCACTCACTCACTCACTCACTCACTCACTCACTCACTCACTCACTCACTCACTCACTCACTCACTCACTCACTCACTCACTCACTCACTCACTCACTCACTCACTCACTCACTCACTCACTCACTCACTCACTCACTCACTCACTCACTCACTCACTCACTCACTCACTCACTCACTCACTCACTCACTCACTCACTCACTCACTCACTCACTCACTCACTCACTCACTCACTCACTCACTCACTCACTCACTCACTCACTCACTCACTCACTCACTCACTCACTCACTCACTCACTCACTCACTCACTCACTCACTCACTCACTTATCTTGTTTTCATTTTGGGGCTTGAACGGTATCAGTGTTAATAGTGATATTGATGATGGTGACCGCCTCCATATGCTTGAACGTTGTCGGGAGTTTCGTCTGCGTCACCGCCAGTTTGCTCAAGCTCCGGATACTGGACAGAACACCGCCACTCCTTGAATCTCAGCAAAATATTCCTGGTGACTTATGTCGCCGTACTTAATTCAGTCCGGGGAATTCCCAGACGTTAAGTGAAATTCTGCGTGCGTACCTACCGTAAGCCTATTGGGAGCCTACTGGAAGGTTAAGGATATAGAAAAGTGAAAACTTCCAGGAATTCTCGAAGATTGTTTCGATTGGTCTGTGTGACCCGTCCCCTGAATCCGCCTGTGAGCGAAGCCATCACGAATAGACTGGTGCGACCATCTTTAATAAAGAATAACGCCTCAGCCGCTGGGTCGAGTACTTTAAACGACAATTCTCGTGACCGCCTGCTGCCCCTCAGTCCGATTTGCGAACTGCGCCAGAACCCTGGACAGTGAACCTGGAACCTTTTATGGCCTCGAAGGTTTATGACTGCATATCTTCTCTCAGGCGCCACCGAGCCTTCAGTCTGGATGACTCTCACCCACGTTGTTGAAGGGTGGGGATGAGGTTCTGTGTGGGTGTTTGTCTGGTTTATTTGTCTGTGGAGGGAGACCGCCTCAGTCCGTAACAGTGTCTGTTTTCAAAAAATTAGCCCGCAGAAAATATGGCAGTCGCAAGAGAGTTTGGTTCCATTTGTGAGGGCACTGTTGACGTCACTTCCCTTATGCTGATCTGTGAAGCACCTACTCGAGAGCAGAAAACAGAATTTCTACGTGGTAGATGCTGTCTACATTTTTACACTCCTTCAGGTGTTCGGACAACGCGTTCCACAATTTTGACATCTGTGGATTGCCAAGTTCCATTTACTTCTGCTGACCGGTTTGTCTATCTTAACTAGCGCATACTATTGATGCAAGTTGTGAGTAGTTACGTCCGTTTGTAGCTCTCAAAAACATCCACCAGTTAGCAGACCATTCCAACTGAAAGTGCTGATTTATTCCGTCGCATTCCTCTACTGGTGTCAAACGCTTAGAGTTCAGTTGTAACACCCTTCCGGTGCCTAGCTGCCATGCCACCCGTAGGAAGCACGACGTCCGATATACTGCCAGGTTGCCCAAGCCTAGACAGGGGCAGTCGAGAGGCAGAGGTCGAGTTCGAACCACGGACCTTCCGGTCAGTAAATTCGCCCCAACGCTTGGAGTAGCTAACGTCGGGCTTCCAAAATCTGTTGTATTCATGTCCTTCGCTTTCGTGTCTGTCTCATTCGCTTGGCTTTTTATTGTGGTGGTCACTTCGCATCTTGACCACTTGGTTGTCCGTTAACTTCAAAATTGTGCGGTGTTAAAAATCTGAAGAGAGCTGTTGTAATTAATTTGGAGGTTGTGCAACGCTTCCACGGGTGACCTCGGTGATTTGTGTTAGTTGAGTGGTTCTGGTGCTGGTGCTTATTGTTTTCAGATTGGCTGGTGACCCTCTCTCTAATGCCTCTGCATGCCTGCCAACAACTTTTATCCCCCTGGGGTTTACATCGACATCAACAGGTTACTTGTAGCACCATATTCTGCCGCGCGCAAACCGCTTGTGTCTTGCTGACTGCGCAGGCTCCTAGTGGTTCGAGTGCGGTCGACCGGCAAATCAGCTCCTGATTCCATACAATCTTACACTGGATGATGCAGGATTTGCTACTTGGGTTATTTTATTGACATCTGTCCGGCATTTGCTCGTGTTTTTGAGCGTGTCAGCTAGTTTTAAGCCAAGAATTTCCTTCCTAGCTCTATGTCTGAACGTAAACCTCTTCGGGTCGCAAACCAGATACAAGTTCACCAACCGTATGATTAACAGCACCAAGAGGAAATAACGCAAATGCGACCAAAGTTGACATAAAGTCACAATTTGAGATAAGTACTATGCTACACCGAAGTTTGTGACCATCAGCGTTTGTTAAGCTCCGCACGACCAAAGATATGCACCGCCGATGAGCTCCGATAAGAGCGAAAATCAAGTCCTCCCTTTGGTATGAACTCACGAGGATGGTTGCACCAGAGCAGGACGATGGCTGTTCAAACGAGAACTATGTGAACAAAACTTCTACAAGTCCCGCAACCACCTACGATTAACTGTATTATTCTTGTCTCGTTTCCGTTTTGTGTGAGCGATTAACACTCCAGAGTCTCCTGCATTTATCTTTCTCTAAGTTCTTTGTGTTGTCTGATCCTTTCTTCTTTGTTTTTCACTTCTAGCCGCCCTTGATGAACTGTGAAGAGCACAGCTTTAATTTCGTGAGCACTTTCTGTTACCTGACGCTACCATTTAGGTCGTAGAGGGGCCAGAGATAGAAGAGCTTGTGTCAGGTATTGTTTAGTGCCCTTGGTAAACTTTGAATTTCTAGCTGTTTTCCACACCATACTGTTCCACCGCACATTACCCGCAGTAAAATCAGCATGAATTCCTAAAACGTTGTGCTGCATTTAGCTTGATTTCAAGGACGGGTCCGTGAGTTACAACTCCTACTTGGGAACGCGTGACGTAGACTGTGAGAACTTTCCATTAACTTACGTAAGTTTCACTTACCACTTCACATCTTGTTTTCTCCATATAATTATATCGATTGATATCTCGAACAATATGTCCTACTGTTAATCGTAATGAACCACCATATCCACATCGTCCACTGTGCACTTTCTGACTCATGTTTCATTGCGTTTGTTATCTCCTTGGGATCACCGCTGCCACAAGGAAGTAGTTGTTCTAAAAGGCCCACAATTCCTTCGCTCGAACTCAGTCGCACACGGGCTTGACGAGCCCCATTAAGGATGGAAGAGCTGTGCATTACTTCGCTGGTTTGGCTTCTTGGTAAAATTTGTGGAATAAACCGTGCTCTTTTCATAAGAAATACGAAATGAGTGCTCTTAAACCACTTCTTACTCCGAAGAGTTTCTCACCTGCTTGATTCCGGAATCCAGCAAGGGTGCAAAAACGTTATTTCTCGGCCAGTATTCAGTCACATGGGCCGCAGTTGTGCTTTTGTCATCCAAGCGGCAAATATGTTCTGGTGGTGTTTTGGAAATGGGTTTGTTGTACGTGTAACCATCCGTGACACTAGGTTTTGCATCCTCTTTGCCACTGCACTCTTTACACCAAATTTCTTACCTCCCGAATCCTCCAGTTACTGGCTATTCCAACATATTCGCTACTTGCGGGTTCCCTTCAGTGGTTTTCTAGTAGCTGAGTTACTCTTGTCATTGAATTTAACCGTTTTTCGGTAGATTCCTCTTTCTAAGTAGGCGCATTTACGTGAGCCATCTTTTCCTGACATTCGTTGATACCTTTTTCATTGTCAAGATGCGACGCTTGAAAACGACTAGTGCCAAACGCGGCCGCAATTTTGGACTTGGTTTCTCCTGCTCTGCTGAGACACGCAACTTTGTTATTTTCGGTGAGGGACGTGGAGTTTGAGTAGGAACCCACCCAGCTATCTTAATGCAGACTGGACAGGTGGTATGAAATAAGGGTTCATCCGTGTACTAACAGTCGCTTATCGTGTCTCGATTTGTTTTGAATGAGTGGATTTAGGTCAATTTTGTTCCATCCGGTGAGCGAAATGTCGTCAATGTAAAACTTTTTGACGCTTTCTCTTCCCATCCATTAAGAAAGGCACATACTTTCGGGCTTAATGTTTCCCGCTCGATTGCCAAGACCTTGTTTATAAAACAGCTTTACACAAAAAGCGAGAACAGTCAAACTCCTTTCCTTTGAGCTGTGTGATTAATAATTCATATAAAGAAGAACACTGTGCTGCTGAGTGGTGTAGCCCCAATTGGAGAGTTTTCGACTTTCCTTCAGTTTCCGAGAAAGTTTCCAAGTGAATTGGCCTATCGAAGACTATGAACTGCAACTGTTGTGTCATGTATTATGCATGCTAAAGTTATATGTATATAAAGAGACGGGTGGATGGTGCAAAACCGCTGACGAGCTTGGAATCGCGATGAGAAACCAGAACAAGTGCGGCGGTCTCTACGGTTAACACCCAGTACGATCCAAGCCTCTGTTCGCCACTTGTCTTTCGCGATTTACTGTTAAAATTGCCTGATAGTTGCAGCCTCTAATCCGATTTGTAACCAACTTTTTATGCTGGTGCGGATTGTCTCATCTGACCAAAATTGCGGGCTAATTCTATAGGATTAGGGGTGCTGATAATTCGAAGAAACTGGTTTTAGGACTGTGCTAGATTAGGCGAAGAGTTACTTTACCGGTGAACAACCTCATTGTGTGAACTTTTCACTGGTTAAATTCTTGTAAAAACAATTATTTGCTTTATGTCCGCCATGTTTTTCTGTCAAAGATGGAGTCATCCTAAGAAGGTTGTTGTTGGGGGGGGAGGGTCAAAACTTAACACGTTAATCTGGCCAACTCCTCAACTCTAACTTCACCATAGGTACTTTCTCACATTCTCTGTCAAGGGTAATATGCCTGCGCAGGCTTGAATTTGTTTTTCGACTGGGTCTACTGCACGGTGCGGTTGCTGCTCGGCTGTGGCACCCAAGTTTGCCTTTTTTGTGTGAGTGATATTTTACCAAATGGGATGTTGGATTCAGGGGAATATAAGAGGCTCTTATTTCGGCAAGTCTGAAGGTCATTCGGACGGCCGAAGATGTGGTGGCCACTGGTGACGTTCTGCGTTAAGTGTCACTATTCCCTATTACAACCAACTCTAATACGAGGGATTCGCTTGGCTTTTTTGGAAGCTAAATAGGAGCGAAGTACAGCGGTGTTTTCAGCAGGCAGTCCCCTAGTTTTTCTGGAGGTTATCGGGAAGTAATCCTCCGCTTAGAGCCCGAGATAGCTCGGTGGTTAAGACGCACACTTACTGACCGAAAGGTCCGTGATTCGAACCCAACCTCTGCAACTCGACTGTTCCTGTCTAGGCTTGAGTAACCTAGAATTACCTCAGCCCTCGTGCTCCTTTCGGGTTGTATGGTAGCTGTGCACCAAAAGGGTGTTGCAACTGAACGATTATTAATTACGAGCCTAAGATTATATTTTAGAAATGATTTTCCTTCATTCAGTTGATTAACGGATTGGTTGTTTCACCTAGCAATCTAATCTTGGCGTTGAGCAACCTCCTAGCGCCTTCACTCAGTAGATTGCTCCGATCTTTCCCAAGGTAAATTTTATTGACTGGGTCATGTGGATGACGTCAGTGACACTTCTGAATAAGCTACCAGAGCCTTCCATAGGTTGGACAAGTAATGTATTCTTCACTAACTGAAGTCATATTAAGCTTACAAGTATAATTATCTGGTGTCCTTGAGAACAGTTCGTTTTCTTAAATGCACGGATTACATGCACTAGGTGGGAATACACTTTCACCGACCAGAGCAAAGGTACAAGGTCACACCCAGCTCATGCATCCACCAATGTAACGGTGGATACTACTGATGGGGCACGCGAGTAACATGTTTTCTTGTAACTCCGCTTTGTGTCTGTTGGAAAGTGGGATTTATTACGGAATTTGTGGAATTGCTTTGTAGCATTCGTTTACATTTGAGTGATAGTCATTGAATGTCCAGGAAATTTCAGGAAGACGCGTTAAAAAGAAGACGGGTATTCAGTTTTTATAAACAAGATGCATATGAGAGTTTCGCTTTCTTGTTCAACAGTCCGTAACTGTTCAGTTGGTGTTTTCTAATAAATAACTCCGCAGCGAAGGCCTCCTTCTTTTCACCGATGGCCTGGGAGCCGATCGTGGTCTTTTTTACTCCAGGCTATACAGATGCTGAAAAGCATCTTTCGCCAACTGAACTGAAGATGAGACTCAGCTAAGTCAAGTAGTGTTCTGATAATTAAACACCTTCACTGTATGGGTCATGTACGGTGACTAAACGATAGAAGAAGGACAATGTTATCAATTTGTCAAAATATAGGTAGCTCGGGTGTGTTTACTGGTGGCTGATCAGATGACAGTTGATCTGTTCGTCGAGCTTGGCAATTTTGCGAACTTTTCATCACTAATCGAGGTGATATCGTCAGTGCGGGGTTGATTGGGTCCCACTCAACTGCGCACTGACGATGTCTCCTCGACTGGGAACGAAGCGTTTGCAAGCCGATTGCCAAGCTCGGCGAACATATCAACTGCCATCTGATCAACCACCAGTAAGGGCAATGTTCCACAGCCCGTCCATTTAGTGAATGCTATATTGAAAGTTAAACAGATTCCTCTGTATTTTACCAAACTAAGGCCTTTATTGCCGATGTGATACTAAGTGAATCCATAGCCAGTAGCAAAATCATCGTAGTGGGTTTGTCTAATTGTTTCCTCTCGGGCCTACCAGTTTACACCACTTTCCCTCAAAAATGGACCTACTCTAGCTGCTAGCATCTTCCGTCCTTTTCAGCTAGTACCTCAGCTCTTCTCAATAATAAATTGTCTGCAGATACCAGTGTTAAATGCGTCTGTCAAGTTCCACAACTTCTTGCACCTGCCGCATCTCGTGCACTTCTCATACTGCGACTTCTTGTGTATACTGCAGCTTTTAAATGTTCTCAAGCAAATTGGCCGACAAGTCGCTCTCGATACTTTAGCGATAATCCAGTGGTCTATTTCCGAAAATTGAACTTGAAACCACTACGCAACTTCAGCTTACGATACCACACATAGGAGAGTTAGGAGCAACACATTTTGGATATAGACGTAACTGAGATACCCCCGGAGATACTGAGCCCCATTTGAGTTCATTTCAATTGGGACTATCAGGCATAAACCATGTGAAAAGGGTATGCTGGTTTCAGCTGTTATGATTTCGATCACCTAAAAATGCAAGAGAAGGAGAGATATAGACAGGCATTGGAACTGGTGTGCTAATCAGCTAGCTGATGTCACTAGCTTGGTTGTATGATGAAACGGAAACTAGGCAGCTACGTATCGAAGGTAGATTTGATAGCTTTGATGCAGGAGCGCCACCAACTGCATGATTGAGCCATGTCTGCCGTTGTCTTTAACCGTTGATGAGTTGAGTCCCGGATTCCCCATCCAGAGAAGCAGAGATTGTCACCCGACTAAGATTGATGTGTTTATACTTTGTTGCCAGGCTACTGACTGTCCGCCTCCCGGTCGTTTCCACTCAGCACAGGGCTGAGCAAAAATAGTTCCCCGAAGTAGGTGGTCCTTTAACGTGCGAAGCGTATGCCATAACGAGCGTGGCCAATGGAGCTCATCCATCACGGGAGTGTTCTTTCATTCCCAAACCATCTGGTGCACCTCAGGTACCTCGGCATTGTTAATCTGATATTCCCAGCAAACCCGGCCAATGCTTTGGATGTATTCCATCAGACTTATCGGATCAGCATTGTACGTACTATTTTAACTAAAGAAAAGTCCCACTTTTTCTGAGAGACACAAAGTATACTTCTTGGATCTGAAGGGTATTTTTCCATATGGTAATTACAAGGCTTAATATGGAGCTGGTCTTAATGAAACCGAATGGAGGCCAGATGTTCTTCATGGAGAAGTAAGTCACGCTGTTTTCTCCGTAATCGAAACCATTTCCTCGAAAGAGTGTAGCTGTGCTCTGGAAATTCCTGGTCTCATGATTTTGAGATCTGAGTATGGTGGCCGCCTATCAGCTGTCCTATGAAATCCACTGCGTACTAGCTTATGCTTAATCAGAAAGCAAGGGCTAAATACATTCAAGTTCTTCGTATCCAATATCTGGACAGCCTTTTGAGGGTTGTTGGATTGCAACGGCTGCAGCTGCTCGTGAATAGAACCTAGTTCAACAGCCTCTCAAGTCTATTCCCAGTCAGAGTAACGTGGTGCGACAATGTGGATACCTCTGCAACCCGCTGAACTGTATTGCAGGATGCTAATTAGGTATCTACGGTCTCTCGTACCAGGTTGGTCAGTTCACAGAGGGACAGTCTGCTGACTCCAGGTTTGGTTCGAACAACTGTTTCCATGACTCAGTGCTCTAATAAGGTCACGAAAAATGAAACTATCCAATTAATCTAATGTAGTTAACTTGTCAGATAGAATATTGAGTAAGGACGAGCATTGTCTGTTAGAAAAGGGACTAAACTTCGCAGTGAGCAAAAAAGTAATAAGAGTGGAGGAGGTCTGGAACTGGCGAGTGTGTAGTGGGCGGTCTTGGATAAGCCAAAGAGAGATCACGGTGTGGTTGTCAATAAATATTAGCAAAAGGGGATAGGAATCCCTACCCGACCAAAGTTCACAGAATCCCTCTTTCTTACACTACTATTATAGCACTAGCTCATACGCACAAACGGAAAAAGGTATAGACGACGTTCAAGAAGAATCTTCACGTGAAGCGAACCGAAAGAACTAGACCCTAAGCTGAACCCAAATAGATCTAAGTTCCCCATCGGTCCTAACATTTGCTGACTTACACTAAAAAAACAAAATCCCTTAGCCGAAATCTGATACCGATTTTTAGTCTTACTTAGCTGACTGGTTCTCCTTCTGCCTTAACTCCCGACAGACCTCGTAACTTAGTCACTTGGCCTGACGAAACTTTTATGTCAAAAGCGAAACGTTGCCTAGTAATAAATCCACCGATTGTTTCCAGAACACTTTTGAAAACAATGAGTTCTCAATCGGTTCCAAGCGTTTTTCAACTGATTGTTCCTTCTGTTGCTTTACTGCAACATTGAACGCGCGGACTCTCAAACAATAAGCTGCTTTTCCAAGAGGCTTTGTCGACTGAAACCTGCTGCATCTCTGAAACTTGATCAAAGTACAATTGTTAAGCTTCTATCTAGACGCTACCGACTACGAACTTCCTGTAGCTTCTGCAGTGGGATTTGCCGGTGTAGCCCCAGGTTCGTGAGCTGAGGCTTCATTGTTCGAATGAATGTCCGGAAACAGCCGTCGGTTCGACCCAACTTTCCACTTCGAAAAAAAGCTCACATTAATTGAATTATTGGATGCTCTTTGTTTGTCTTGTCCATCTATGCATAACGAAGTTCAGTTCTGATTCACTGGCCCCCTCTTATCTACCACGAAGAGCTCGGATACAGTCAATTTAAAGTTAAGGCGCTTCGGTTCATATCTTGCTGGTGTGTTTAGTGGACGCAAAATGCAGCGATAGTGGTGAATGACTTTTGGAACTTTGTGCTGATCATCATTCGTTTCTCAGCAGCACTGAGTTTCGACGTAGTGTGTACCGTTGCATTAGCTGGCACCCCCATGCTGCTGAGTAGCTGTGTACTCAAACTGACCATATCGGCATCAGCTAACGATGGCGTGATTCAGCTCTTAACTGCCGTTCTTTTTAGAGTACACAGGCTGATTCAGATCACGCCCCCGTTCGGTGCAGGTTTTCGTTAACCTTTCCTGGTAAACCCAAGACCCCTCCCATTTCGCAGTAGAAAAACTTTGTGGGCCAGGAGTTAAGAAGTTACGGAGTTAAGGTGCTACAAGCGGACTACTTGGAAGACGTTAACCGTAACTGGGATGAGGTAACACAGCTATTCCGTAAACCTTTTTTGTGATGTTTCCGAGTGAGTTCACGGAAACCACTGAAACCCAGAACGGCGGCTACCTTTTTTTGACACGAGACGCTGTTTCATTCTGGGCTGCGAGCACCGTTCAGTTGGACGATAGCATAAACATAGCCTGCTTGGGGACAGACAGACATGGTGGAACCAGAATATTGGAGAAATGGAGGAAGCCAGTGGGGTTTGGAATGCACGGAAGCTGGTCCAGATAACCCGCAAAACGGGACCTAAAAGGCCTTCCGCAAGTGAGTTAATCCAGGTAATATTGAGAACCTACTAGATAACAAAGACGAGCGTTTAGATCGTTGGGCGGAATACTTTTAACAACAGTTTAGGTGACTCTCTGCTCCTGTACCTATATCTTTTACTTGGTCTCCTCATTTTGAGTTGTAGTCTGTGAGTTTGGACGCTCCCTCAGTTGATTAGGTACTAAGTTGCCTTCCTCAGCAAAGCGCCATCGGTCTGTTGAGCCAGATGAGCTCCCCACAGCGTCGCTCAGAGAAGCAGGGGATTTTTGTGTTCTGCTGGGACTAGGTTGCTCGCATGTATTTGGGAACAAGAACGTGTATCAGACAATTGAGGCCAGTCGTTGGTCACACTCGTTAAAAAAAGTTACTCCAACCGATTGTTCCAAGCATAAGCATGTAAGTCTCGCCTGTCTTAATACAGTTAGCGACTTCTCTCATATTCCAACGCCTATCTTCGGCAAGTAATTCCAAAAGAATCAGTCAACTGTAACCCTCTTTCGGTGTCTAGCCGCCATTTCACCCAAAGGAAGCAGGAGGGCTGAGATACTATGAGAGTGCCGAAGCCTAAGCAGGAGCAGTTGACTAAGAATTTGGAAAAAAGGTAGAGAGTGGACATTCTTTTCTTAAGTAGAAATGTAATGGACGTATGGTATTCATGTCTTCTGGGGCATTCCGTGATGCACGACCGTGTTCAACGTTGATCACCAGAAGGGAACGCATGAATTTCGTCCCCTTCATTCCCAAACCTTCGGTCAGGTTACGATGTGTGATGAACTGTCCAAAGACTTTCTCGAAACTAATGAAGTTCGTCAAGGTTATCCTATCTCTACTTTTTCTCCAATTCTGTCGTCGACGTTGTCATGGGTTGTACGCTCAGCGGAACCAAGAATCGAAGTTTCAACATCGCTTATGAGCTTGGGTCATACGGACGGTATGGTCTTTGCGATTATTTGCCTGCACAATCTACCCTGGTGCGTATCCCGCGTACGTTTTGCACCTTCAAAGTGCACTCACGTGAGCTGCTAAACTGACTTCTCACCTGTGTACAGCCTTCGTTTGCTCCACATGTTGGTGGTCTTATCCTCGATCAAATCCCCAATCGTGTGGAATCAATTCTTCGATGTCATCCACTTTTCCACTGTGAAGGGAGCGCCCACGACTGCATTTATGCTAGACGATGGAGTGTGACGTAACGGGTGTTTTTTCACTTGTGAGATCCAGTAGTCTTTGGGCATGCAGTTGAGGGGTCTTTCGTTCGTGGATACTTCAGAAATAGGGAAAACGCTGTTAATAATGGTATGACGGGGACCCAGGGAACCTAGTGGCTGGGCCATGTGCTACGCATGCCGAGTTACCGCCTGTTGAGGCGAGCGCTGTTTTCCTTGCCTAATTCGGAGTGACGGAATTTTAGAGGTTGACAGAATTTGACGTGGCAGAAGGCAATGGAGGATGTTTCGAAAGTTGTGGGCGCTATTTATGCTGTTCGCCTTCCAGGATGCGGTCCACCTGACCCTCCCTGCGCTTGGAGATACTGAACGTTCTGGTGGCTTGCTATTGTCAGTGGCGTTCATGCAATCATTTTGTTTCCAGATTGTCTGAGGACTGGAGGTATAGCCACCTCGGTCTAGCCCTACGTCCTCCTTCCTTCCCTATTTCTTGCTTCCCTCCATTATAAAGGTTTTCGTTCAAATGAATTGACGTGGTTGTACGACAGTGAAGCACTGGTGTTCTCATCTGGTGTTTCTGTCGATGATGATGATGATGACCGGAGATCCAGAGAATGCTATAAGCAATATGCTCCGACCAAACTCCGTAGATACGAAGCAGTATCTATTCCGTCCTGATCGAACACTGTGCAATTTAACCCTCAGCCAGCAGGCGTATCCTGGCCCAAATTTTGCGCTGCGGACCATCCCCTGCTCTTCGAACTCAAAAATACTAACCAATCATCTCCATTCTATACCATTGTGGTGGTACCCTCGCTAATCTCTGCATTATTTTCTGTAAGTTCATCGAGTAGGCGTTTATGTACATGTCAGTAAGCTGTTTGCAAGTGACCGTTGCCCACCATAAAGGTTAGGGAATTGCCAAGTTTCAACCATCTGAACACAAATGAACTGTGCGGTGTCAGAACTGCACAGTAGATGCTGTTGCAAAAATGTGGACAGGATTGCTTGGCGGTGTGCTTAGTATATTCTCATTGAGATACATGCATTATGACAGGAGCAGAACGTTATCTCCTTCCCTCTCATTTTACCCGCAGGAGCCCATTTTTCACTGGTGATCAAGAAGCCTGATTCATGACCAGTCCGCCTTGCTCGCGACATGTACCTAAGCCAATCGATGAAAGTCTAAAACACGTGTAAATTTTTTTGTGAAATTTCGGCAAAGCTGACTGATTTTGGGTCCACTAATTCGAACGAATTGCCCCTACTCGGTATTTTGTTGCTCCTCTCCTGCATGAAAACGGTTGATGCTAAACCAACCTGAAGCGCCAAACCAAATTTTGCAGAAATCAGAAGCATTCGATTGAAAGCGGGTTGGAAATCGGGCGTCAATCTTTTGAACAGGTTTTCTGCAATTGTGAATTTTTTATGTAGTTTTGTCGAAAGTTTTGAAGAAACTGGATGAAATTTCAAATGACGTCTGAAAGCATCAAGTTGATATGTGCAACTCCGTTACTTTTCAATTCAGCTTGTCAACTGTTGATACAAACAACGCATATCCCACCCTGCAAATGAGTTCGGTCACGAGTTAAATAATGGCGGTTTGGATATAATGAGCTCCCTGTCTGTACTTGTTATGTGAATCTTAATTTACCCCAGTCATTCATGCCTTTAGGTAGAGTCGCTGTAGGTGCTTTCTGTTTTTTCCACCTAGGTTTGTGTAAACTCTGACCAGCTTATTGATAGGGTAATCGGTCCAATCCACTCATTTGGCGACAGTTTGCGGGCAGATGTCTCCTCCGGTGGCAGTGCATGTGGTTCGATCAGCTTGGAGTTCGCCATACAACGCAAAGGTACTTGGGGGCTGGGATCAGAACCTTCCGTTTGGGAACGGTGGACAATAAACTTGAGGATCAAAGCTGTTGGTCCTGGCGGTAAGGAAACTGAGTCTCTGGGCCTATTTTTATTTAGTTTGTTGTTGTAGTGCGTGGCATTCGTTCAGTTAACGTTATTCAGTTATCTCTACATTAATTTTAGTGCTAGTCATGAAACCTGACGAAGGTCGCATGTGCAATACTTGTCGATTAGAATCCGGTTCGACATCTTAACCGAACACGTTTACGCAGAGCTCGGGTTGGAACGCCTGATTTGAACTGAATTCCCCGAATCAAGAGATCAGTACGAACGATCTTGTCGCCGTAAATTCGATGCGCAATATACAATGCAGGAGGCTCCAGATTTAAGTACTCACTTCATTTCGTAAATTTCTGAGTTCGATCCACTCCCACGGAGTCGCTAACCAACGTTGCCCATTTTAAGTAGCCACAAGGTTTCGACAGGTACTCTCATTTGCACACGAATTTGGTTTTGGCAGGAGGCTTAGCTTAATCCAGCTGAATCTCTCGTTTACGATGGTCCACATCAACTGAATGTGCTGCACCAGACCGCCTCATGTTCCAGTTGGTACGTTGTTGTTTCAACGTAACAATACTCGTAAGGTTGTTGAAAACCCTACGACAGCCCACCACCGGTTTCGCCCTTCTTTGTGCTCATCTGGTAGGCACAGTCCCCGAATTTCCGTCAACCTTATGTTCTACTTGAACCCAAATTGGACAGATCTCAACAAATACAGTCATTTGTATATCAACTGGGTTTTCACGGGAGACTGAAACGAATCTTTCGTTCATGATGTTCTTCAACTGCCGAAGAGTTCTCAGCAACCTTGTGTGTAGTCTCCTTTGTGGAAATGTACGGCGATTTCTCGAATATCGTACCAACTGAAACATGAAGTGGTCTTTATGCAGCATATTCAGTTGAAGAAGGTCATAAACGAGAAATTCATTTGAGTCTCCCGTGAAAACCCAGTTGATATACAAACAACTGTATTTTTCGAGATCTGTCCAATTTGGGTTCAAGTAGAACATAAGGTTGACGGAAATTCGGGGACTGTGCCTACCAGTTGAGCACCAACGAAGGGCGAAACCGTTAGTGGGCTGTCGAAGGGTTTTCAGCAACCTTATGAGTAGTGCATTACGTATATAAACATCGCCTTAGGTTTTTTCCGCTACATCTAGCCTCAAGTTCATTAAGCTATTCAAATGAAGTTCTTCATGTCTGTAGGACCGCGTTCTTGTCTTTATTATTGAAAAGTGATCAAGTTAAGTAGCCACACACAGATGTCGATAGGTTATGCGCGTAGGGCATCAAATCGTATAACTGGTTTGAGTTTCACGGTCCGAATGGTGTCGTTATCTGTAGGAATTAGACAACATGCCGAACTTTTAAGACTTCTCAAATGAGGACATTTCCGCAAATCAAGTATAATCCCACGGTTCAAAGCCAACAGTCAGCAATAGAAACGGAGAATTTTAGTTCAGCGAGTGTTTATTCGTTAGCTTCCAAACGCATCGGTCAGCAAACTTCTATTTCATCATTACAGCTTTTGATCCGTTCGATGAACTGGGTACGTGAAAGCAAAGTCGAATAAGGCTCGGAGACAACCCCAACTGCATCTGCCCACTATCCTTTTCGTTTCCCGTATCGACGCCTGAGCAGTGATGATTTATATAAGAAGTCGATGGATTAGTCTGTTTAGCGGGAACCTTGTTTGTATAGATAATGTCAGTTAACTAAACGAGCTTAAGTCGATCGTTAAGTTCGGGCTGAGGTGAGCTTAATCCAGCACAACAGCGCTTGAAGTTTCATTGCGCTCTCATGTTACATTTCAACTGGTGCTTTGTAAATCCTTATCCTGGCTACCATGAAAGTGCATAATTTTGTTATCTTTCCATTTCTATTCTCGTCACTGCCTCTCCACTAGCTTCTCGGGCTCGTTTATTGTTTCCCAAGCCATTTTAGACCCGTTTCCGTTTTTCCACTACTGGAGACAGTAACGTTCCTCTCGGCACTGTACAAAAGACAGTATCGGTGGTCCTTTCTTTAGGATACCTTTTTATGATGTAGTCGTCTCCACCGATGGCAAGAATTCTGCTTGGAGGCGCACCGAAAAATATCTCCATCTCATCAGCATTGAAAATGTTGACCAACTTGTAACCTTCCAGCATCTACCGACAAACACTTTGTTTACATCACCATGTGGCAGGCGCAAGATTATGCCATGCAGTTTTTTCAAACTCTAAATAGCCATTTGCTGTTTGCTTCAAAGTTTTCAGTTACATCTCTGATGCGAAACCTGTTAATTTTTTTCGAGAGTACCCCGAGTATCAGCACGCGCTTCACCCTGCGACATAAAAAGCACCATAGACTATATACAACCGCTTGCAAACTAACCTGGTGTTCACGGGGAACTCAAATGAATCCCTTGTCTTTAATAAAAGAACAGAGCCTGTAATGGGCTGTCAGAGTTTTGAGCAGCCTTATTCGTAATGGTGGATCAGGAAGAATTCATTGACTTTTTTGTTCATCCCTGTGTTTCTGTGTTAGTTCTTCTAAACAAGTGCTCTTCGTTTATAGGTCACCCCATTCTAGCAGGTCAACGGAGATACCGCATTTTTATGTGTTCTGCGCGCAGCTATACTTCCTGAATTTTGGTCATTCTCGTTCATTCTAGTTGTTCCAAGCTGCTTAATTGACAGAAGGGTTTTCGGCCCATTGGGCCTTATTTTGAGGTGCAGTTTAGATAACGGGCATTGTTGGCCGTGAAAATCCTCCAGCGCTTTGGAATCTGTGGGAGCCTCCGATGGAGTCACCGAACATGCATTTCGGTTGCTCTCCTGGAGCACATGTTATAAGCTATCGGCAGTCCACGTGCCCTTCGTCCAGAAAACTGGCTGGATACTCGGTCGATAGCTGGGTTTCATTTCCAATTGAGAACAGCTTTAGGCGGCAAAGGTTGTAGGGTATACGTTGTCACGTACCAGTGGAGTATCCGTTCACTCATCCTGTTATCCCAGTTTTGAACCAGGTGACCGGTTGGTTGCTCCGGTTATGAACGGGTAGTTCCAGGCCAACACGATGGTTACAAGCCGTCTCACCTTGACACAACTTTTGATGGCTTGATGGTCTCGTCAACTTTCTTATCCCTGTTTCGATACCCTAGGAGAGTACGGCGACTTCTGATTTTCACAAAGCGGTGGTGAGTACACATTAAAAGCCTACAGTAGAGGTGTATCGCATCGACTACCCATCGTTCTGTCAAGCGCACATCCTTATAAGGATAGTTTTTCTATTTTCCATTTTTTTCTGTTCACTCCTTACGAACTCCCTTATAAAGACAATCTCCAGAGAAAGGTCAACCAACCTTGCGGTGGGCGGCATTCTAGCAAAAACGAACGCATGGATTATTAGTCACACGTGACGAGAAACTTTGTTAATTGTTAAAATACTTGTTTTACGCACACCAACTACTTTTCTCCTCTCTTCAACGCCACCACACGTACGTGCGTACTGAAGTTGGTAAGAGTCAGACATGTGATGTACCACCCAGGATTACCCAGCTGGAATGTCCTGTTGAGCTGGAGACAGTTCATGTTTAGGGTGCAAAATTACTGACCAGAAGGACCGGAGTTCGAACCCAGCCCCTGCATCTAAACTGCTACCGTATAGGCTTGGGCAACCTGGCAGTATCCCAGTCCTCGTGCTTCCTTCGGGTGGCATGGCAGCTAGGTATCAGAAGGATGTTACAGCTGAGCAACTATTTTATTTATTTTGTTCAACTTGGCACACCCGAACTTCCAGAGAGGCATACATGTTCTGAAAAAACATATAAATTGGAAACCTTACGGTAGGCTGATGGCGAACACTTGTTTAAAACACCCTTTTTGGGGATTATTATAGCCCAAATCTCCGTCTAATGGTTGGAAAGTAATGTTTCTTATCTGTTTCGGGTTATCAGTTTTTCCGCTCGTTCGGCTGACTAAAAAACCGAGTCCATTGAATTTTCGGTGCATGAATGTAATGGAGTTTCGGTGGTCCGTATACAACTGAGTTCCTTCACTTCATTCGATCCACGACTCATTTGCTTTCAGAACTGTAGTCCTCACACCTTTGAAATGCTCTGAACGTGTTGTATCTGTCAAGTTCTTGTTTGTTTTCGTAAATTCCAAATTCATCAATTCACTCGGCTTCATGTTGTTCGCTCATCTTCACTAAATCAGTTTCACCTCCGATCCTATTTCAGTCTAAGTGCATCCATAGAAGCTTCCTAAACTTCGAAACAGTAGCCATTTGGTCGTAGAAGCTGCACGCTTCCTCCTCCGACTGTGACAGCTGGAGCATAATGAGGGTACTCATCCTTAGTATCCTTCGTTTCTTTAGGAAAATTCATACATCTCTAAAACGGTGGCTATCTCAAGTACTTATGGTTTCAGTTGTCAATATTTACTATTGTAGTGTTTGTCCCAATGCTCTCTTTTTCAGAGCGCGATGAGCGCCGGCAGGAACTTGCGGATCAGTTACACGAAAAAATAATGCACATTCTGGTTCTGGTGAATTCACCCAACTCGCATATGCCTTCACTGGGTAGCTCACAGATGGAAACGGAGCACATCATTGAATTTTCCATCGCTGATATATCACCTTACCGGTTTAACATACATTACAACACGAATACAAGTCAAGTTCGAGGTGTTGGATTTGGAACTCGTCGCCTCCTGAAACATGTCTAGTACACCTTTCGTGACCTAACTTCACTCTGTGTTTTGTCATTTTCACCTGCAACTCTTGTTCATTTTTTTTTGTAGAATTGCTCCTGGCCTTTTCTCCTCTACCATTGTCTTCCATTTTTTGCTCTAAACCCACATGGTATTGGCATAATACTATTCAACTGTCCCAGACGTCCCATTTTTGAGCGCCATGCGAGCTATATACACTGGTCTGTCGCATCCCGTGGACCAAGCAAAAGGTGCAACTTTCAAGGATCTGCGGCGTAAAGGTTGGCATACTTTAAGTTGGGTTGTAAGCAGTACGAATGGCATCAAAATTTTACTGCGAAAGGTAACCACAGGAATGCTCAATCACACGGCTGAACTAGTTCACCTTGCAACGAAAATCCTAGCTGACCTTAAAGCAAGTGGCTGTTGATCTGATGTTGACTGAGGAAGACAGGAGACTTAACACTGCTTGTGTGGTTGAGAGCTACTTGACTGTCGGCGACTCATTAACCCAGATCGTGTAGAAATATTACAAACTATCGGTATATCGGAAAAGTATCTTGTAAAATAACTACTAACACGTGTAAGTGTCAATAACTACTTCATCTGGCATGACCGGGAAAGATAAAATGGTAAGTCGATAAGGGCAAAAAGTGGAGGCATGCGATGCATTGCAAATTGTCTTCCAATGACTTTCGGAAAGGTGGTGAAAAACCCATTTCTCATTCACATGTTTACATCCTTACTGCCGAACTGGATTCGATGCTTGACTTTTGTATTGAGGAGTGGTTTTGCACATCTAGGGATGCTAGTGAATAAAAACGTGCAATTTGTTAAATAAGGCGAGACAAATATACAACAGGTAACTTAAGACTATTCTACGAACTCACCTGATATTGATAGTTATCATGATGCTTTTACATGGAGTTCAGCCCGTCGATCTTTAGCTAAGCGTTCGTTTCTAGCAATTTGATTGCGACACCATTCTATATATCCCATCCATAACAGTACTCTCACGAGAACGGCTCATAGTTGCGAGAGCACGTGAAATGATTACCGAATGGCATCACTCAAACTAACGGCTAAACATTTCGCGTCTATTTTACTTTTCAGCTGCCAGAATGTCAGCGCAAACACAGAATTCGATCTCTCCGAAGTGTTTCTCGAATACCATTCCCTCACTTCTTTCAGATGGACGCCAGAGCCATCTCTAGGTGTGCCACGAATATGCTTGTCATATTTGTTTGGTGAAAACATTAGATTTGATTGAAACCCTGATTAGGAAGGTTGAGGAAAAGCCGCAAAATCATCAAAGAAGTAAAAGGGTTCAGTAGGCGACCAAAATATCTCCTGCCTATTTTCGGTGGCTGAATCAGCTTAGGACATTGGAGGCGGATATGTTAGTAAATATACTTTATTCCTTGTCAAAAAGCCGGTTTTCGGGACTGTAGGACTACATAGATCGTCATGATGAAGCATTTTCCAAACCGGTAGAACTTGCGCAGCGTAACACTGCGCTAAAGATACAGTCTGAAAATGAAGTACATGCCTCCGCATAGAAGTATCAGAGTGATCCCACGGGTGAGAGCAGTGTCAAGCAGCAGTAACAACACTGTGTATGAACCCATTTGTTTTTGTGTATCCCCCTCCTCTAATGTTCCAATCACGGGTCACTTGACACGCTGAAAACTATCGTTAGCCTGTTATGTGTTGTTCAACCAGGACATCTTTGGGATCTAGTCCACCATGGGCGCACCATGGAGGAAAACTCTGAGCTTCCTACTGTTAAAGGTATTGTTAACTGGTGGCATTCTGTCAGTGATATCCATTGTGGTATTGCCCTGGATGTATTTTACCATACAGCTACTTCTTTGGTACTGCTGAACGGACGTCCCTGCGTCAGATATCTCCAGGTGGATTTCTTCAAAAACCCAGTATTATGCTTCTCGGTTTCCTCATAACGGATTTTGTGGGCTAAAGTTGCACATTTGCCCCCAAATCAGCTAAACATTTGGCGACTGCATGATAGCTAATTTGTGGTTACACACTTGAAGTGAGCTACGACGTCACATGTGGAGCTGGGAAAGTGTGTGAGCACAGCACTGTTAATTATACATGATTTTAGACTTCCTAGTAGTCGCGTGAACACGAGCCTTGTCACCATATCTGTTTTCCGCAGCTGAACTAACCTAAGAGGATATAAGTGAACACTGATTTAAGCAAAGGCTACAAATCATTAGATTATTAAATTTCAGCCGCAGGTCGCTGCTTGCAAAACCAGAGCGGATCAGCAGCAGACTCGAGCTTGGCAAGTGGCTTGTAAACGTTTCATCGTTGTAGAGGAGACATTGTCAGTGCCTGATTGAGTGGATACCTCCTCCATATCTGTCTACATTTATATGGCTTTAAAGGAATACCTAATATTCCCTCATGTGATAAGCTAATTGGTGCATACCCTTCTTGCAATCTTATTGGCTCGTTCGCGGTTTGTGTTGCACTGTGGTCCGCATGTCCTCTGTTCCATCCGTTTATTGGATAGCCCGTATGAGGGACTTAAGTTCGCTTTCCGATTGGTCCGTTCCCCGTTTGTGTTGCATCGTGGTTTTTCTCTTTTTTTTAGTTTGGTTGGTCATTATGGTGGTTTCTATTATTGGCAGCTCCCTTCCTCCGGTCTGATTGGTCCGTTCTTAGTTTGTATCACAGTCTCATCTTGAGTTTGATTGGCCTGTTGTACTCCCTCTCCTGTAGTTTTTCTTTCTTGTGTTGATTGATTTGGTTGTGTTTGGATGATCAATTCGATGCCTCTCTTTGTTGAGGCGTTCTTTATCATTCTTCGATTTATCGGTTCGATGTTGGTACAGAAAGTGGGTTAATCGCCCAGATTTTTGATTTGGTTTGCCTGCTTCTTTTATACACATCCACTACTCCGGTTTGTTTTGAGGCTGTTGCGTTCTTTAGTTCTGCAGTTCTTTTGCTCTCAATGGTAGATTTCGATGTTTTTGTTGGGGGATTTTTCAGTGGAGTACCAGGCTTCCATGAATTCACGTCCTTTTTTGTTCTTTCTTGGGCCTATGCCCGACCACATATTTTGAATATAACGGCGAGTGTCATGAACAACTGATAGGAACACCGATGGGATTTATTGCGGAAACTGTATAGCAAATACTGAAATGGATTTTACTGTATTATCAACAGTGAAAGAGCAACCGCTACTTAATGGAAGAGGCTCTTTCTATCTATTCAATCTTGCTGGTGCCCGGCCGCTTCGAACATTCCATTTTTGGAATGCCACGCCAGACATACTCTTCGGAAAAAAATCAAATTCGGTTTTCGGATGATGAAGTTGCGAGTATTTCGAGAATCAATCCGAAAGATAAATAATCAATTGCACCAGAATACTAATTTACTTGAGAGGCATTGCTGTTAAGTGCACTGCCAAAGTTGATTGCAATCATTGAAGCCAGACAAAGGAGACTTAAACTTTACAGGTAGGAAGCATATTCAGTGTGGTTTTAAGATATCTCTGTAAATCTGTATGTTTCAGTTTCACTTTGAAAATCTACGTTTCACCTTGACTGATGTATTGCTTCCGTTGTTGCTTTTGTGTCCATATTCATATTAAAAAGCTCTGTCTGGATGGACGTTTCACCTTAGGACAGAAATAAAGCGCAACCTAATCCGTGTTTCAATGGTAAAAGACGGAGGGCCAGCAGTTTTCTGAGACTCTCACAAAAACTCTTTTGGTACTGAATGGCTGTAATCTGCTCGGCAGTCTGATTTGTTAGCTTATTGCTTTAGTCAAACTCATGTCACAACGCAGTTGCAGTTCAGTCAGTGTCCATGATCGGTGAACCGGACCGGTAATATCCTGCCCAATTTTGACAGCCACTGAATGATGAAAATGCAGCCTCAGCAGGTTAAATTGATAAGACGATACGTTGAACTGGCCAAGGGGCTTTTTGCCTGTGTGTATGCCACTTCGGCAACAGGCTGTTCAAAAACATGGAGGTAGTGAACCTGAATCACCCAGCATTGCCGTTCGGTGTCAGTACTATCCGATGCTGGTTGATTTGATGTCATGATATGGTTGTGCTCATTTACCTGTATGAGTGGCTGATGTGAAAGCAATGCAGTCTTGGATTTAGACAACAAGAGGTGAAATTTTCCACCAACATGCAAGTAAATAACAGTTCGGTTTTTTCGGGAGACAATCTAATCCCAACTGAATTTTTCGTTAATGATATTGTTCTTCAGGTGAGTGTGCTGCACAAAATGACACATGTCTCACTCGGTGCAGTATTCAAGATATCGTAGTACAGTTTTTGGAGGAACACTATTCACAAAGTTGCTTAAAACTCTTGATCAGTCCAAGACTGATTTCATCCAAATTGCGCTTACCAGATGAGAGCAAAGGAGGACAAAACCCGCCAAACAGTTTTCAGCAACGTTAAGAGTAGTGTTCCCATACCTTGAATAACGTACGAAGTGAATCATTACCGGGGCACTTGCGCGGCACATTCAGTCGAAAAGCAACACGATAAACGAGAGGTTCAGCTGGGATTCTGTTGAGTCTCCTTTCGAAACCCAATTGGTGCACAAATGTCTAAACTGACCATACTTTTGTTGGACATATCCGCATACAGGGTTTTATGTCTTTGTATGGTTCCATCAGGATTACTTTTTGATACCCAATTTTCCGAAGTTTTTTCATTATATTATTATTATTATTATTATTCATGGCGGGTGGTTTCATTGCTGCCTCTGCTATCATTTCTCATTGTCAGTTATGTTGGCATTTCCAGGATCTTCCTAGCAAAGTAACTGAGACAGTTATTTCAGAATTTTCATGGGTGACTCCCTAATGTTTGATCCACTTTCACCAAAGTGGAAATGATCGCATCTTATCCTCTCAAGCTCTTGGTATCGTTTATCCCGGGATGTACACACAAGGGTGATTTTTCCTCATTCTGTGCTTACCTACATTGTGCATGCCCTGGAAATTGTACAGTTGTTATGAACCTGCGACCCCACTGTGATTTTTCATTTAAATACTGGAATTGCCATTCTGGTTAATAAAGCTATTGTTTTATTGACTTAAAATGTTATTCACTACATGCTTATTAATGTCACCTTATTATGGCACGTGATGCATTGACTCGAGAGCAGCAACCAGGCTTCCAGCTCGGTAGGGGGCTAGATAGCTCAGTGGTTAGAGCGCGAATTTACTGACCGGAACGTCCGTGGTTCGAACCTGATTTCTGCCTCTCGCCTTCCCCTGTCTAGGCTTGGGCAACCTGACAGTATCCCAGCCCTTGTGCTTCCTTCTGGTGGCATGGTAGTTAGCCCTCGAAAGGGTTCTACAGCTGAACGCGTAAGGTCCTAGGCTGCCCGTACCTTACAGATTCCATTGGGGTCTGAGTCACTGGATTCGAGGTAGTGAAGACCAAACGAAGTCATTCGTACGACTGCAATGGAAACAACTACAGAAGTAAAGCTATTGTCCTCGAATCTGTTTACGAGCTTCTTGTCGTGTTCTACAGGGGTTGCCAATCATGCCACACTGCTCTAATTCATTAATGACTCTTACCTCTAGTAACAAATCAAACCAGGAAAAAGTGACTGTTCGGTGAAAAAGTACCCTTCTGTAAAGGTTTTCATTCGAAATTTAATCTATTTCTTCCATCAACAAATCTTGACTTATTAAGCTGATGAAAATAATTTACCGGTACGTTGCACTAGTTTTCAGGTACTTTATTGGACTGGAGCATCATACTTCAGTAGAGTTAGGTTCTAGCGGGGTTCGTACTCTTATACCAATTGATGGTAGAAGTTGGTATTGAAATTTTATCGTTCGGCTCGGAAGCCTTTGACGAATGTTCTGCATCCTGAAACAAAAGATCAGAGTCAGAGATGTTTTTGTTGATGCCTTGGTTATATCCTCATGTGAGCCCGGACTACTGGTTTCGGTTGTTTCAAGATCATGTCGTCTCTCATTTCTGCGCGCCGTTTCCCAGTAGATGCATGTAATCAGACACCCGGTCCGAGATTTGGGATTTACAGGGCGTGATTTTGCCATCAGTTTGCTTTAGCCGTCCAGAAGGAACCTACCAAAGATCCCCACGTGGCTTGCATATGGTATGTCCAATAGTCAAATCGTCAAACGCGTGTCAATGCTAAAAGCTGCTCGGTCCACATACACGTCGTACGTGTGATGTGAAATTTACCCCAGGTAATAGTTGTCATGTATGTGCCCATGAAATCGACACTTTGAAATACCTAGTTGATGTCGTGCATGTACAAATAGGTTACGAAATTACAGCCGTGTAGCTTAGCGGAATGGCGGATGGTACTTGTTCGAAATGTGGTTGGGGTCACTGGATAAATTTAATTTTATCGCCCGCATCTACGTGCACCTCACTGAAATTTCCTGAGGATAAATGTGCCTTAAGAGTCTATTTTCAATTTGCTCAGTTGACCGCAGTTTCGATGTTAACCTACAGTAAAGCAGTGCACGTGGAAAACATGTAGTTGTAGTCTTGTCAAGGCGTGTGTACGGGTAGGGTTCACATTGTTTCCTTCAGTCAGGTGAATTTAGCTTACCGACATTAACGTAAGTTGGGTTTCCAACCTCAGGGTGCAACAAATCTAAATTGGTAACGCCTCATCTACATTAGGTGGTTGGTGTATGGAGATATCCTCATACGTGATGTTCTGAACTTAGCAACAAAACGTCTGTACCAGTGAATGACTGAATCATTGAGCGACTTATTTGGATGATCATAGATCCCAGCGATGAAAGCTTTACATTGACCACCCTGATCCGTCGTTCTCTCGTACAATTTGAGTGAATACATCCACACACTGAACTTTTACACGCTTGATCGAGAATCTGTCACAACACAATTCCAAATGACAGTATTTCATAGAGCGGCACTGATTCCTATTCTGAGTAGCCAGAATGCACCTCAAAAAGAATACCATAAACAACTGTGGGATGCTATCAACTCCAGAAAGTGAAGACTGATAAGGAAGAAAAGCTCAAATGAGCCTCGTTAAGAGAAAATATATGAACGGCAGCTTCAGGTACAGAGCTGAAGGATTGATCATCCTGCCAATTGTGCAACAAAGCACGAGACAGTAAATCCTGTGACAACCAATAGAAAACCATATTGCAAATGAATCAAAATCAAAAAGAGATAGAAAAGTCTGACGGCAACACCCGCACCGAGTACGAAGGACAGTGGATGCAGCGACAAAAATATAGAGGCTTCTCAATCCCGAAACGAGCCACGGCTCAAACTATACGACTGGATGTCGTATATTTTATACAAAAGTATTCAAAATCAGACGCCACTGGCGGGTGCGTTGTGATGTTTCTCATCACTGGGTTGGGTGAAATGTAAACCAGAGTTGGACATAACGAATTATGCCTCTCCTTGTTCGAAGGCATGTGGATGATCTGAGACACACGCCCGGCCATATGTTGGGACCTTGAGTTGTTTCGAGTGATCCAGTTCATTCAAGCGCCACTCCACCTGATCCTTTAGCATACCATATTGATGAAGAATCGCATTCTTATACTCTGATTCTTCCTTGTCTAGAATCCGAAGGAAATTAGTCAGCTCTGCTGTTGTGAATTCATTCCACTGAAAAGGAAACAAGTCAGTAATTCAAGAATACGAATAAATGATATGAGAAATTGCAATACGAACAAGGGATCTGATTTTTTCATACAGGAGACAAGAAGACCATTAACAGGACATGCAGCAACGTTCATTTTAGCAATCTACCGGGATATGAGGAGCTCTAAGGCCCTGAAAGTATATGTACAGAGCACTAAGGAAGAGAGTAAACTGAATTGAGAGGACTGAGATATGATAAGGTACCAGGGCAATCGTCAAGCGAATACCTTTAACGGATTTAAATTAAGGGTGAACCGCTCTGTAGTTTGAAACTGGTATTTTTTATCTTTTCGATAGTCCTCTGGTACATTCACCTTCCTCAATTCCACTGAATCATTCAATCCTGGCCTTTACGTCACTTTCGGTGTTCCACCTTCATGCATTCTAACAGGACTATACGATAGACATAAGCGATAAAATTGAACATACACGCGTTATAAGGCTGTTGCGTAACTAGCTTCCAGCACATATATCGCAACTTGTTATCCTGAAGTTTTCCCTTGATATTACATGGGGCGGGTACGCAGCAAATCTGTATACTAACAGAAGGTGGTAAGTAAACTTAGAATACCAGTAAAGTTTAGAGATAGGATAGACAACAAATTCGCTTCATTCATAAGGCAGATTTTTTGGCCCTACCGGGTTCTGAGCAACCTTTGTCATCCTTTGTTTCACCATGGCAGAAAAATATGGTGGTATCCGCTACGTTTTTCTGTGTCAGAATTAACTCCTACATCCACTATCAACAACTATGGTTCACGCGCTACCTGTCTATCCACACACACAAACTATTGTTTTCCTCATATCTAAAGCATGACTCATTGATAATGAAGGTCGGAAACTCAGCGGTCATGATTTCGGAGCACTACTGGTTCAATGCACAAACATCATGCATGTCATTGTCATCATTGACAGCTATAGTTCTGAAACATCGGTGGCCAATACCCCGAAGATGTCTCATCCTCCCCGCGCAGTGGCCAAGTCTGGCAGCGGTACAACAATGCATCCCGCAAGGCAGTCCGATACACGTATCCTTTGAGACCAAGTGAGATTCCTTTCTGATGTCCCCAGGTGATTCAAATCGGCAAATGCAACTGTGGTCTTCGAGGTTCGTGCGTTCGCTTCAGGGCTAACGCAACTCCCGAGATACTTATAGAGTTCCAGTATCATTCCAAAAATTCTTAAAGGCATGCTCAAAAGCTGCACGTCCGGCTTGTTTCACAGTGCGAACGCTGAAGGATGGTAGAAAGACTAAGAATCGGCGGTTGCGGGATGATATTGAGGTATCTACGACCGTAGCCGTCGAATTAGCTGTAGATATCACAGCCAACGGTAATGAACAGAGGACGAATCTATTGGTCCTTAAGAATAGACCTGCGGAGCTGTCGCTTGTGAAGAAGTAACGACGGGTAGAAGGACAAATATGTGGAAGAGAGGCTTCAGCAGTAGACCGTTTTCGCTTCTCCGCCCTATCGTATGCAGCAAGTGAGGCGACCAGGCTAATGTTACTACGCCACGGCCGGTGGCATGAAATTATTTGTAAGTATGCAATTCACGATTTGGGTGGGCTGGGATATTACCGGGGTACCCAGGCCGTATATAAAAAGACTAGTAGGGGGCAACCAAAGCCTTTGGCTCAAAAGTCTAATAACAAGGCAGTGGTGGTTAGCGTAAGACCGTCACGACTGCCTATTTTCAAGGAGGAAGTTTCTACACATGCTCCAACCTGGAGAATCAGGATACTGTTTTGGCCAGATCCTTATCCATTGTCCAGCCTGGGATTCGGGTGTCACACGTGACCTCCCAGTATAACCCAATGGGTTATGTCGGTGCACAAATCATCACAACACAGTAGAGTTTTTTCGTGTACGTCAAGTGCAGTTCAGTGGTGGCTGAATAAAAAATGGACATTCATAGCATGTCGCGCCACTTCTGCACGCACCTTGACGTTTTAGGAACTGTGTGAGCACCAAATCAAAGTTGATGATAAGCTTCATGGACAGATCACTTACAAAAATCGGAATGTTCTGGGTTGTAGAGGGAAGATGAGACAGATGGGCTTAGTAGTATTCAGCACATTATGCAAACATGGCCAACAACCTATGCAGTCGACCAGACAGACAGAAAAACCATTACATGGTCTCCGATTGGTTTCACTCAGCTGCGAACACTGCGACGAGAGAACATCCGTGCGTGGCACACGACCGATCGATAGCGAGTTGCACTCAGATGGGACTTTCGCTTTCCCAAAATCAATTGTGTTCTCGGAAAAGTGGTAATTCCACCGGCTCATCGTTCAGAAGCCAGTTTCGAAGGAAAACTTCGTTTTCTTCTATGAGTTCTGCTCACTAAAAGGACCGAGTGGCTGATTCTGAGCACCAAAATCAAACAGTGATATCACTTAAGTGTCATTTGCATAGTGTGATTATAAAAGCGACTAGGAAAGCTTAGAAGTATCGTACGTTGTATGTTTTCACAAATCCATCATTTTTGCCTGCAGATGCCCGTTATCTATGCAGTGGGACAAACTAACCGAGACATCACCACTTCAGCAGCTGGCAATGGTAATCAGTACATATGAGCGGTCGCACATAATCTGGTTAGGAAATTTAATCCATGTGGAACCCTAAAAATGAGTCAATAAAGTCGAACGTTTCCGTGTATCTGCGCCAATGAAGTCCAAATACCCCTATGAAAGAAGTCCATGCATGGCAGAATCAGATCATAGGGCACCAACTCCCTCATATTATATCGTCGTGAAGTGGCAAAGATATGTCGGGGTAAGTTTATATTGGTTTTTAGTAAAAACAATAACATACATAGACTAATATTGGACCTTTCTTTTTATTCGTATTATGGACAGTGTATCACACTACCATCTGACGCGGGTGTCAGAGCATACGCAACGATCAAACCTCTGATTCCACCTGATTCCATATTCGCTAGGCGTTGTCAGTGAGAGCCGGAAAAGCAACGAGGGCCTGAAAAAGACCTACATTGATGTCACACCCATCATTTTCTTGCAACACGATTCGTTTGCGTAGCAGCAGCTGAGAGAATTCCCACCGATTTTGGCTGGTACGGACCCAATTCAGAAGAACCAACAAAGGGCATTCATCCACTCCAAGTCGTCTCGCCACAACTGCAGCAAAAAAGTGAAATTTAGGGGATATAAAAAATTGGTTACGTTCGTGCGAGCCTTACGTTGACGGTAGACAGTTTTTTGCGGCCTTTATGTTCGTCTGATAAGGTCGCGATCGTAACCGAAAAATTACTGTATTTCCATAATTGTAAAACCCGTCGTTAACGGGTTACAATTTTCAAAAATACATTCAATGTTACCACTAAACCCGATCACATCCGTGCCTTTTTCAAGTTAGGTGGACTCCAAGTCATAAAAACGTGTCTCTGCGTCAGTTACAAGATGCCTCGAAGATATTTTCAAAGTGACCTGGGATCAAAACAGAGGTGTCTCCATGTCAAACTAAGGTGATTCAAAAGGGTTGATGGCCTCCGTGCACGCAACCGTGTTCCTTGTGTGCATTTTTCGAGTAGCAGTCTACAAAAATGGCTGGATGCACACGAAATTCGCACCTATAGATCACCGTAGAAGATTACACCCATCAGTATGTCAGTCAGTAAGCGCTGATAGCTGCCCACTTATTTGGGCGTTGCAAACTCACGGTCAGGACTTATTTCAAATGACAGTAGGTGAGACAGATAGCGGGTCAGACAGTTGGAGAGAACCGGCAGTGCAGGTCAGTTGTTCGGTTTTTCATGAAAAACAACCCATACTAGGCGAGGAACTAGCACGCAGCGATAGCTGTCGCACGTAATGCCTTGCTTAGCAAGCTAGTGGACGAACTGTCTCTGTTCGATCTGAATTCGATCATTTTGCACCTGCCTCTCTATTTCACCGCGAGAATGAACGTAACCTAAGTGATTCCTAACAAACTCAACTCCTGTGCAGTGATTTGACTTGTTCGACCATATCCTAGGCGCCGAAAACGACTGAAGCTGCCTATATGAAAAAAGAGGGAAGATGCGGCAATCAGCACATATTTGTGATACTCCTGCGAGCGCAGACTTATTGCCCGCAGCAGCACAATAAGTACAAACATCTGTGAAGCATAGACAGGTTGTCTCATGACTCGCTTGTCGCCAAACATGTGGTCCTGTGTGGGGCAGAATATCAGCTGCGCTCATTTAGCACACCGTAGGTGGCTGTGCCTACGGTTCAATGGCTGTGTTGAACGTCAACAGATGTGATACGTTCATGATACGTTCCATAAGATCAAAAGAGTGAACATTTTTCCAGCACAATGCATGAAGACGTTTCACATGCATGCTTAGAGGATCGAGAGTAAACTGTTGTTTGCTCTACTTATGTATTTGTGCGCGGCTCTGGTCAGTTGATCTACTCGTTGCAGTTGGTCATAAAGGGCAATGGGGGCGAAAAATGGGAGAACGAATTGGAGACAGCCATACAACGTGTCATGATTTACAATAATGACGCCAATGTTAAAGCTGTTGCTACGTGCACTCTACGGATTGTTGAGTGCGTTTTGTTCGGTTTGTCCAAGACTTTTAGACATGACCGGATTAATGTCAACAGCGAGGCGTGACTGGGTAACAAAATGCGAATATGATATATTGATTGGCGTACACAGCAAATCTAATTACAGCCTCCATAATAGATCTAATTATAACCGTTATCATGTCCAGTATACAATCTCCTGCACCCAAGGTCGCTATTTTCAGAAAGTGGATTCTCACATGCACATATGGATCATTAGCAGCTAGATAAGTGATGAGTTGCAGCTAAAACCTGGTGACATATATTCCATCGTGGAATCATCGACTGTTGGTCAGTAAAGTAACAAACGAGCGAGAAGAGAAACTTTTAGAACATTCGTCATCCTAAGACGTTCAAGTAAATTCTAGATGAACTTACAATGGAGTGTCAAAGAGAATAAAGGATAGGGTAGTAAAGTACCCCCTTATAAGTACAGAGGTTACTACATCTATGGTCGAATAGTAGTTTAAGTATCTTTATGAGAAACCACCCAAATAGCTTGTTTAGGTCAGCGGGACATAAGATTTAACCATTCTGTTGACTTTCATGCACACTCGGATCGATCATCCATAGACTGTTCAAAATACCTAGCAAAATTTCAGGCGATTAAAAAATCTACGGAAACAGAAAACTTCACGAATGATCGACACCTCGACCTGGTCGACCAAAACGGGTCATGTGATTTCTCCCAACGCTAAATTTATGACACCGAAACAGCGGAATGAACATAACACAAATAAGAGATGAGCTTTATAGCCACGGGACATGTGAAACAAGACGGAGGCATTACAATGCACTGTAAAGAGTCTGAACTAGGTAACATACCCCAATCAACAAATCCACGGCAATTGCACGACACTCCTAGATCTTTCGATTGGCTACAAAAATGCCTTAAAGTAGTTAATCGAATATCAGCCCTCAGTATAAAGCAGTGAGCATTTAAAAAGGTTGGCTTCACTTATTGCATATGTTTAACCGATAAGAAGTTTTATACGGTATGAAACAGTGCCGATCACGCGGTACTGCCTCCAGTACTATCCATTTCAAACCTGAACTATAAAATGAACTAGTGATAGTTCAAGAATTAGCCATTTGACCGTGCACCGTGTGAATCCAATTCCAAGTGTACACTTATTCTTGTCAAGGCTTGAGTGAACCGACAGTATCTCATTCAGTGTGCTTGTAGCGTGTTTTAAACCGTCCGTTTAACAACGGGGTTTACGCTGTCACTCCAAATTTTCACAGAACTTTCCATTAATTATCTGTCCATCGCTGTCAGTAGTCATTGAAACCGGTAGTATGGGCTAGCATAAAATGGGCGCATACAGGCTACCAGAGTTGTATTTTTATGAGTCTACCAATAAAATAAAAAATATTGTTCCGTCCCGTCCCAAATAGCTTGCCATTAATCAAGTACCGTTCCGTGAAGTTCGACTAAGGTTTTCAACAGACACAGACGTGGATGACGAACAGAATATAAAAATTTATCACGTGAATGACTCACTTGTATCCTTCTCCAGCGTGTGTTCATAAAGAGCAAATTTACGTGACGACTCTTGAATATGAAACCTGTCCAATAAACATTGAATTGCGTCCGCAGATGTCGTCGCGCTAAGGGTAACGAACAGAGTCATTTTAAGTATATCCACCTCGTGTTGTATATTCAGAGTAAACAGGGCCATTTCGACTCTTTCATAGGAGGTGATATAATTAGGAACAATGCAGCCTCATCGATAGCCCGTTACTCGTCTTGCCCTGTTTCGGGTTAATCTAGTAGGCATAGTTCCCTAATTCCACTTATTTGCCTTACCATGAAACCAGGGATAGCGGACTTCTCACATGTATCCCGAAATGAGAACGATCTGCCCATTCATAGTCAGAAGTCTCATGTCATGAGCAATCTTGACTGTTCTTTACTACCTGCAGTGAGCTCAAGAAAGCTAAGTGGTTAGGACGCGAACTTACTTATAGGAAGGTCACGGTTCGAACCCGACCTCTGCATCTTGACCGCTTGGGCAACTTGAAAGTATCCCAGCCCTCGTGCTTCCTTTGGGAGGCAAAATAGCTAGGCACCCAATGGGTTCTACAGCTGTACGGCCTTTTTTACGCACTGAGTACCGTCAATGAACATCTTCACTGACCGTTTCGCCCGGGCTGTTGACCTCTCCCATCATATGAGACAGACAGAGCCAGTGTTGATGTTGTTGCTTCACTGCCGTACAACCACAATGTTTATCTGATTATATTTAACGCCTTAGAATGAAAACAGTAGAAAAATATGAGTAAGGGAGGGGACCTAAGGGAGGGCCTATCGCAAGTATTCTGAGGTATCTTCACTTGGAAACAGACTGATAGCACAAATGCCACTAACATCGATTAGCCACCATTTCTTATAATGTCTCCAGGGAAGAGAAGTAGGGTCACGGAGACCCCATCCTTGGAAGCGTACTGCACTAACCACAATCAAGCACTTCGAACCCTTCACACCATTCTACCAAATCATACGTTGTCCACCTCGCGGTCTGCATCATTCTGAAGAAGGTACTGAGAACAACGCTCGTCTTGGTAGACGGTGTTTCGGCATGCGTAACGCAGGACCATGCCACCCCAGCTGATGGTGTTGGATGATTTCCGCGATTGAAGTACCTGCTGCACAACCAAATACCATCTACGTAACCATCTCGCTACGAATACCTTGATACCATCCAAAACCGGAAACACTTCTGAGGCATCAGTGATAAAAAACCTGAAGAAGCTTCACACCATCTGTCTGTAGAGGCAACTTTTCGCAACCATACAACACAACCCTCACTGTAGCCTGGTAAACGCGACCCTTGAAACCAAGTTGTATGCCCTTTTGACGCCACAAATGACGCAAAATAGGAAACGTGATTCTGTCTTTTGAGATCCGTGCACTGACTTCATCAGACACACTTCCATCACAGCTAATACAACTACCGAGGTATGCAAATTCTTCCACAAACCCAAATGATTCTCCTTGAATTGTAAGGGTACATTATGAAACTGTATGTTTTAAAGCATGGCTTTGCACTTTGAAGTTGAAAGACGCAGCCTGAATGCTGGTATGAGGTTGGTCAGTCTATTCGATAAGGCTTGTGTTTCGCCTTGTTCTTCAACGATGAGGGCAATTTCGTCGGAGTATTCCAGATCGACAAGGTTCTTACCAGCAACTATTTGACCACCGGACTTTCGAAAACCTTCCAGTGTTCGCCTCATCATTTCATCAACGACGAAGTTGAAGAAGAATGGAGAGAGTGGACATCACTTTTTGTATGGAAGCTTTTGGAGAGCACACCATACACTCACACGCCCAGAAATAGGTGAATATGAGGACCGGATTATGTTCACAAACGTCTGGGGTATACCCTGCTGTGCAAGTGTGGATAAAAGCACTGGCCGATCGGCAGAATCGAACGCGCCCTTGAAGCCAAAGAAGCCCGAGATTGTGGGTCGTTTGTTCGTATGGCGTTTCTCTAACACCTGACGGAGTGTGTAGATGTGGCAGACACAGCCTCTACCCGGTCGAAATCCCACTTGATATTCACGGGTCAAAGATTCGCGTGCCGCCGTAAGACAACAGAAAATAAGTGATGCCATGACCCCTGTTACAGCAGGAGTCAACCGAACACCTCTGTGAATACCACATTCGCTTTTTAAAAATGGACACTTATCGATTCACCCTAGTTATATGGAACGGTCTCTTTCCCTCAGATAGACTAAAATGGTTAGACAAGCACTGACTGAGGAATTCGCCTCCATTCTTTAACAGAGCAGGTGGAAGGTCGTCAGGACTAGAAGCACGACGACGCTCGAGTAGAGATATACACTCGAACAGTTGAGAGGGAGGCTGAGGGAGCCATTTCGGTCTCTGACAGTTTCGCCGAGAAGTGACTTCCGGGGACCAGTTGAACAAATCAGGTGGAACAGATTGCGAACGTTTCCAGCGTCTTTCGCCGCTTCCATTTCTTCAGCCTTTCGGGCTCACAAAGCTTCGCGGTCTGCACAGACACAGTTGTACCTGGCGTCGGATGATGCGTCTGGCTGAGTGTGCTTGGGATCAAGAGGAATCTGTCACCGGGCCTCCAGCAAAGCCACGGTCCTATCAGAGACTTAATGTTTAGATGAAGCTGGCTGAGTTGTACAGCAAACGGAAATTCCGGCTCTGAGTAGCACTATGGATATCTGTTCCTAGTGGACGTTATTATTCTATATCGGACCGTCCGGCAGGCGTTCGAGGAGCCGTTTCTGGGAGTTTCGTTTGAGTTCTGGGACCACTATCTTCTCAGTAGCTAAGCGAGGTATGCGCGTTTTGCGTAGATCTGAAAAGTGTAATGAAAATCAGCAGCATAAAAATGCATGGTCGAAGTCCACGCTGGTGTTCCAGAAAGTGCGGCAGGCAGTGATCCACCCTCGCCACTGAGGACGATGTGGTCTGTTTAGATTCGGGACTGATTCGTTGGTGGGTACCAGGTCATTCGGCGATTTCCGCTTTTCTGGATGTGACTGCTTGTGAATGATGGTGAATGAGTGGCAGGATGAAGTCTCTATTTGTGAATGGTCGGAAAATTTTACCTAAATAGCCAGGGGCCATCGTGGAGGCTTGAACTGTGACTGCAGGTTTTGATGGAAGCAAGGTCTGGCCCGCAAAAACTCAGCAACATTAACACCTAGAATTCATTAAGTGGACACAGATGGGTCAAACATGTGACCCCTTTGTTATTTTTTTTTTGCTATTTTGCAGGAACATTCTAGGACTTGAGCACATTTTCACCAAAACATTTTAGCAAAATCTAAGCCTACTGCTTGCAATTATCGGATGTTATGTGGTGGACGGTGAGGGCCATTCAAATAAAGAGTAGTAAGATGATAGGAGTCGGTTAAAGCCGAGTTTCAAACTTAGGGGACAAACATCATTGCACAAGCAGCAGTTTTAGTAACAGCTCAATGCAGCCAGGCAGCGTCGATAGAACAGAGGCAGTAAGTGATCATAAAAACTAAGTTTGGATGAAGAACGCCCGTTAGGATGTGTAAGTCACTGTATCGTTGTGGACGCTTTCCAGAAACTTTTAAAATGAGTCAAACAAACATGTCAACCATAAACACTATTCCTGTAAAGCCGTGGAACTGCAGGTATCTACAGACGCTTATTCACTCAGCCATCGAAGTACCAGAGAGACTAATCCAGTGATACGCTGTGAGATAATATTTACAACCCTGGGCATACTTTACAGAGAGCTGCGTTCACGAAAATTGTGGTCGTTCCACGGTCGAAGGAACGGATAAAGATAAGGTTGTCATGCAACGGTGCCAACGCATGATTGATTTTGGCTGGTCCATAAAGTGTGTTGTCTCTTAGTTGGAAAACCATTTCCAAAAAAATAACATACTCCAGCATTTATGCTCATTCGATAGGCAAGAATACGTGGGTCAAAAATGATATTTGTACTGAGGTACGATAAGAAAGGATAAACACTCGAGTACTCAGGTAGGCAAGCTTGACTTTAAATCCGTTTTTGGTCTCTGGGGAATTTGAGCAGATTATGGGTCTGTTCGCAAAATTCCTTGAATTCAGCCGCAATGTGGGAGATCAGGTTTGTGGATATGAATCTTGAAATTTAGGTGTGAAAGGATGACAGATTACATATTCTTCACATGTTCGGTGAAAAATATAGTTCCAATTCCTTGGTAGTCAAATGCTTCGCAAATTTCTGCACTTGTCACCTCATGGCTTTTTGACCTGTTCGGTAGATTTTACCCTGAAGATAAGGTGTAATTAGTTGATAACAGGGCGTAGACTTGTCTGAGTCTCGGTGAGTTGTTGCAACTTGGAGACCTAAGCGCACGACTGATCGGCTTGGAATGTCTATATGAGCGATAGTGCATGACACCGCCTGAAGACTTTATCAGATAGTGCCTCTATACGTTCAGCTGTAGAAACCTTTCGGTGCCTAACTGCCATGCCTCCAGAAGGAAGCACGAGGGCTGGGATACTGCCAGGTTGCCCAAGCCTAGACAGGGGAAGTCGAGAGGCAGAGGTCGGGTTCGAACCACGGACCTTCCGGTCAGTAGATTCGCGCTCTAATCACTGAGCTATCTCGCCTCTATACACGTTCGTTTCAACAGAAACTGAGGATTTGCGATAAGCTGAGCATTCTAAACTGAAGTTTATTGAATACTGAAGGCATGATTGTAAGCTGACCATCGCAAATTGGAAAGTACTTCCTTCCACTCGAAACAAGCTTACGTCGATGATTCGGCGGCTTTAGAATAGGTAGCTTGTGTGTAACCAGACGTTACCTAAATTTCGGATAGTTACATGTAGTTAACTAAGGTACTGGATTCTTAAGTCCATTCGGAGGCTCACATCACATACGTCCACCTGAGTAAACACATAACGGATGCTCAAACTTTTTTCACATGTGATGAGGAACAGCTCAACTCTTTATCGTTTCATCAGATGTGTGAATGTGTGCGATAATTTTGGCGTTCTCGAAATTGCCTTTTTGAAGTTTGTGCATTAGTCTACCAAGAAAAACACTCCAGAATGACCACGGACGGCTGATCAGTAAGCCAACTAGAGAATAGGCAAAAATAGATATTCCATTATATTCACGAGTTGCACATCGAACCGCTTTCTGCCGTATAAGGATGGTGAAATCAACGTGCACTAGATCCATCATGCCAAATGATGGCGATGCTGCGGAATATAGGTGGCTCGGTAGAGTTGCTTGGTTGTTGGACTGTTCGCGAAGCTTACTAGTTGGCTTGCAAACATCATCATCATCATCGACAGCATGACATCAGTGTTGAACACCGATGCTTCGCTGCCGTACGGGCTTGCAAACGCTCCATCACCAATCGGGGTGACAACATCAGTGCGGGGTTGAGTGGGTAAATTCCTCCTTTTCTGCCTGTTCTGAATAGTACCAAAGACTTTAAAGCGATTAGTGGGCCCCGAGATGGCATTCTCGTAATTCGGTTGGTCAGCGTGGAAATGTGATCTCATTTCCTTGTATCTGACTGGCTCGCCGTGCGCCTCCAATTCGACACTTCTGTTCTTCCGTTGCGATTGCGTTATTTCCTTCTTACTTTGCGGCCTGATTTCCTTTCACCTGGTTGATTGATTGAATAGCCTATTTTTTTATCTTTAGTAGACTTCTTCTTTTGATCCGACTGGTCTGTTGGTTGTCTGATTTTCCATGGCGTACCCTTGAATGTCCATTGACTAATCTGCCGTTGGCCATAATGCCGTTTCTTTGCACCAGTATGAAAAACAGTCAGTCCGATCCTGAGTTACAGGGAGTCACGGGCGTGCTTCACAGGCCACAACAAACTGATAGCACCCAGTAAATGTCTGATGACCATGCAGTTATACCTGACTGCAAGCATTATCAGCCCTGCTGTAGTTGACGTTATACAACCGAGGACGAAACCACTGACATTTATTCTGAAAAGTGTGTAGCGTGTGTAAAGTATTTCGTCCCTACGCATTGCCGTCTGTGGGCCAAGTATTAATATGCTTAAGCGTGATCAGTTCCAACCGCAACATATTTTACAGTATACTTGAAGTTTATGCACTTTCAAAATACTGGCAAACTTGTTCTGAAATGGCCAAGGTCCGATTGTTTCAATCAAAGTTAATGAAGTATAATGTCCAACATATGATAGGCTGGCGGACAATAAAACCCTACTTAGTGAAGTTTCACCATTCGTTTATATTCATAACTGAACTTGGCTTCCAGTTAGATCTTCAAAGGATTTCCCATTGTTACCACTCAAACGCTTGATTGTATGGATACCCATCTAATTGGAAATGACCCTTGCAAGCGCAATATCCTCGTTAGGCCATATCTGAACGGAAACTAGCTTTATGCACGGTAGGAAGTGAGGTACAATAGGAAATCAGAGACACCGAAACCATCAATCTACGCCGGCAGGAATGTAGATTTGGGTTAGGTCACCAAGTGGATTAGGGAAGACCACATTTGTTCTGCCTGTAATTGGGTCCACGTAACTAATGTATGAAAGTTTATTAGCATTTAGTTAAGTTACTACGCATGGATGTACTCGCGCGACCAAAATCATGCGGACTAGCAGAAACCAGTATCACCAAACGGTGTAACAGTACAAGTACAGCTTTGACAAACACTTCCTATCGTGAAGACAGACAGAACATGTAGCCAAATTAACTGCAATCGTCCCTCCATCTAATGACTCCTTCTCTATCAAGACCATCCCTTTAATACGATCGAATTTGCTTGCCACCTTAGAAATGGCAATAGAGACAGAATATTGTACCGCCTTTCAATCACATGCGAGTTTTCGTTGCCTTTTCATGCGTTGTTTTTAGGGAAAGAAGTTCTATAAGGATACAAGCGGATAACATGCTGTGATGGTGACTTCAGTGGCCTACGGAAGTAATCTCACTAGACAGCAGTCGACCTACGGAGGCCCTTAGTGCTTGTGGGCATAATATAACGTTACAGACATCAATGTTTTACTGTGAATGTTGGACCTCAGGACGTATGTATTGCTACTTGCTCATACAGCCAATCAAAGTGGATTCCATCTCATTCATGCAGGTCGTTGCACCTAAGTGGTCTAATTTCGGTGGGCGATAGTAACTTCACATTTTTATGCACGTAGCCCTGTCCTCGTGAGCACACTTCCTGAGTAAATTGGTGATGGCCCTGAATAACAATGCTATCACTGGCAGCAACACCAGAGTACACTGATGTTTCACCATCGTACAGCCATGTCAATTCACTTGAATAATGGAAAGAAGAAAAACGTGGGACATGGAGAGGGGCCTAGAACTAGCCTGTCACAAGCACTCGAGGTGGCTACACCTGCAACATTCAGTCAAGCAATCTAGATAGAAATTGACAGCACGAACGTCATTCACATGGATTAGCCACCATACCGTTCACTGCTTCCAGCCAAAAAATGGGGAGGTGCGTGTGGATCCCATCCTAGACGGCCAGCAGCACCAACAGAGCCCAAACGTCTCGCAACATCATTCATTTGATTCCACCAAGTTATTTTCTACGCGTCTATCCCAACATTCTCACCGGTGTAAATCACGCTTAATTGCGGACGAATGGACCAAAACTCGAAATCCAAGACAAGGACGACACCCGTGTGAATCTTGTGCACGCCACTGACTGCGGTCCAACTACCAGCCGTCGTCATGTAACATCCTCCTGGCTCAACTTTAAGGAAACATGTTGCCCAGGAAAACTGGAATGTTGGGTTACAACATCTTATTCCACTACAGTGTTTTCATCCTAAAATTTCCATACAGGACGCGTACATTTTGCTGCCAAAGAAAGACAAAGATTAAAGAGAAACATCTAGACAATGACCTTTAAATAAAGAAAAACCGGTAGAAGTTTGTCGGCAAAATTCACCGTCTTGCTAGACTACTAGCGAGGATAAGCCTGTGCTTTTATGTATGTGTACTGTGTCAGTTTAGCCGGGATAGGTCTAACAATGCACTGTGAAAAAGGTTTTCCTGATACAAAAAGCTAGTCTGATTTCACCCTATACAAGGGCGTAGGTATGTGACGGTACTGTGCTAGCGCACCTTTTCCCCATGTTACTGGATAGCTGCTCGTCCGCCTTAACAATGCAACCCATAGAGGGATGAAAACAAGTTGATAGGGTGAATCAGGCTGCAGTGTGGATGTTGTTCTAATCCCAGTTTCGCCCCACATACAAAACGGCGAACACGCACACGGGAATGCCACACTGTTAAATTGATTTTCCTGGTCCAACGTTTGCAGTCAGAGACGAATCTATAGATAGTCAGAGAAATCGATAGATGTTGAAAAATGCGCCTGAATGGACGAATGACAAGGATAATTCAACTCCCCAGTTAGCTTCTTATACTCCACATGGGAGACCTTACCCTAAATACAAAGAACCGGTCTCAGTTGAAAAATCGCTTTGATATATTTCAAGCATTGTTCACGTAAAATGACGTTTTGTCTAATGTTTGAACTCTATAAGCAAAAGACAATGTCTCAGTTTAATATGTATTCCTCAGAATGGTATTAAAATACCTAAATGTAACTATTCATAGTCAGAATCAGGTATTTCTAGTCCCATACTGTATACGGCTTTGAAAAGAAATGCAAAATCCTAATATATGGATGATAGATAGATAGAAAGGTGGGTAGACAGGTAACTAAATAGTTTTACAGCTCAATAGGCAGACATAATTAGAATATGAGATCGCATGTATCTGAGATACGTAATTTTCGTGAGGAGACTTCAATCCCTTGGGGGGTATGCTGGGCTTGATCACTTAGAACAGTCTATATGTGACACCAGATCAAGTTCACTTTTTAAGTCAATATAAGTCAACTTTATAGCAGGCACCTCAGATGACTAGGATCTATGAAGTATCATACAGGAAAGGCCTCAGTTACGTAAGTGAGAGAAATACTCGTTTGCATCTCTACTGCATGCTCTCCATGTTCTCACTGACATTTTTCAGGGGTCAGGTAGTCAAGGCTTAATTAGAGCAACTTAAGAGAGTCACTGGTAGTACAAAAACACCATCAGTCGAATTGATAAGGCAAACTGTGACATACATAGTCAAATTAGGCGAGATGTACATCAATGAAGTCACAATATCACGATGGCGGAAATCCACAGAAAACAAAAGCCAAATGTGCTGTTATAGCGGGTGACAAGCTAGAGGGCAGGTGTGGTAATCGAGAGCGCAAATGGGATGCCTGGATTACCTGAACAACAGTTTACCTCAAAATCACCAACACAATATCATGATTCTAGAACAAATGCCCCATATAGTTACCTAGTTTAAAAATATTGCCGGTAAACTAATTAGTATGATTTGGGTGCAAAAACCTTCTAGTGAATTTGCAACCCATTTCTTGGTTTACGAGAGAGAAACAAACAGGATCGACTGGACGCGTTACTGAGTTAAGCAGCGTTTGTGTTCACATGAACTCAAAGGCCAGCTTATCACCGCACTTCCGATCAAATGAATTCAGTGGACACTCACAAACTAAAACGCTTAAGTTTAATTTGGACTTGTGACTTTGAAGCGAATTTCTGATAACTTTAAGTGAATTATGAGCAGAAAAATTCCCTTATTTAAAACTGCTCACTGATCAGAACCAGCAGGTGATTGTCACAGTGTCAACTTACTATTGGACTGCACAAAATATTGGTGCTTTGAAACTTGTGGCTGAAAGGTATAGCCTGTACCGATCCAGGTATGAGATTACATTTCTGTGCGTTTGCCCCTCCATTGAACAAGTGTCTCGAAGCAGTTTTGGGAATGGCGGACATAGATCAACTCTATGAGATATATCCATCTGGGAACCACCTTCGCGGGAAACAGTTTCTGCAATCTAACTTTTAGCATTAAGGCTCTTCCGTGCTACCGGAATCCTGTAGTGACCGAAGAGCAGCCAAATCATTCCCACTGAATAACAGCCCGACACAAGCAAAACATCTTCAGCATCGACAGCATGACATAAGTGTTCAGCACCGATGCTTCGCTGCCGTACAACCATGATTTATTTGAAAGCCTTATTGCGAACGGAAGAATAAAGGTGCATGGGGAAGGGACTTAGTGCTAGCTTACTGCCTACACCTCCAGACACCCATTCAGGTAATCTGAATAGAAACTGACAACAAGAACGTCACTGAGATTGGTTGGCAGCCATATCTTGCAGTGTCTCCAACCAGGCACAGTTGGGATCACGCGCTCTCCTTCCTGCTAGGTGAGTAGCACCGATAGCACCCAAACGTTTCGTAATCTCCTTCATATCTCTCTGCCAGGTCAAAGGTTGGCCGCCTCTCTGAGTAGGACATGGAAAACAGCACTCCAAACAGCATTCCAAACTTTTTCCAAAACAGCACTCTCTTCGGCAAACGATGATTTGGCATGCGCAACACATGTCCCAACCAACGCAGCTTCTGTTGTTGGACACATTCTTCAATGGAAGTACCCGTTGTACAACCGAAAACTCGCTTTCTAATTGCCTCGTTACGGATTCGCCGGTACCAACCCACACAAGCTATGGTCCTGACAACGGTTGTCGAACACCTGAACGCGTCTCGGTTCCGCTGCTCGAACAGGCCAAGTCTCACAGCCATACAACAAAACCTCTCGCACTGTAGCCTGATACACACGTCCCTTGAGATTCAGGGATACACTACTTTGACGCCACAGGTGTCTCCGAACCCGACCCCAGCCTTGCGGAGTCGTCCATTGCCTACATCTGTCACACTACAATCAGAACTAATGCAAATATGTAAAACGCTCCACAACTTCCAGTGCCTCTCCCTGGATTGCAAGTGGCATGTTCAGTGACTGCATGTCCACGAGCATGAACTTACACTTTGTGGGTGCAAAGTGCATACCAAAGGACGGGATGACTTTGGTCAGTTCATCCAAAAACACCTGCGCCTTCTCCTCCTCTTCTAAGATGGGAACCATGTCACCAGCATATCCCAGATCGACAAGGTTTTCGTCACAGGCTATTTGAACACCAGGGTATTGAAGACCTTCCAGCGTTCGTCTCATGATTTCATCGGTTACGAAGTTAAATAGGAATGAAGAGAGTGGGCATCCCTGACGGACACCACTTGGTGTACCGAAGCTTTTAGAGAGCTCGCTGTATACTCTCACATGTCTGGAAGTCCGAGAATACAAAGAACTTATTGTGTTCACAATTGTCAGGGGGACAGGCCGGTCATCCGAGTCGAACGCGCCTTGGAAATCCAGGAATGCTAGAATTATGGGTCGCTTATATGTATGGCGTTGTTCTAGCACCTGACGGAGTGTGAAGATTTAGTCAACGCAACCCCTACCAGGCCGGAATACTATTTGCTGCGCTCGAGCCAGCGATTCACGAGTCACCATAAGTCGACGAAGAACAAGTGACGCCACCAGACTCGTTGCAACTTGTGGTTACCACACTCACTACGAGCTCCTTTTTTGAAAATAAACACCATCACCGACTCTTCCCAGTTGTTTTGGACAGTCTGCTTTTTCCAAAGGCAGGCGAACAGATCAAACCAGGGCTGACTAAATATTTCAACCCCGTTTTTGAACAATGCTGGTGGGAGGTCATCCGGACCGGGGAGTTAGTGGAGCATGAGAGAACATATGCAGTCATGTACCTACGAGGCCGTCCACGTTCACCGTCCAGGATTCTAATTCATCTGTGTGCTCCAGATGAGTGGCAACCCGTGGCCACGATAACTGTTGCCCGAAGTATTCGTCCCACCGGTCGAGGCGCTTTACTTTATTCAAGATGGTCGCTTCCTTCTGATCCGTGATGGTTTGGCTCACAGGTTTCCGGGGGCCGGTGGGGCTGATCAGCTGAAATAATCTTCGGGCATTACCGATTTTATGGGCCTCTTCCATTTCCTTGGCTTTTTGTGTCCACCCGACTTCATGGTCAGTTCTCACGCTCACTCCCACTTGACGTCCGATAATTCGTCGCGTCAATTTATGTTCGGGATCGGCTGGGATATTTCTCCGGGATTTAAGCACTGCCACTCTTCGGTCTTATATCCAGTGCTTGAATGCGCCTGGTGGTGTCGTGCCACAGGCGAAATTCCTAGCAATATGCAAACAGGTGGTACTCTCGTCCCAGTATGAATTAACATATGATGGAGCATGTGGAAGAGACTCTAGCAGACGATTAGGATAAGTTCGTCTAACATCTGAATCTACCAGTCTCTCAGTTGCCAAGCGATTTGTCCTCACCTTGTGCGGCCCAGGAAAACGTGGGGAGAAGCGACTCCGGACGAGTGCGTGGTTGAAATCCACAAATGTGTTCCAAGCGGACCGGCAGTCAGTTACTGATCCACGTCATCGGTAACTGATGGCAATGCGATCGATTTAGTTTGTGGCCGGCATGCCGTTGGAGGACACCGAGTGGCCAGACGACTTCGGCTATTTCGGAAGTCAGTACTGCATAAAAACAACCTGGGGTCAGCAAACAGCTGAAGCAATCATTCCCCATTGTCCGCACGCACCGAGTCCAATCCATGTCGACCTCTTACTTCAGTCTCAGATACGCTAAGCCTGCCCACTTTTGCATTCATATCTCCGGCAACCACCACGATATCTGAGCTTTTAGCCCGCCGCAACGGAACATTCAGGGCGTCGTAAAGCCTCTCTTTGACGACGTCGGAGCTACAGTCAGTTGGGGGAAAGGGGGGGTAAGCAGACACGATAAACAGGCATCGGTCAACTTCCCGATTGTGAGACTCCTTCACAGACGTTGCCAGACGAACCGCACAGAGGCGACTATCAACAGGTATCCAGTCAAGCAAGGATACTTCCGCCCGGTGACCCCTTCACATTCCGTCGCAGCAGCCTCTGTATCACTAGATGTGCGTAGCCGGAAGCCAGTGGAGAGTGATGGGGCGGTTAGCTCAACCACTGTGCTTGCATCTTGAATACTTGTTTCTGAGACAAAGCACACATCAAGCGAGTCCAGTATGAGAGCAAGAGCAGCTTGCTTCAGAGTGCGCACATTGAAGGCGGCTAGATAGACTGGGTGTCGAGGCTTGAAGATTGATTTAGAGATATCTAAGAATGTCGGCGCCATGTGACGAGCAGATGCTGCACGTAAAACCGATGCAAGACGAACGGAACCATCAGTTCTGAGTGCTGGGCCTACAAGGAGAGAGTTATTAATGGAGTGGGGGCGGGGTGAAGAAAAAGTATGTGAAAGAGAAAGAAGGGAGGCCTCAGCAGTAGCCTGTTTTCGCTTACCCGCCCTGCTGCATGCAGCAAGTAAGGCGACCCGGCTGATGCTACCACGCGATGGCCGATGTGGCATGAGAGTACTGTAAATATCATGGTTCTACGAGGGCCGGAATACTGTCAGGACGATAAGGGTCCTCAACCAAAGCCTTTGGCTCAAAAGCCTAACCGCAAGGCAGCGGTGTTGGGCTGGAAATGCAATTACATTACCATTTATACGGAACACGTCGCCACACATGTTCCAACCCCCCAACATGGAGAGCCAGGAGACTGTGTTCGTCAGACCTCTACCCATGGAGCAACCTGGTATGAGAGGATCTTTGAGTGTCGCGGGGACACCCCCAATATAGCTCAATGGGTCGCTGAGGTGCGCAAACCACCACACAACGGTAAGGTCCACTCTCTTCTTGACGGCACATGCAAAAAACACCACGCATTTGTATATCAGTTTGGTTTTCACGGGAGACTTAGCTGAATCTCACGCTTATGATAGTCTCCAACTGAATATGCTGTACAAAGGCCGCCTCATGTTTCAGTTAGTGCGATATTTGAGATATCGCAGTATATTTTCATAAATCTGTCCAATTTGGGTTCAAGTAGAACATGAGGTTGACGAAAACTAAAAGATTGCACCCACTTGTTGAGCCCCAAGAAGTGGAGAAATCGGTCATGAGATTTCGAAGAGTTTTCAGGAACCCTGTGAGTAGTTTCCATTATGAAAACACCACACAGTTTCAATTGCGAAACCGACCTTACTTCGCTCGCTAGATAGAACACAATAAACTGAGTTCTGCTCATTTTGAATAAGATGACTAATCCTCTGTTTGTGAATGAAAGCGGTACATCTCGTCCGCTTAAATTGTGTTACTACAGTATGGTTACTATACCTCCACATAACTGTTTCCCTCGCCAAGAGTCAAGGTTGTGTGCTTTGGCGGAGTTAAACAGCACAATCAGAAAGTTTTGATTGTTTTGTTCGCCACTGTTAGGTACAAAAATATGTCGAGGTACGTTCTCAGAGAAAAATGATTCGTTCATGCAAGGACAACTTTCAGGAACCGAACTGGCAGCAGTTTGTCTAAAATGAAGACAAGGAGTCATGCACCGTTTTGTATTATTCATAAAATACAGACACTGAATTTCTATGGTGATTGCTCCTATTTCTATGAATAGGTGCACAACTTCGCATTGGTTAGGAGATAGGGTTTTCTTAGTCCTATTGGATTCCGACTTGGTTTAAGGACGAACCTTCAGTCAAACAATGCCTCGAAATGCGTTTTAAAGTCTCTGAGTGGGTTTTTATAAAGAAGGAACACTAGTTTGCTTGAAGTATATTGGGACGGTTAATCAGAAGGATTCGGCCTACGGGGTCAGTCATCCTAATACCAAAAGCAAGGCACCTTTCGGAACCACCGACTGGATGATTTATAGGGTGAAAAATGGGCAAGTTCAGTGCCAGGTTACCTTGTGATATAAATCACTTTGGATGTTCCCCTTGGCAAGAAGAATGAAACTAAACGTGCTGGAGCTGGTAGGGCCTGTTGAGCTTCGCCGTCCTCTGCATGCATGCCATCGCACGAATCGGGAAGCGGTGACAAAATATCCATAGTTTGTCGTAGCGACATTTTAACGGGTTTGATAAGATTCATGTAGATGCGCAACGTGCCGGCTAACCGGCAAGAAGAATCAACCTGAAGCGAGAATAAGGGAAAATACCTCGAAATGCACATCCGGTAGAGCGATCATAAAGTTGAAAATAAGCACAGGTATGGTTTAAACTACTGTAAGCATCATTCTCTTGGACTCAACACTGGGATTCTAAGAATTTGTAGACCGGAACGTTGCTGCCCTCAAAACGAGAAACTGAACGAATGAAGGGGATCCAAAGAGGAATGAAGGGTTTTGTTCCTAGTTTCTCAGCAGAATGAACAAATGACATTCACTGTTCAGATATGAGACAATATCTGATATCTGCGGGGCCGCTTCAAGTTCATAGATTTGAACCAAAGGGAAACTGGTGGAAGTAAATTTCACTCGGCTCGTTCACAATACAAAGTTAATCGTTTGGGCTGGGATTCATAAAAGTCGACTGGAGAGACAATTTTTTGAGCCAAGCGTCACAGGTAGGAGTTCAACGTCGTTTTATGGAGTATAACGATAGCCTACACCTATGTCTTCTATAAAAGCACCTCGTTCGATAGAATATATATATATATATATATAGGCGTCCAGTGAACGTAAAGGTCGAATCAGTTGCTTTGGTGCACCATCTGTTCTCACTTATCTGGTTGAGTTATGCATAAGAAATCAGCCTGTGTGCGCTGGCTTTAAGCACTTAAAAATTTACACTGCGGCTTTTTTCTGATTCACCAGTGCCACAACGACCTATTAAGATTCAAGTGCACAACTGCATACAATAGGAAACTAAGTATGACATCAGTAAGCTGATCTTTACATCATAATGAAGGAGGGCTACTCTGATGATGGCGTTAAATAAGAAAACTCACGAAGTTTAAGCGCAGTCCCATTGAGTTTAGGTTGAACATGTCGACCCAGCGATGAACCTGAGTGCGTGAAAGATTATCTAACATTTCAGGAGTGAGAGAGAGCGGATCACCAGTGATATCTCTCACGCTTAGACGCATCCAGGCAAGGTAATCAGAATCCAACGTACTGAAGGCATACGTACCATCGTCGAATATTGATGGGATTAATCCATCAGAAGAGTCAACGTCCAACGGTTGGTGAAACGCATATGAAAGTGGGGTGGTAGTGGTGAAAACTTCAGTATCAGAAGCCTCGAAATTTATCGATCGGGACGACGGAAAGCCATCGTGTGCAGTGAGTTGGGGTGGGACAGCATTTTGGTCAGGATCATTGTAGAGTGAACAGTCATCTTCCACTTCAGCGAGTGGACAATGACGGAGGGAGGGTTTTCGAACAAGATGTGTGTCTTGCAAGCCATTGACAGGCGAATTAGCAAATTCAAGGGGTTTATTTGTTTCTACAACTGATTCGCTAACAGGGAGGATGTTTTTATCACAGGACGGACGAAGTCCTGAAAAATGCTCAGGGTCACATCTTTCAGATTGGACATCTGAAGCAGCCGATAAATTTGAGGTCGTGAGTGAGAGTGGATGCGGCTCTTGATTGTCACCTTCAGTTGAAGTCGTAGGTAGCTGACAATCTTCACATAAGAAGGTTCGTGTCAAGGAGGAGGATGTAGTATGAGCATCAGCTGGAGTGGGTAAATCTGCACTCGTTTGCGAGGGCAATACAGAACATTCCAGGATACGGCTTGAGCTCGTAGATGAAGAGGATAATGAAGAGTCAGTCACTGGGCGCACTGTATCGAATCGAGAGAGTAGGGTGTTGATTGGTTCAGCTTGCGTAAAAATCAGTGATTGCCCAGAAAATTCTTTCTGAGGTTCATCAGAAGCGCTGATGACGTTCTTGCAGATAGATGGTGTAGGATCTGTGCATAAATGTAAATGAATTTGGGACGGTGGCAGATCAGTATCGGCAACCAATTTGAAGCCAGGGGATGCATTCTCTGGCGGAGTACTTGTAGGAGTCAGGGCGTCTTCCACTTGTTTCTTACACGAAGAGATTGGCTTGGAAACAGTTTGAAATAAGGGAAATAAAGACGTATAATTAAGCTGATGAGAAATCAAGTGTAGTGTATAGCTAATCAACACCACAAAGGACTTTCAATCATAACGTGGATCCTAGCCGTCCAGAAGAGAGAGAAAGTCGGTGCCTCAAATAGTAAAATATTGGGTGAGAATCATCAGTTCGTTCAAAGACCCAGTGTTTAAATTGGATTTCACTTATTTTAGCAAAGCTACAGTCCAGCCTCAAAATGAACTAACACCTTACAGCGTTCCCAATTCGCTGAGATCCGCTCATCACTGGACCATTTTAGAACCTAACAGACCTCAGAGGTGCGGTTGGCAGCCCCATTGATTCGATGACAAATTAAATACATTTTCGGGTACGCCTCCTGTGTTCCTTAATAATTGCCGGCTTCTTGCAAGATCCGAAATTCAGTACGAGTTGTTCTCGCTATTGCGTTCGGCACTGCGGTTGTTGTCACTGATACTGGTCATTAATACCGATATCAACCTTTGGAAACCTCACTGGAAAATGTTTATTTGTCAAACCACCTTGTAGGTTGTCGTACTCGGAGAAAAACGCTTTGAAAGATATATAGCTGCACATGAATATGACGCAAATACCTACCCAACCCCAAACTGACGAAGCGTTTGAAAGCTAATTGCCAAAAACTCGGTGAGCAGAACAACCTCCACCTGGTCAACAGCCACTTCAAAGATAAATCAAGCGGTTTTATTATTTTTTTGCCGAAAGATGACCGGAAAACAGTGAGGTATGCACAGAAAAAGTAAAGCAATTTGGGAATACTTGCAAACTGTCAAGTAAACAAAATGATTCGACTCTGCGCTCTCACAGAAATTAATGGTGAACTACGTTAGGCAAGTTCAACACAAAGCGAAGCTCGTAACGCTGGAAAACTATCGACCTATTGAATTCTAACCTGGTAAATATGGCCCACAAAATCGATGTGCAGTGCTCGTGGAAGTCCCAGTGTTTGGATTCACAACCAAGCCATTACATCCTACCACATCCTCGAAAGGTGGCAAATCTGTTAAGCAAAACGGTAGCACACACTTGCAATGTCATCTTCATCACATCCTTTCTCTTAGCTACGAAAATCTTTAGGAACTTCTTATAAAACATCTATGTACGCATGGCAGTGGAATCTAACTGCTGAAAATAATAGTATTCGTCCAGCTGAATTATTGCCATGCAGTGGGTGAAGCACGAGGGCCCAGTCACTACGAGGTTGCCCATGTCTAAACAGGATAGACTGAAAAGCCATAGTTGGTTTCGAACCGGGGACCTTTCCGTCCATTGCTTCGCGCCTTAACCACTTAGTTGGCAATGTTGCGACGGATAGAGGAAATTTAGCAACACTGTGTTGGGAAAACATTTTGCAGAATAATTAAGTACACTCAAACATTTGCTGATAACGTTCGATTCTATGAAGCAGCCGGACGTACAACAACATGATAACAACCCGGTAGTTTCGGCCTAACTCAGAATGGCCCGAACTACATGAATTACAGATTGCTTAGCCGACTGGCAACCTGAACCTGAATTCCATTGGAAATATACGAAGCGCGATGGTAAGGGAAGTTTCCACTGCAACAAAGGCATTGCAAAGTCCCCTTGTTTGGTTTGTTATTTAAAACTTGAGAGCAGAATGACTGACTTCCACTATGTAGTCGTGTAGGCTGATCGATTGCACAATTGCCACCTCAGCGTGGTCGGAAGTATGTATCCCCGGAAAAGAGTAGGATGATTAATTGAAGACCACTGAAATGCTACCGAGTAGTCTGTGTTGAGAAAGTCCTACTGATTGCTTCCTCATGGTGGAGGTATTGTCGCTAAAGTGAAGGGGGAAAAGTGGGTGCCAGACGCTACGTTTTAGCTTACGGTTGAGTCGTCGTCCGCCTAGGTGAATAGGCTAAACTCAGATTCAAGAATAACAATGATGTGAACTGTTTCCGGTGGAATGGGAAGGTTAGATTAATCTAGAAATTCAACGGCTACAGCATATGTGTTGCTGGGTTGTTCTATGCAAAATTCCCACCTTTCGGTTGCTACCTTGTAGGTCATATTTGGCTGTGGAAGATAGAGGCGCAGCCTTGGACGAAAGACGGAGTAACACTGGTGACAATCCACACGCATAAATAGTCAGCACTACAACCACGGTTCTATTCGTTTTAAGGCAACTCCAGCAAGTAAAGCGCCCCCAGTAAATTCACCAGCTGGGACGAATAATACGCAAGCTGGAGCTCCGAAAACATTGTAAACATTATGCTAAACGACGGAGCACCAGAAGTCTTCCCCATGTCGGACGTCAATCGATTACTCTGTAAAGCTTGCATGGTTACCAAATAGGAACCACTTGCCCAAGGTCTAAAAACTTGGTTCAGGATCAAAACGTGTTAAGATTCCGGGTGCTAACACATCGTACTGGAGCGGTCGACAGTTCTGGTCAATACCAGGTCACATTAATTGTGAACCCAACTGCCAACGTAGCCGTTATCTACAGAGGGTCTATATTTCCGAGGGTCACACTAGCTTGCTTCAAAGATGACAGGCCCCACCTCCGCGATATCTCGGCTTACACTATGAGACATAAATGTACACAGGCTGCTCACCATTGGTACACATAAGGAAGAAGCGCTACATGTTCATACGGGGATTCAGTCGTTTGATTTGACTACTTCAAAGAAGGCCTTCCGCAACCTCGTCATATCAGACAATTTGTAGTTTCAAATTGCGGGTCTTGAAGCACATCAAAGCACATTCACCACAATCTGGAAACAACCGTTTTAACCCAATTTACTGTGCGTAACTTGACTGCATTTTACCATTAAGGATCATTAACTGCTGGATATCAAAGCAATACGGTATAAAACAAAAAGCATCCAGCAACGTCACGGAGAATTAAAACTGTATCGATCGATTCTATGTGCAAGGACCGACTGGGGTGTTGAAATTGGATGAGGGTCATTGTATTTACTGACCATATACCTGTGACGAATATTGGGTCGATGACTATGCATTTTTCGATAGACGAATGCTCACGAAGTCGAACCTTAGGGTTTGGCGCACCGCACCAAAGTCCGCGCGATCGGGACAGAGTGACTTTTTTTTAAAAAAAGGGCTCCAGTCGGTTCAAGATCTAGAAATCTTCTATTCAGTGAAGACGGTGGGAAGTTTTGTTGCCTACATCAGGCAACAGGCAACCTAACAGGAAGCCGCGACGGAATAATGCCGAATAAAATGGCACCGATGAGCCTCAAAGCATGGTCATGGAAAAGAATTTGTAAGGTAACATTCTTTGAGAGGTTTGGAGAAAACAGGTTACAGTTTCACTTCCTTGTTCGCAATTGCGAAGATGTTAAATTTGTATTCAGATCGTCCGCGACTGAATAGTTTCCTTGTAACGGTTACCCTTCCGCTTAATTACTCCTCCAATCAATTTCACACCTGCACCTACCATCTCCATCCTCTTTTGTCCATCTCTTAGTCACGTGTCAATATCGTGATATGAATACAACCCTGATGAACACCATGTCAATAAGATGTCAACGCCAGTTTCGTGACCTTTTAGAGGACGCCGTGTGATCCTCCCATTATTGTTTTTACGTTTCACCGTCATTTCAACGACACATATAATGACACGACAAGGTCAAACACACACATGCATCACTGAGAAACGGGCACGTCAGAACGCAGTTCCGACTCAACTCACCAGCACAGCGCGTCCCAACACCTTGGATCTAGCGTCAGCAAACTCGGGCCACGGACAACAAGGAACAAGTGTGCTGCTAATATTGCCGAGAGAACACCCCCTGCATCCGACATGATAGCCAACCGCAGCACTCAAATAACCGACTGGAAGTTGGGTCACCAAGTTCAACGAAAACCACTTTACACAGATTGTAGCTGATGAAATGAACCCATATCGAGCATAGATTTTCCTTCCTTAAGTAAACTAAGTTCACCATATCTGTGCTATGTACACCACCACGCTATTCAATTTCTACCGCTACATGTAAGGTATGACGCTTCACCCATGAACTCCGGATTCACATCCAAGCTAGCAGCATCCGAGCCATGAAGCGTCTAAATTTATCGCTAAAGAACGCTGCACTCCAATCAAGGTCAGCCCTGAAACTGTAATCGATAAGACATTCATGCTGTTGGGAATGTCTGCGGTAAAAACGGAAGGTTCCAATCCTTCCAACGCCATGGGGATGGCGGGCTGTCCGCCGACGCACCCTGACCACCCGCACAGCCCAGCGAATGCTGTCGGTCGTTTGGTTGGCGAGCTCGGGTTTGTCAGGCTCTGTCTGTCCCTGCCCGTTGACAGGTTGGCTAAACTGTTTGATCCAGCTCCGGTGGTCTGTCTGTATCACAACCCTAAGACCAGCTGATGTGCAAGAAACTTTGGATCGCCCGACCCAATCGCACCCTCGCATCGACCTATACGAGTTATGAGAGGATTGAGCTCCTGTCTGTTGCATGGTCACAGACTCGAGGAGACAGCAGCATCAACGGTTCCCCATGCGTAGGTGTGTACGGTATACACTGTAAGGAAACGTAGTGTGTGGACTGGATGGCCTGAAAATAGCTCTAACGACACGGATCACGTAGAGGCGTGCAAAACGCGGCGTTCGCGGGACGAGTTTTTGTGGGTATGTGGACGATCAGACCTATCATATCGAACAAGCCGCAAGGGTTTGTCACACCGCCACGACATTATTGCAAGACCTTTGATTAAATAGGCTCACAGGAGCACCGGTAGCGTGGGACATGACCACATATGAACAGACGAATGGTGGGTGGCCGCATCGCGAAACACTTTAAGATCAGTTGAAGAACTTTGAAAAACTTTACTCTTGGTTTAACACTTGGGAAAGTCTACTTGACAGCCTGGCAAACTGCAATTCGCACAAGCCTGAAGATCTTTGAGGAACACTGCGTCCTAATGCTCGGACGCAACTGCGTCATCTAAAACTGTCGTACGACGCTGATCACCTCAGCTAACTGGGTGAGGCGTACATACCTGAGCAGAACTGGGTCCAACGGAAATCTGCGTATTCACTCCAAACTACCACGACCGACTGCCGGTCAACATCCCCCTGTGATTACTGGCCAACACTTGTCCAACTGTACCGTCACACTACATGACTAGTTAGTAATCCGATTACTAGTTAGCCGCCCAGCTACCCATTCTCGCGTAAACGGTGCCGTAAAAGAAACGCCCCTGAGAGTATCGCCATGAGTACCTATGTGGAGGAAGTGCGTTTTCCCGCTGAAACTTGCAGGAATTGACGGATGAAGCCAGCACCTTGGTGAAAAAGAAACAGTGTTTGATGTTCACTGTTATGCCAGAATGCTTGGGTCGGCTAATGACTCTCAAAAGACCTCTGCGTGCTTGCCCACTGACATCATTCATTCGGACTTACATAGGTTCAGCGACCTGCACACAGAAATACATTCAGATTCGCGTAAACTGCTTGCCGTTTAGTTAATTTACGCGGGCGTCAACCGGGTCGGCCACACTTTACCGATCGATCCGTTTCGGCTGCTAGCCAACCAAATAAACAGGCTGAGAACATCCTCACGGTCAGTCTACAAAGGCGCATGCAGCGCTTCAAACACAGCTACAGTTCAGCTGGATATAAATCATCGTCATCATCATCATCCCCATTCACAACAATGAACCAGTAGGAAAAAGTGGTTCCTGTCACGTAGCTAAGACAAAACAAAGTGCTAGCAAAAATTTAAATGATAAAGAAATGTAAGGGATTTGGTTTGAAATGGCAATGACGACGTTTCCCATGAAATTTTTGAACTAGGATTGCTTTCAGGAGACTTATGGAACAGATGGAGAAAAAGCAACACACTCGCACATGAAATGCGAGAGCCGGTAAGTGCCAATATCAAAAATAAGTGAAGGATGAGTTGATATCATCAAGACTTCTTGTTATCTGATCCGTTCAAACAGAAATTTTGTATTCCTATGTCGATCAACCTTACCTTCAACTGCCAACTTGTCATGGTGGTCAGGTTCCAGTGTTGCGATGATTTTATGAAATACAATGAATTAATCAGTTGAAAAACGTTTGAACCGAAAACGTTTGGTAACAATCGGTAGATTTATTGCTGGGCAACGTTTCGCTTTTGACACAAAAGCTTCGTCAGGTCAAATGACTAGGTTACGAGGTTGGTCGAGATTTAAGGTGGAAGGAGAACCAATAAGCTAAGTCAAGCTAAATCTGTGTTAGGTGTCGGCTAGGGGATTTAGTGTTATGGTGGGTCACCAAGTATTAAGTTGATAAAGAAACCTAAATGGATTTGGGTCCAGCTAAGGGTCTATTTCTTCTGCTTCACGTGATAATCTCTCTTGAACGTCGTGTGCACCTTTCGTCCGCCTGTGTGGATGAGCTAGTGGTACGATAGTTGTGTAAGGAAGAGGGATTCTGTGAACTTTGTTCGGGTTGGGATTTCCACCCTCTGTTTTTGCCAATGATTCTACGCGCATTGACAACCTTACAATCACCTGTCAAATCGGTTTATCTAAGAGCGCTCTCCATACACTCGCCAGTTCCACACCCTCGATTCTATTCATACAGCGATGCTTGGTAATTTCCACCACCTCGGCTATTAGCCGCTATGGTGTGAATCGTATTCTCTCGTCTTAAAACTACCACATTCTCCAGATCTATTTTAAAGCATGTACCACCATCGCTGAGTCTTTGACCATCATTTGGTATTCTTCCGCATTTCTTGGTGGTTTGTTTATTCTCGCTTTATGCCCATCAATTCTGGTGTGCGATTCCCTGACGGTTTGTCCTATGTAAACCTTAGTGCAATCGCTGCAGTTAATTGTATACACACAGTCCCTAGTCCTTCAAACCGGGAGGGGATCTTTCATTTGCACGAAAACTGAGGGCAGCGTTTTTCCCTTCTGGAAAGCCACTCTAATGTTGGCGAAGTTCAGGAGTCTTCAAATAACCTCCGATGCTCCTGCTTTATACGGAATGACAGCTGTTCTTGCTGTGCGCTGTAATAAAAAAAGATAATCGTTCAGCTGTAACACCCTTTTGGTGCCTAGCTGCCGTCCACAGAAGGAAGCAAGAGGGCTGGGATACTGCCGGGTTGCTCAAGCCTAGACAGAGGAAGTCGAGAGGCATAGGTCGGGTTCGAACCACGGACCTTCCAGTCAGTAAACTCGCCCTCTAACCAGTGAGCCATCGACCGAACAGCAGCTCAAATCGAGAGTGCCAAGATACATCAAGAAACTGGATACCCAGTGAGTTTGATTAGGCGGCAATTAAGAAAGGTATTGGTTCCGGTACCTAAACCCAGTAAGGAATGGATTTGCACAGCAGTCAAGAGGTTGGCAACGAAGACCGTCCGCTCCGATTGCCCAATGGTTGACTGTGATCACCGATACATTACTCAATTTGGCCAAAAGATCTACACAACTGAGAACCCGGTGTTGCTCAAAAAGACCTGCCGTGAAGTCAAACTTCGACGCTTTGTTTCCTGGGTGACTGAGGAATCGTGTCCAGACTTCTATCCACTGACCACCTTTGCACGAGACTCTATCGGTTTAGTAGTAAAGTCAGTTGACCAAACAGCTGCACAAACCGATGCGCCACAACAACATGGATTTTTCCTACGAAGGATCACATGCCATCTTGTCAAACTTTCGTGCAGACGACTCAAATATATCACAATTAGACTGAGCTATAACTTTCACCAATTTAGGTGCATTACATTGCACCAAAATGTTACCCATCATAGCTTGGGAGGCATTTGCATCAGAGACATTTTTATTAAAGTCCCTTGTCAGTGATAAGAGATTGCAGCGGCTCGATCTGTTATATAAATCCATTGTGGAAAAACTGAAGCGAACTGAACTGACATTTGACTTACCGATCCCAAGTTAACCGGCCAATGGAACACCCGAGGCGGAGCGAAAGCTGGGGACAGTGAGAACAAATGCACGACCTGATGATTTCCTAGATGAAGGAAGTAATCAACTGTATACACAGTATGGTAATCCACTGGCTTAGATAGGCTGAGACCTATATGGCAGGACATTCCATACTAATCGATATCTAAGTAGCACAGCAGTTGCATACAGAAACTAGTTCGAATCACTTAGCGTTGATATGAGTCTGTTGAGCGCCTAAAATTAGCAAAAACAAAGCGTTCAAAGTGCTAATCTGCATAAATTCAGAACACGAAAACAAAGAGAAAACATTTTACTGGTCAATTTCAGTGTTAGTAGAAGTCTCTAGAAGCTAAGAAATGCTGTCTGAACTAAGCATAAATTTGTACATATATATAAGTTTGTAAACTGCAGTAAATTGCGGAATAGATGTGAAACTCTTCACAGGCTATGCTGTGACAGTTTTATTCTTTCATCACTGCGGTGTCACGTCTGAGCTTCTAGCTCATTGTAAAAGGGTACACTAAGCACCACACAAACTGTCTTCGGCAGATTGAGAGCAAAAGTCCGTCAGGGGGGGGGAGTAAACCACCACAAAAAAACAGCGAGCGGTGAAATTTCTTCTCGAGGCTATTTCACAGACGCTGCCAAACGAACGGCATGAAGGCGATTATCAAGTAGAGACGCTTCCGCTCGATGGCTCAACACAATACCTACCCTGACATATCCAGCTGCGGCGGTCTCTGCGTCACCAAAGGCGAGTAGCCGGAAGCGGTAAGAGTGCGAGAGGGCAGCCAGTTCAATTACAGTCCCTGCATCGTACATTATTCTCAATGACAAAAAACATACGAGCAAGATCCCATTGTTGATTGGCTCGCTCAAGTGTGCGTACATTAAAGGCAGATAAGTAGACTAGTCATTCGGATTTGAAAACAGACTTCGACGGGTTGTTAGTGAAGTTACAAAGATGCAACTGGACATGATGCGATGTGAACAAAGAGGTCAGTCGTGGGGTTTGGACCTGCAGGCAGTGTTCATTTTGGGGTGGAGTAAGGTAGAAGTGAAATACTTGAAAGGATAGGGTAAGAGTCAGCAGTTGTATGTCTTCGCTTACTCCTCCTGCAGGATGCAGCAACCGAGGGGACCTGTTTGATGGCACCACGCGACGGTAAATCGAGCATGATAGAATTTTTTCGGCTGTGACGGGCTAGGCGCCCATACACAGACAGGGGGACTTTGGCTCAAAAGGCCTGATTAAAAGAACCGATGGTTGTCGGCATACTACGGCAGTAGTACAAGTTTTTCAGGGAAAAAGTCGCTTGTCAAATCTCTCTCAACTGAACAATCTGGTGTAAGAAACTCTGGGCGTCAAAAGGAAACCCTTCGGTATAGACCAGTGGGTCATAGAGGTACACAAGCAGCAACACCGCGATAAGGTCGTCTCTTTGCAGCGGTTGAACACGCATTGAGAACAAAGATATGTAAGCTGGAAAGCTAGTAACGAAAAAAGTCACAATCTAAAGGTTCCGGTATTTGAAAACTAGAATTTCATCTTGAAGACATTCGCCTTTTTGCGCATAATTCTTAATGGAAGTCTGGCTTCGATCTGCACCTTCCTAAGGGTTGTACCAAGAGTAAATCAAAATTTGACGTTTGTAGGGAAATCTTTTCTTAATACTCAACATGGCCTAAATCACAGGTGGTGTATTTGCACCAACACTGAATCCAGCTCACGAATCCTCTTTGACAAGGTTCAGGTGAGCAATTCACAGACACAATCACTTCGTCATTATCGGCAGCTTGTTGTTTGCGAAGATTGCCTCGTCATATCACTTTACAGACCACGTGATAAAAACAAGTTTGCTGAGTTTGATTAATTATGTCGGCTTGTATTCAACTGCTTTTGGACTGGCTTCTCCAAAGAATGGTCTAATCCCCGTAGGTTGTTCTCTGCTGATTCCTTCAGCAGGTGCATTGCAGGTCAAGTGTATGGTATAGACCCGATACCTTAGTGTTCAAATGGTAGCAAGTGGTAGTTACACATTACCTTCTTTACAGAAACCATTAACGTTAACATCCGAAAGACGGAAACCTGGTTAGTTTAAATCATCAGCCAGCTGTTGGTGGGTCCCACCTCAAGTGAATCGATTTAAGATCGTACGCGCGTGAAGCATACCGGACTTGAGCATTTCTGCTGAAAGCCTGCAACGTGAATTTTTAGGATTGTTCTGAGAAAGTCTATCACTATACAACAACATGCTGCTGAAAAAGCCGATTTTGCGAGTAGTATGGATGACAAAAAACTGGCATGGCCTAAAGTTCTGCAGATCTGAAAATACCAGAATAGTCTATCATGAAAGCATCATCGATCAAGATTGAGAATTAGGAAAAGCAACGTTTGAGACCGTAGGTATTTAATTAGAGCACTCAATGCTCACAGACTCAACGGCAGAGTGAGCCACGGCTTCCAGCTACATGAGTCTGGCTCGCAACATTGCACGGTGAATCATTTAATACGGAATGCGCGCTCAGTAATACAGTGACTGTAATTTTATTCTGCAAAATGACGGTCTGATATTTTCAAAAATATTACCTGGAAAAATGTGATTAGATGGCACGGGATAGGAAACAACAACCAGGATTGAAGCGTTCAACCGAATGTCCTAGAGGTGCTACGCATCCCACGAGACAGGGCCAAGGCGAACCTCTACTGAAACAGTCAAATGAAGCATAAGACGAGATCTAACCAGTGCGGGCGTGCAGTCCACATGCACGTGCAGTCTCAGCGACCCCCTAACGAACACGATCAGACACTGGTTGATTAGCATGATTAAAAGGCTGGACAATTTTGTCCGCCATCACATTAATTATGCCTGCACAGTGGTGCTCAACAGTCACTCGTCTACCGATTGACAAGCTTATGCATCTGTATTTGGACGCCCTGGGTTCGATCCCCATGGACGCAAAGAATGACTGTTTTTCATGAGAACGCAGACTTGTTGACTAAAAATTGAGGATGCAAAAGACATATCATATATACAGATTAACTGATAAGAATCAATCTCACCTTGATACGCACGCTCACTTCGTGGGACTTCTCGGTAATCCTGGGATGCGTCTGATGAAGAGGACGAGGAAAGCGATGAGACGGTAGAAGTTGGAGAAACTGAGTGTGAATCACCTGCCAATGGTAGTTCATCGACTGCTGGCCCGAGATCAATGCACCAAGACTGCGGGCGTTGAGCTGCATCACAGTGGCTGAAGATTTGGTTTTCATAAAGTTTGAGGCTGTCAGTCACTACGAAGTCCTTGGATCTCGAGGCGGCACGAGTGCAAGGCAACTGAACACGAAAGTATTGTTCTTGTTTGACCTGTTTCTTCGGCGGACGTAGTACTTTCAAACTAGTTAGCGTAGGGTTGGAAGACGGCTTTCCACTGGACGGCACAATTACTGGTGAAATTCCAAATATGTTACCGTGGCTACAACCAGGCGAGGACCGACCGCCAGACATCGAGCAGTCTGGAGGCGGAGTTATTCTGGTTTGGTGGTTAGTGCCGTGACTTGTAGCAGAGCAACTGACCTTTGCAGAACCTAATCCTCCGGAGGATGGTGAATTTGGCATGACAGTATTGCCCTGCTGACCAACAAAAATAAATGATCCACTACGATCTAGCGAGGAACTCGTTCTCAATGGACGAGTAATATCACCGGCTGTCCGTCTACTTGGCCGCACGTCAAGTTTAATCGTATGACCTTGGAGGCTCTCACAAGAACCTGATGAATGTAAAATATATGCTTGCCTTCTATCTGCGATGTTAGACGCAACGAGTCGAAGCTCACGAGCATTTGAAGTACTCACCACGAAGCCAAATCCTTTAGATGCCGAAATACGCACGGCAGTTTGACCGATCGCAACTTCTGACTCGACTGTGGGTAGTGGTGGACGAGCACTTGAGATGCTGTTCGTGCGATAAAAGATGGACCTGGAACAAGATGTAGCCTGAGCAGGATGGTTAGACGATGCGGTATGTACCCGGTTGATACAAGACGGACCGGCTGCAGTATCAACAACGGCAAATGGGACAGCTGACACAGAACCCGAGGGAGGGGTAAATAACACGGAATCAACCGCGATCGGTACTCTCGTGGTAAACCCTGACGGGGAAGTAATCCTACTGGCACGAACGACCTGCGTGCCGATGGACGTGCTAAAGCGCCGACCGGGGTCGTTACATGTGGATGCGACCGCCCGATTCAATGATGGCGCGTGGACGCGCTCCGGTGAGTCACGCATAGAGAGCGTGCTACCTGGCCAACCAACAGCATCGTGGTTAGCTCCACCAATCGTTATCGCAACGGCCTTTGTTGGAGGGGGTAGAGCGAAGGTGGTTATTGATCCGCTATCACGCCTAACAGTTAAGCTGTCGCGCGCCAAATGACGACCTGGCCAATCAGAACATACTTGGTCTGCTGGGTGGGTACGGCAGATAGTATCGTGTCCAACGTTTACCTCCAGCGATCGACGTCTGACTATAAGGCCTTTTAAGTTTCCTCCAGTTTGTTCTGGGCTGCCCGGTTTCTCTTGGCTGCTACAAGACAGTTGCAAGATCACAGGTTTGAAAGTATGCGTGGTTTCAGATTCCGAAGATAGCTTTCCAACTTTAGAATTAGGCTTTCCAACACTGATGTGATGAACAGCTCTCGTTAATCCAACTCTCTGGTTTTCCGTTTGGGACATCTATTGCGATTTCATGTGTGATGCATATCCAAGATTAAAGAGCATACGATCTGCGCAGGTGTCTCTCCCCATCTGCCAAGATCGACACTGTCCCTGCACCCGCTTCATTCAATTAAAATAGTGTGCCTGATTCTAACCCACGCACCTCGGGATTTCCGTTCCACTTCATCGATCACCTGCGATGTATAGCGGACAGGCAGGCAGCCCACTCACAGCCGTTCGTCCTTCTTCCAATAGGAAAGCACAGCTGCTGGTACTGATTTGCAAGTGCATCAAAGGTGGAAAGCAAGGAAGAAAGAGTGGGATATCATAGTTACCAGGGTAGACAGAGTTAACAGTTGGTTTACAGTCTGCGGTGATCAGTTAAGCTCGAGAGATGGGAACACCGATGAGGTACCCTTTTTAGTGTCAACTTCGATTTTTTGAGCTGTTTCCATTTTGGCTCTAATCGTCTATTTGACGCAGGGTGAAAAGTGCATCAGCTTTACCATCGTTACAGTGCACAGTAGCGCTACAGAACCAACGCTGTCTTACTGGACTGAGAGTAAGCACGTAAGACTCACTGAGGACTTGGGACGACACAGAAGAAGCATCATAAAATGCGCAGACAATTTTTGTTTCCCAGACTTCACGATAACCAGCTGGCGACAAATCTAAGTATTCACAGGGAGAACTGTATTATGTTATCAGATATCCATTTCCAAACCACCATGCGTTTATCGGGTTTTCGTACTAAAAATTAGAGGAGAGATAAGTGTATAGAATGTAGAAATCAGATAAATCGAGTTGGGAATTTCGTTATGGTCGAATGTATTAAATCCACGTCCACATAGGTAAAAGGATTATGATGAGGTACGAGCTTGGAAGGACAGTGTTCGAGATTACAGATATTGGCTAAGGGCCACGTGATCCGTTGCTTCAGTTCCACAGCGGAGTTATCTGCAGGCCCGAAGAATCAGTGCACACAATCGTCGTGAACTCAAGAGCCACTGATCAATCGATTCCACTATCGTGAACCTCCTCCAAACACAGTTTACTAATCACCTGGTTGTTCTTGAATGTCTAACTTCGTCGACGTCAAAAGAAGCCTAGTCAGACCCACATCTCCAGTTCCAAAAAGAGGATAGTGAGCGCATTCGTTTGGGCACGGGGGATAGCGAAAAAAGGATAGAGCTAGCTTGCGCATGGTCGAATGACGCTGGAGTAGCATTTGGAATGACTTGGGCGGAGTGTTAACTTTACATGTTACAAGTTTTGGTTACGAAGTCGTGTATCCTCGGCACATTGAACGTTTGTTCTGGTGAAAATGGGCAAAAAATGCGCTTGAATACTGGTCGAGATTTTATGCTCAGCGAAGTGGGAAGCAGAATCCTGTTGTGCAAGGACACAAACCTAGTTAACTTTGCAAAGAAATTCGATCGTTGTGATTAGGTTGGTATTTTCTTGAAATCACTTTTCTTCGCAAGCGCCAGGTTTCATAACCGCATCAGACTGTACGACTGCAGAAAGTGGTGGGACATCTCTGTGGTTACGACTAGTACATATATGTTCGACGGCAGAATAGGGCGCACGTTCAGTACCTAACAGCTGACCTCAAGTACGAAAAAAATTGAATGAATCAGTATGCATTATGCTGGATCAGATAACTCCAAAGAGTCTACACTAAAGTGTAGGTTGAAGGGGAAATGCTAACCGCTAAATGGGCGCTTGGAACTAGCTGTTTTAAACGTATTCTGATGAAAATTTAGAGGCAAATCGGGCAATTCGTGAAGAATATGTACTCCGCTTCTTTAGCTTATCAATAGTAAGCAAAAATTTGCGATCAAACCATGCCGAAGTAGAGTCCGTGCGATTTACTTTCATTACAAAATATTTGTACGAAACCGTCCATCGCGCAAAGGAATATACGATGGGAAACCGCACTTGGACTTTCACAGCCGTTAGTTTTCCCGAAATTTCTATACGCCTACATGTTTCCTCATTGCGATTACGCGATCCAGCCTCAGTAACCCCAGTAGAAAGGCAATAAGGTAAAACTCGACCTTTCAGATTGACGAATCCACGAGGGCTGTTAAGCATCTAACCTGCACAGAAAAACCGGATTTTTCCGGCATATGATATGGATAATATCAACGATACTATCGACTTCGTGAGGTCTTAAAAACGCTAAAAATTCAGAAAACTCATTCCAGACGTCACGATTGGAAGCCAGCTTACCATTGTAGTAGAGTAGACTGCCAAAAGCCTCCCAGTTAGTGCATGGTATATTCTTCCGGGTCGCGGATTCGATTCCCTCCTGGCATTAACATCAGGTGTAACGAAAAATTTGCAAGCCTTCTCATACCCAAGTGATTTTTTTAAAATGAGACCTACAAACTTGTTGAACAAATCTACAATAAGACAGAAAAAACGATCACTACCCAACTTAATTACTCGGCAAGGGGGTTAGAAATACCTTACCGCTGCCAACCAATTGGGCTTACCTCGTGTATTTTCGACCGTCTCAATAACTGATTTTATTTGGTTAATGAAATCCCGTGGGCTTTTCAACTTAGTCTTCCAAAAGGAACGAAACTGATGGAATGTTCTACAAGAAATAAGGGAAAACCGGCGTAGTCCTTTTATCGTTTCATCTGGATGCGAAAAGGAAGATCTTTGTCTACATTAGCCGATTCTTTCAGCGTTCCTGTGACTGAACTGATGTCACCTGCTGGTTAAGCAGGAGCCAGTCGGTCTTATGAAATTTATTCAAAATCACATGAAATTCACTAGTGTAATCTTGGGGAGCCTCATTTAGGCTCGAATTCCTCATTGCTGTTGTCCGAACAAGAGGGCACAACGTAAACACAGTGAATATTTATTTGAAAAAAACTGACTCCCCGTTTGGTTAATTCGAAATGAAATCTATCCAACAGTCTCCCCCATGTACAGCGTCAATCATTCACCAACTTCAAAGGGAAAGCTAAATCGATAAACTGGTTTAACGTCACAAAGTGAACGGATCAATGTCAGTGTATTCTGCACGACTAGCCTTTTGATCGAAGCCGATGTAACTTCTCATTCCGGAAAACTGCACTTAGCACGTCTTTCCAAGTACCTTAAACAAATCTTTTATCTCATGGGAATTTTAAGTTGTAGTTTAGATTTCACTCTGTAGGTGAAACCAATCTATACTGAAAAACCGAGTACCTCTCTGCTTCTTAACATAGATTGGCTTCACTTACGGGACGAAATCTACACCAAAATGACCGAAAGGTCGTTGTAGGGATGATTGGGAGCGTTTGCAACAATCAAATGGCGATACGTATTTATGCCGTCACGACCCCTATGGTAATCATAGTCCAGGTCGGTATTCTGTGTATTCTCATTATACGGTGCGTTAGGTCCTTCTGCGTTCGAAAGTACCTCTGGGCTTCCATAGCATTCAATCCCCAAGTGTCGGGACGAAGGGCTCAATAGAACAACGATAGCAGTCGTTACCATGTGAAATCCATGTAAATGAAGACCAGATACAGCCACGGACAAAGCCCCATGAAGTGACATACTGTATTTTTACGCAACATATAAGTACACATATATGCAGTACCGTACTTCCATACTGTGAACTCTATGCTTCCAGTATACAACCACATGTCGTTGCCAGCATTCATGCGCATATAGCTAGTTGACTTACAACCTGCCTAATGGCAGGTGCCTCCAAAAGTAGATGGGCTTCCAAGCAAAAATGTGAATACCAGGAGGTGAGTAGTAATCGTCGATCCACGTGGCCAGCCTGACTTGATCCGCCTAATGCAGAGATGCATAAATTGACTAAGAAACAAGATTTTGTATTCCTATGATTCTGGAAAACTCAAGAGCCCTATGAAAGTTCAAGCTTAAGTGATTCGCTTCGTCAGGGTCCATCTCCAAGAGTTCACGAGATCCCCCGTGGCGCTGCGATTTTTAACATGCTACTACTAGTCCATTAGTAGGTGAGAAAGTTTATGCCTCCCGGTGCATTGCATAGGCCCCGCCCGGACTGGGACAACTATGGAACAATGGATGAGGCGACAGAACATACTGGGGATTGATTTGTATCACAGTCGCCTTAACCGGAAAGTATGGATACATTTGGAAAAAGGCAGCGTTGGACCACATCAATAATTGTGGCCTCAGAATGGTCACCAAGAGTTGGTGTCTCGATGGCAAACGAATTGAATGAAAACATCTTCCTGAGGGGATCTTAGTTGTGATTTTATAACTAACTAGACATAAATGACTGGCTGTAGTCCCCTTTCGTTTTAACATTGAAATCATCCAAATCAACGGGTAAAAACTCGTTCGCTACAAACAAATCTTGCTGAATAGTACTGACCTACGTGTTCCATTTAGAAGCGTTCCCATTGGTTGGTTTCCTATAATCAGTAGGCAATATCCTGGGGAAGGACTAATTTATAGTCAACTGTTTCCCAAAGCGTACATAGAGTTTGAGAGCAAGGACTGAAAAAACCCACCAAACTGAACATAGTTCCTACCAGACCAGAGAAACTCAATTATGGAATCGAAGATCGCGCTGGCCTAGCGTTAATGTTACGCAATATGGAAAGGTAGAACAATAAGTATGGGAGATTTATTTCACAATAATATGAAGAGATTGATGGAAATTCTTGAAAGATAGTGGTCTGCCATTTAACGAAAACAGCACATGCAGTAAAAACGCCGGAAAATAAGGGGACGATACAGGTGGGCATCAAATAAACGACGAATACAATGGATTCACTAATGCGGAATCTGATATACTACTTGTGTGCTACATACCACAAATTAAGATATTAGTGTTACATCGTAACGAAACATCGATGAGAAGTGCTGGGACACCATCAATATGCATGAGTCGACGTGCGACAACAGTATAGTTGGTCGTATCGAGACCACCCCGAAGTTCACGGACGAGTTGCTTCTGCAGCAGAGAACAAAATTGAAAATGTGGTCAACAGAAATGAAAGGTAACCCACCAGAAGTTTAAGAAGCGGGTTTTCTTAGAGAATCATTGTAGTTCTTTTTGAACGATGTACTCCAGATAAGCACATCCGGCAATAAATGGAAAAATAAGATTCGAACTAAACGAGCTTCGGAGTGAACACTCTTCAGCATAACTGATCACAACACTAGACAAGAACACTGGGGCATTTCTGCTGATTATTGGAATAAAGCCTTATAATGGAAAGAAAAAAATAGGGCAGCGAGAAGGACCCAGGGCCAGCCCACAACAAATATCCGAAGTATATACACCTCCAACACTCATTCAGACAATCTGGATAGAAACCGACAGCGTGAACTCCACTGGCATCAGTTAACCGCCATGTAGTTCAGCGTCTCCAGCCAAGCACAAGGAGGGTCACGTGTATCCCATCTTGGAAGGAAGCAATGGGACCCAAACTTTTCGCAGCACTCTTTATTCTCTTCTGCCATGTCAAATTCTGTTCACGTCTAGGTTTCCGCCAGTCCAAATTAGGTACAGAAAGCAACGCTCTTCTCGATAGGAGATAAATCAGCATGAGAACTCTTGAGAACCCTCAAAGCCGTTGAAGGTTCCAAGTTCACTGTCCATGGCTACGTTGCCGTTGGGAATCCGGCTGAGTAACTTCAGGTGGCCAACTGGATTGGTCTTGAAAGCGTTCAACCCAACGATTCTGGTGCTGTTCTCTTTTTAGAGATAAGTGAGCCGTTGCCATCAATGATTGTTTCGCTAACCGGAGACCTCTTTGGGCCTAGTGCACCTATCAGCTGTAACAGTTTACACACATTCTCAGAGTTTCTTGTCTCCTCTGTCTCTTTTTGATCCGCGCAACTGCTCTTTCTCATCTCAAGTCTGACAGTTCGTCGAGTGGCATTGTACTCCTGACCAGGAAGAATATGTGTCCGAGCTTTGAACAATTCTAGTGTTCATCGAGATCCAGTTGGTTGCGTTGCTCCACCCGCGGAGCGCCCACCATCTTGTAGGATTGTGGATAGTACTTTCCAGCAAGAGTCAACATAGGAAGATATCTTCTCCAAAAGTGACTTTGGTGGGTGGTTTTGGTACGCTTCCTTCAAATTAGGGTCCAACTGCTTCTCAATGGTCAGGTGACGTGTGCGCATCATGTGCACTCCTCGAAAGCACCATCAGAAGCAGCAACGAACAAGCGCGTGATGTGAATCCACTTAGATGTTTCAGAACGAGCGATACTCAGTAAGTGACCCACGTCACCTGAAGCTACTGGCGACTTTAGAAACAACAGGAATAACTAAGTCAGTATCATTTAGATCCCATCCAAAGGTACGATGAGAGTACAGATGCTTTCATGGAGATGCGAATTGTCAGGGAAATGGTTGGTAAGGGTGGGTGTTATGATCAAGCTTTTAACAACCCATACTCGTCCGATAGAAATCTACCGGTAGAGGACGCTATTGTCCCAGTTGTTCTCATGATACGGCCCGGCGATGGCTTTTGTCAGCATCGTTGCTTGGCTCTTCAGTCCCATGGCTTCTGAGTCCAGCGTAGTGACTCGAGCGTTGTCATGCTTATGGGTTACACTGAGCTGTGTTGGTCAATGGCGTGCGAAATTAGTCGGTTGCGTATGCGACACTCAAAGGACATAGCAAAGGCTACTGTCCTGATCGGCTAGCAACGGTATCAGTATCCATGGTGAAATCGATGTGTTAGGTGATACGCCTACCGTAGAACCCAGCATAACCACAATAAATGTATCAAAAAACATCTGTTCACGACACAAATGCTACGGAATCTCAAGTCCAATTCAGTTCAGTTCGGATAAGACCCTTGATGATGTTATTCATAGCCCGCATCCAAGTCATAGGTTATCTTTGTAGCATCTTTCAGTTCAGACCTGATTCGGCGAAAAGGGTACGGTGAGACTCCTTCACCAACGGGCAATGTCACGTCAACCCCAGGTGTCTAAGATGAAAGGGAGGTAAACAAACCTTGAAGGTCTTGGCGTTTACTTCGTCAGTATTGGTTATCTAATGTGATGATGAGCAATACGTCCACTATCTCTAGTGGTTCTGATGCTTCGGTGGTGCACTCACCAAGTCTCATAACAACACTTTGAACTTTGAAGGGGAAAAGCGTAGACCAAATCGCATGACAATACTGATTATTTGGTTTACATTTTATATGAACGGAATTTGAACCAGCTAGCCTGATGTCACCCGCGTACTCCAGGTCCTTGAGATCTTCCGAGGAGAAGCTCACGCCAGAAGTAGAAGTCATAGCGAGTTGCTTTACTAATTAATTCGACTAGAAAGTAGAAAGGGGACGGTGACAAGGAACGACGAACATTAATCTCAGTGACGAGCTCAGGAAAATATTCTATGAATTCTCAGGTGCCCGGTGGTGTTGGGATGCACGGGTTGGAGACGTGTGATGAAGATGTTCGGAACACATTTAAATGGCTGATATGGTCACAACGCAGTACGATCAACTGAGATGGACGCTGGCTTTATATCTAAAAAAAAATTATCGCCTCTCAGTGTGTGGCGACGTTCGGAATGCATTCACCACCTTAATGGAATCGTGTTTGGTTTTCACGACTAATGCTGGTGAGCACTGACTGCCGGCTTAGGATGATACCTGTGGAAAACTTAGCGGAGATGGTTGTTACACTGATACTTCTATGATTCTCACAACCAGATCTAGCACTTATTTAAAAGACAAGAACAGCGGATACCTAGCATTTATTTGGTAGTTCATTCACCTACTAAATGCTTCACATAAGATTTATCGTCCTGTGAAACAGTCCTTCACCTGCATCCTCAAACAAGAACGTGTATTTGTTCCTCATCAAAAGTTTGATTTCATTCTTGGCTTCGTATTCTGCTACAACTGAGCAATTCAGGTTCGACCGTGAAGCTGGTGAGGCGCTGCCAGTTGTGCCTGGGCACAAAAGACCAGTTAAATCGTTCTCCGAAATGTTCCGCTTATCTTATCAAAGCAGCCGACGGGACTCGTGACAGAATATTCAGTCATCCTTCTCTGACCGATGGTTTTTTTGGCCCGGCATTGAGGAAAGTTCGGAAGGAGTTCGACTGTCGTCATTTCTACTGCTTGGATTTTTCTTAGCCATCTCTCCTGTCGACCAGTCCTCACAGTGCGGCTCAAGCGCCGTTTCAGAGATCCTCCTGAATCGTTCTCAATCAGAGACATGGATCGGCCGAACTGGGCTGTCGTTGTTTTGTGACGCACACAGTCAATCACCGAATTCGTACCGTTGCGGCACGAATTTCGCAGGGATCCAGCCAGACAAAGCGTCCTCAGTTCTCATACTTGACGTAATACTCACCACTGAGACCACAGGGCACCGAATGCGGATTCCCCGACACCCAGAGATTAAACCGTTAATGAGCGGGGCCGCGCTGGACCGTGTTCAGAGGTATTATCGTAGTATGAGTGCTTCGGAGGCACAGAATACATCAATTTTCAGTGTCTAAGTAAGAGAGGTCTGATAGCCTGTGACAAAGTGTATGGGGATTAAATGCCACTACGTTGGAAAGATGCTTTGGTTTCAGTAGTGACGTTTAATTTTTATTTTCCTGGGTAGATTGTCGAAAACTGACACTGAATTTAGATGTTTACAAACAGACATAATGGCAGCAGTAGTTAGCAGAGTTGAAACCGATAACTTAAAGAACAGCCGCTACTTCTGCGCTGATTGATCAGGTTATCCAGAGTAAAGGGGGAGGATTCTCTGAGCCCTCTGCAAGGCAATACGTGTTAGGGGATTTTTGGGAGATCCTTCTCCGAGCCAATGACTCAGTAGTCCGATCCGCTCGGTTGAAGTGCTGGCTTGTATCGAGGTCACAGGGAATAAGGTATAGACGTCTCGATTCTAACGATACTGCGCACAGCAGAAGTGTTTGGAACTTTTATTGCATTTTGGCAGTCTTAAATGATTTTCCAGCAGCCACGTTGGGTGATCGGAGTGGGAGGTTTTTAGAACCGCCCCTTTCTATCCCGTCTATTCTCGTTAGAACGCAGTCTCTGTTTCAATAAGTATGGAGACCTGGAGGAAACACCTTACAGCCTCCAGATCAATCGCATAACTTTACCTCCGGACCATCTCGTATTACGATTACTAGTAGCACAGCGAGTCGATGCTTTTTGTCCGGTTGATCTCCTTTGGTCTTCCGAACGTCTTTACAACTTTAGAAATTCCAGCCAGAGGCATTCATTCGCAAATCAATATGGCGTTGACAGGAGGCTCAGATGAAGTTCACCTGAATATTTTGTTTATGCTATTCTCTCACTTCCCTCGTGTTTAAGTTAGGTTTCAGTATTGGTCTCGAGCAGTATGTAGTTCTCAAACAAGCAAGCGGGATCGGTGGGGTTGGAAATATGCTCCGCAAACGCAGCTGTTACCACATACTTATGATGAATATAGTTTCGCGCTGATTACAAATCATTTCCCCAGGAATTTTTTCATCACAAAAGACGAAATGGAAGGAATAAAATATGCCATCAATGACTGTAACAATACAAGCAGCAGATTAACTAAGGGATGACATAGTTGATGTTACGGACCGTAATGTCATGTCATCGTGTTCTTCAGAACGCCCGTATCGGTTTACGTCAAAACTCGGACACAATGAAAAAGCGTTAACAACCACATCTGCACATATAATGGAATGAAATTCATGAAATTCACGACTATATCCATAACTGTACTGAAGATGAACACTTGAGGGATTTTTATCGATCTGAGCAGCAAACTACGTGAGCTTTACTATTCTGTGGGCTTTTTAAGGACATTTTTAACTGTCTAGCGAAAGTCCTGATAACTAACAGGTTATATCCTTGAGCACGCAATCTAATGCAGACCGTTTCAATTGGCCTTGAAGATAAAAAACAAGGACTGAATTGTTCTACACAGTATGTAATGGTTTCGAAAACGGTTTATCATGCTAACCCTCCCCAACTGTAACTATGGTACAATTCAAAGGAACAATTGAAGTATGTTGGGGATGTCCGTGTTGTTACAAAAAATGTTTCCGAACAACTGCTTTCGACGAGATCTCGCCATGCAAGTGCAACTAAGTGTGGATCAGACGTTAAACACAGGAGTGCAAAACTGATGGCTGGGGACCAGTAATTTGGAATTGATCGGACAAGGCTGACTGATTGGCCAGAGAGGCATGAACTGAAAGCGAATTAGAGTCGGGTGTTTTCTTCTCTGGTGTTCTGGTGTTAAAATGCGTGATAAAATTGTTTCTCACATGCAGAACTCATCCTCATCCTGGCATACCGTGACAAAGTAGTTGCCCCACCCACTATGCCCCCAAGGTTGACTCCGTGCATTATGTGGATTATGTGAACAGGACGAAACATGAACACCCGTACAATCACTGCCTTCAAAAACAAATGATAAAATGTCAGGTAACTAAGAGCACAGTTTTGTCTCAAAATATTTTCTGTGTCTCTTCCGAGTAGTTCTTAGTGGAAAGAGGCCTCTATCCAAGAGAATAATTGAATGGACATCGAGTCTAATAAGCGATTTTCAAGATATGTATACTATGCAAATGAAGATGATATTGGTAGGTCATGTTATAATGGTCGTTTGTTTGTTCGCTTAGCTGCGCTAACTGGTTGCAAACGTTTCATCACCAGTCGAGCTGACATCATCAATGTGTCGGGAGTGGAGGTGAGTGGCCTTGAAATCAGTTTGTCTTTTCTTGGGATTCGTTGTCTAAACTTTCTTTGAGCTGTTTAATTGGTCGTCCTCAGATTTTTTCATCACGCCATCTATGGTATAGTGTTAAACATACTGCCTCTGATACAAAGACAACATATTTATCATATCCCAGGTGTCAAAGTAAACCAACGATAGGACTGACGGAGTGCACAGCTAGTTTTCTAAACTGAACAGACTTTTGGTCAATTTATAGTGCTCTGGTTTGGATTATTAAAATAATCAAGCTACATTTATGATGACGAAGGAACCCAACCGAGCATCGTTCAGCTGCAGCACCCTTTCGGTGCCGAACTGTCATGCCACCAGGAGGAAGCACGAGGGCTGGGGCACTGCCAGGTTGCCCTAGCCTAGACAGGGGAAGTCGAGAGGCATAGGTCGGGTCCGAAACACGGGAGTTTGTCTTTTCTTGGGATTCGTTGTCTAAACTTTCTTTGAGCTGTTTAATTGGTCGTCCTCAGATTTTTTCATCACGCCATCTATGGTATAGTGTTAAACATACTGCCTCTGATACAAAGACAACATATTTATCATATCCCAGGTGTCAAAGTAAACCAACGATAGGACTGACGGAGTGCACAGCTAGTTTTCTAAACTGAACAGACTTTTGGTCAATTTATAGTGCTCTGGTTTGGATTATTAAAATAATCAAGCTACATTTATGATGACGAAGGAACCCAACCGAGCATCGTTCAGCTGCAGCACCCTTTCGGTGCCGAACTGTCATGCCACCAGGAGGAAGCACGAGGGCTGGGGCACTGCCAGGTTGCCCTAGCCTAGACAGGGGAAGTCGAGAGGCATAGGTCGGGTCCGAAACACGGGCTTTCCGGTCAATAAATTCGCGCTCTAACCACTGAGCATAGGTCTGAAAGTAGAGTCATTATTTCATACTGCCGCAGGATGAGGCAGGACATGCCTGCTATAAACGTTTATACAGCAGATCACACCAGTGCGGTACCATGCGGTCTTAAGTAGTATTCGAAAGTAGAATAATTCACCCTTCCGACCCAAGGGTGCGCCTACGGTTCTTCAAAATGAACGTATTGTTCTCACTCAAAAGGCATAATGTTATCAAACTATCCATACCACCTTTTCAATATTTATCTAGTCAAACAAGACAGAAAGACCTGGTTGTACTAGTTAACTCATGGATAACCTGTAACGACGATTTGGGATCTGACATGCATCTGTATCTGCAGAAAATATAGAAGAAAAAGTTCTGCGGTCTTATTATTTTCTGACAACAGTGCAACCTTTAGAGCGGTTATCTTCAACAGATTTAACTTAGTTGAGCGGAACCCCGTAACTTACTTTCGACAGAACTGCACGATCCGCATTTTATTTTGGAGGGACAAGAACACCTCACTTCTCATGACGTGATCAGCTGAGGACCTGATCTCGAAATGGTGGTTAAAGCGCGAAACTACTGATCGGAAGGTCTGTGTTTCGATCAGGCCCATTTAAGTTTGGACAACGTAATGGTACTAAATCCGTCGTGCATCCTTCGAGTTGCACGAATACTGAAAGGGTGTTACGGCTAATTTTTCTTATTCATCTGAGTACCTAGATCCTTACAAGTGAAGCAAGGTTGCCAAACTGAGTTATTGAGCGACTCGGCTTAGCAACACTTTGTGGTATTTTCAACGTCGACTGGACCAAGAACCATCGGATTCATGATCCGGGACACGTCTGATGCTCCATCACAATACACGTAGGGTTTAGGACCAATCCTCTGTATGGGAAGTTTAGTTAAGCCTTTAATTCAGTGCCAGGATATCCCACCAATGGTAAGCAATAGGCTTTGTCTTGGTTTTCGAAGGTCCTGGTACACGCAACTTCTCTGACATCAAACTGCTTATAAAAACTGACCAAAACTTCTGAAAAGGTCACCTCCCACCTTTCTGGGACTCTTGCGATAAGGCTAGTCCCGGAGTCCCAACCAACTTTATTTCGTAATGAGCTGTTGAAAAGTTCTCAAAAATTTTGTAAGTTGTACAATATAAAGAAAAATGCTCCGATATCTTAAATGTCGTTCTGATTAAAACAGTGGACGGCCTTCCTGCAGTAAATCTGGTTGGAGAATCTGACAAACAAGACTCCGTTAATGCAATCCTAATTTGCAGACAATTGTGTGACTCCACATAGGATTAGCATCATACGAAGGAAAAATACCTTAATTCGACAGTCCGTCAATTTACATATGAGTGTCCACAAGAGAACAGAGCCAAACGTAACGACTCGCGCAAGATGAGTCAAAAATGAATAACAGAGATGTGGATCTTGTCAGATTAATACAAAGTGGCCGAATGTGTTTGAACACAGCCTAAACATTACCGCACAGAACGGTTCTGAAAGTTGAAGTTTTCAGGTGCTGGGCAGTACACAGGTACAACGCTAATGTACCCGCTACTGGGTACCGAGTCACGGCCAACAAGAATCGGGCAGACGGGTTATTCACATCGGAATAATCTACAAGTACTGGCATGACGCGGCTAGGCACACGCATTATTCAAACATTATCAAGTGACTTGGAGTAGGCCTACCTTATGCAAGTGAACTGTTTTCACCATGAGCTCATGTGCTCAGTATAGAGATAGAAGTGGGTCAGGAATGCTGTCAACTCGCTTTATCTTTTCGCTAGGTCGAGCTAAACACATGGAACACACGTAATTACAACTTTGCTTGAGTCTTTTGTAGTTCAGCTGAGCATCTTGGCAAAAGTCACTGGGCGCTGACAAGCGATGAAACACAATGAGAGGGCTTTCTAATATAGACATCATGCAAGGATTAGTGTACAACGATCAACTAACCACTTCTGGATGTGAGTATGTCTTGACATCACGACTGTGTCTGATATCGTTGTGTATGATACGAAAAGCTTTGAAGCCGTAGGTTAAGTTTGAGGGTGTATTGATCTGAAGTAAAAGTAAAAGGAAAGAGTCTGCTGCATAGCTCAGGGATGAAGGTCGTCTGCAATAGGTTAGTGAAAGAAAATGCAATAAAATGATTCATTCAAAATTTTAGATTGAGTTACACTGGAAACAAAAAAACTAAGGTTATACTTCAGTCCATCAAAGATCCCAGATTTTCAAAAGCACCATACTCAACACGATCCGACCTAACGAAAATGCTTTTTGTGAGAAGGCAGGTTTCGAATGTTTTCATATGTCCTAACGTAACATTAGGTGTTGAAAAGGAGGTCTTCAAGAGACCAGCCATGATTGCAGTTGCTGGGAAAAATGCGTAGGCACAGATATATCCCCAGTTTATTCTCTTATGTGACTGCTTACCACTGGTGAATGGCGTCTCAGTTCTGTCCACTCGGATAAGATGTACATCAGTAGTGTTAAGGATTGTGGCAGAACAAGTGTTGTTCATTTGGTAATCAGAGTTCTAGATGTTGCCGCGTGCTTTTTCGATAAAAGGGACTTCTCCTAAGGCTGTAACGAAGTAAAATGTTTAAAACACATGAAATACAATCGTACTTCGTAGTTCACTAAACAATTTTACCGACCCCCCGTTGAGCGAGTGGTTCAATATATCGTGCGTCAGTTTTTCGGATGCATGGTTTAGATGTGTTAAAATTACAACTAAAAGCGCACAGCGTATGTTAACGCATAGAACCAATTTGAAAACTCAGAAACACTCAACACAAGTGACTTCTTCGCTTGACCAGAAATGGACTTGAGGATTAGTTGTAAAGATCTCATTCCATCCTGGATACGACATAGGCAGCTTGTTGTTGATGAAATACATGATTGGTATCTTTAATAAAAACTGTGGGAACGTGCACAATCAACAAAGCGCATTGCGAGATGCAGTAAAATTCCAATTACTGTTGAGTCTAGTCAGCAAGTACGTTGATGCTCGCTAAAACATTTCGAGTTCTCTCGGATACACAACACCCACTTTGACCCATTTTGTCTAAAGTCATTTCTCATCATCATCCTCCTCCTCTTTTTTTTATCCCCCAGTTGTAAAAAAACGTACGCTTGCTGTAAGGTGGTTATAGCTGTCACAGTTTCGTTCGTCAATGGTTTAGAAAGGTGAAGTAGAACTGAAACCTACCGTAATTTTATCCCTCTTATGTGGCCCGGGATCTTGTCGATAGGCATTTGGTGATGAATCAGCAAGAGTAGTGATTTTTCAACATTGCTGAATAGCTGACCTTGAATGTTAATGCATGCAAGTGACGGATTAAGAGTACGCACAATAAATGAATTCATCTTTGGACGCTGGCATGCATTCGGCGTTTTGTTAGAATTCGAGAAGGACACTGAATGCACGCAACGAATTGATTGGTACAATCAACCAACTAGGTCACCAGTAAATCGCAGTCAAGATTTCTTTCTGTAAGTGAAGTCCACCTATGCCGAGGAGCAGTGTACAACATTTCCACACTTAATGACCGTTCAACAGCGCTCATCTAACGAATACCCAGGAAGAACCGAATTCGCAACCCCCTAGCTAGTAGTCGAAGATAAAACCGTTTGGCCGCAAGCGGCTGACCAACAATCCAACGAACTCTCACTCAGAGAGGATAAAGGGCCACTCATCCCTCATTCACGGAATTCACACCACGCGGTCACATGTCTGGAGTCCACAGTGCTTTTATTGATTTTCGCTAGCTTTGATATTTCCTCGAAATTGAATATCCCAAAAAGACCCCACCCCAGGAGAGTCCACACAAGATGACATTGTCTCCTTTGGAAAGGTGTCCCTTCGTGGCTCTTGTAACGTTCCAGTTCCAGTATGTTATTTAATTTATTAAAGACGACCCACTCAATTTATAATATAGAAACGCCACCTAAATTATCAAAACAAAAAAATCATCATTTGGTTGTCAAATCATTTTTGTTGAAGGAATTGGTTTGTGTTGGACTGTGGTCTTAAAAGTAAGTCAACTAGCTTAGATTTTCTCGTTAGCACAGTTTTTAACATCCAAAGTTTGTATTTTGTGTTAGTAGTTGTGGATCCCAAACTATCTTACAAAACCTAATATCTCATAACCTTAAGGGCGCTCGTGAGATTTTCGGTCCCACACGCAATAAGAAAGCTAAATAACCTTCCAATTTTTATAGCAGGAAAGGCTGGCGTTTACGTGCATATTAATGAGAACTTCTCAGATGACGACTACCCAAGATAGTACGCGACTAACGGATCAACAGGTCAGATTGCTTCGGGTAACCTGACATCTGGATTAGCTTGATTTAATAAAGATACTGAGAGACAAACTAGGTAATTAACATGCGACTTCATAGTTCCGTTCAAGAACAAATGTACCATCTGTCGCCACACCGAGCACACACACTAAACATGACATGAGACATCGATACCAATCATAACAAGTGACAGCGGACCTTTGGATCAACATCTTGACTTGTTGGTCACGGTCGTTTGTTCCCTAAAGAAAACCCTCGAAAGTCGAAAGGTTGGGCCATTTTAATCAATAAACCCCAGCATTCTTCTCTCCGAACAAGAACACAAACAGCCGGATATATGTTAGGCTTTTTCAGCATTTGTTTCCCCCCTTTCTGTTGAACGAACGAAGGCAAACACACTGTAAGGACCACGAGGGTATCGGATAGGCCCTTCTTCCGTAACCAGCAGATAAGGCACCGTAGAGTAATCGTCTTCGTCAGCCACGAGGATGTTCTAGGTTGGAAGAAACCACTGTACTTATAGGATACTTCATTTTGTGTCTCAGTCTTCTCCAGCCAGCTCAGAAATGTGATTCCAGCCCCAGTCTAAAAAAGAATTATCTGTTAATTAACGCGACCATGACACAACAAATCCACTATTTTTATAAGACAGTGAAAAGCTTGGGAAGCTTGAAGGGCTGGATCGCAAAGATAACAAGTTCAATTAGTTCATACTCCGACACCAGTTAGTAAGAAACACACTATGAATCTAATCCACAAAACGCACAGTTCAGTCATAAAAAATAACCTTATCAAAGCATACATCATTAAAAAGAGATAAACTGTTCGAATAACCTTGAACTCCCCTAGTTCCATCGAAAATTTCTTATCTTGAAATGCATCAGCTGTTCCGTTTCGCGAAGGATGGGTCATTTTTGGAGTAAAACTGTAGGAGTAAAATCCACGAGGAATAACTTACGTAACCAGGCAAACTTATCAAAACATTCAGTATCCTCATATTCTTCAAACGACAGACATGATTTCGAAGTGACTCATGCTACCTATTATCTTACATATGACCGCGTAAAATGTAAACTATGACGAGTCAAGTACCAAGTGAACCAGTTCTTGCAACTTTCCCAAGCGTGTTATCACACAGTCATAAGTGCACTTACTGAGAGGCCCGAACGAAGAACTCGTAAACGGAATTCATCGTCTTCCCAGCCCCAGCCCCAAAATGAATTAGAAAATCCATTGACTTGATTGAAGTGTTCACGGCGGATTACGACAACTCCACCAAAATAATTTTTCACCCAATAGTATCGAGGATGAATAGTGGCAGGAATAAGATGTACTGGACCCGTTTCAGGTGGCCATGAGTACGACAAGGCCGGATCAAGGGGAAGAAGATCGACGTCATGTAACACGAGGTAGTCAGTCCGGGGAAACAAACAACGCTCGAAGCCAACCTGTATATGTTTTCCATCTGTGGTATACAGCTTCAAAAAAACACCTTTTGATTCGGCTTCCAGAGACTCCTGCACACCGACGTTCAGTAAAGCACCTCTGTTGAATCTGGAGATGGTAAAACCAGAGTCTGCATCAGGAATAAGCGACAAACATCAGTTAAAGTAACACTGAGAAAAAATAGAGAGAAAATTGTGTAACCCAACCGGCGTTTCTCAACAGTCATTGGCGACAAGGTGATAATACAAGAGCGTGAGTTCCAAGGTTCGTGCGGAGATGGGAGATAACAGAAAACGTACTATACGCCACAATAAATGTTCAGCACAATGTAGTCTATGAGGAGCTATCATAAGCCTTATACCAAACCTACAGAAAAATCCGGGGACTACGCCTATCCCATGAGTCTCAAACAGGACAAATCTGGTGATGGAGTGTGGGCGGATTTCGATCAATCTTACCATACTTATTACAAAGAGACAAAACTTTTGCTCTACTTCCGTTGACAAGTAGTACAACTACTCTTCGTGAATCATCACCCGGAAGAACTACGCCTTCTAGTGCTCATCAGCGGATGATCATACAGGTCATGACTCAAGTGTCAGTGGGAAATTGAGAGTTGTCTCTTTCCAACAGTTCGTGCTAGCCGTGCACTTGTATCACGATACTACTGTCGAATCCAGAACAACAATATTTTCTATTGCTAGTGGCTTGCCATATTTCAGCCATACGGCGCAGTGAAACCAATCACGCACAAGGCAGTAGGCGCTATAGGAACCAATGCCAATGTGCGCTGAAAGGCCTAGAAGCAGAGCAAATCTCAAGAAACTCAAGGGAGTTTCGAACCCAAGATATCCAGGCTAATAATTGCTAATAATTTGAATACTTAGCCGTTCGGACACAAACGGCTAGTCTGCAATGCGATCAGCTCGAAAGGATATAGCGCCACTAACCCTTCAATCACAGAAACAACATCAAGTGGTCACAAGTGTCGACTGGCTCCTCGACAACAATAAAGCTGTTGTGTTCTTGCTGGGTGTCTTTTCCGTCACTACGGTTCTGGAGCCGGGGCTTTGAAGTTACAACAGAGATCTCCATTACAAAAAGCGCGGTAACTTTGTCAGGCGTTAACAGGTGTGACAACAGGCGTTAACGAAGTTGGTATGCAACTGCTGACCTGACTACATAGAGTCCTGAAAGCACTCCTCTGTAAGCTAATCCGCTTTGTGATGGAAATGATATAGTTATCCCAGAGAAATTCGTGCCACAATCAAATGCGGTGATATGCATCGGAAGTTGGTTCACACGTCCGTATCAGGGTTGTGATTAACGCATCTGTTCAGGTGAGTCTACTTAGTCGTGCCAGACAAATCGAACTTTTCCATGTAACGTCACTGCGATATGGCAAGAAACCTTCTAGATTCCGTCACAATGCTCGATATTGTACAATAGCGTGTTGTTCGTACATGTCTGTGGAATCTGATCCCGTCAGTCTATATAAGTGCACAGCCAACTGTATCTATGCAGTGCTGAAAAGTGCAACTGAGTAACAGCAAGAAAAACGACACAATGATCAGGGTGGGAATGATTGACTGCAACACAGGAAGGACACAAGTTGGTGACCAAAGGATTGAAATGCAGAAGTATGTGTTGTCTGAATGGCAAAATCACGACAGTTCCTTCGCCTGGAGATTCGATGGGGGGGTTGAAAATGTACCCTTTCAAATCATAAGACGATCGCGCTACCAACCGCTACGTATGTACCAATGTCGAGTGGTTTATCCGCTCTCAGTGAATAGTTTAGTCACCAATGGGATCATCCAACTGTCCAACAAAATATTTTGACCGATGGTGAATACAACCCGGCTGTAAACCACCTTAATATACAACTGAGTACTTCATCAACTAGAAACCAGAAGAACGATGGGACAACTATACAGACAAAACGTAAATTGAACTTACCGGTGGGAAAGCCAATTATCACGGTGACTGTAAACGGGACTGCACACAAGTCAAACAAGCACCAAAATAATTTTACACAAACGTACCCACAACTATCATCGGATCTGAATATTTTACATTCGCCCTCAAGAACCACAGAATACTGACATCTGGGGCAGGCGAATGAGTTAGCTGGATGTAGAAAACATATCCATTTCTAAGGGAAAAGCGCTAACACGCCGAATTTGACATAAAACAATTCCTAGCTGCCTCCGGCTGTACCCTCCGGAACCACAATGGGTCCACAGAATCTCCAATGGCAACATCAGCACGACACGTATCCACTAAGTGAAGTTAGCGATGGGTTGGTGGTTGTGGCACAACCACGCACCACTATGCTCCCCACTAACGCACTGATGATGAAACGTTTGCAATCAAATTGCCCAGCTCAGCGAACAAGCCGACCACCTACGCTACCTGAGCTACCAACATTTTCCTCTATAGAAAACATTTGTCCCTCCGTTTACTGGAGTCACTAACACCTATGAGCATAAGGCGAAGCAACGCGACGACGGCAGTCCGCTAGGTTTATAACGCGATGTCTACGATATTAAGCTAGTCCGTTATACAAAATGGGCGTATTTGCAAATGTGCGCAAGTTCGTGTAAAGTGTGGAGATTGGTGCCAGTGGCTAGATCAGTCAGCGTAACGAAAGCAGAACGTGATTTCAGCCAGAAGAATAGATTAGTCATGAAGGGGTACAGAGCAAAAGCGTGTCAATTTTGCCATAATGATAAAGTACGGAAAAATTTCACTGCTATGAGTGAGTATGACATCCAATAGATCTAAAAATGGGAGCTGATCACCCCATTACTCTCCACTCGCTTCCGCCTACGCAACTCTGGCTGCTGCTGCATGGGTTGGTATCGCCCTAAGTCAAAGGGCGGAAGGATCGTCGCTTGACTGGATACCCGTTCTGAATTGCCTCTGCGCGGTTCATCTGGCAACATCTATGAAGAAGTCTCACGAGAAAGGAGTTGATCAATGTCTGTTTTCGTATCTGCTTACGCCCCAACTGACTGTAGCTCTCACGCCATCAAAGACAAGTTTTATGAATGCCCTGTTCCGGTGAGCTAAAAGCTCACATATCAGTGGCTGCCGGAAATCTGAATGCACAAGTGGGCGGGTTTAACGCGTCTGATGCTCACTTAGGAGTTCGACATGGATTGGACTCGGTAAGTACCAAGTGAATAAGTGAATAATTACTTCCGCTGTGTGCTGACCGCAGGTACGTTTTATGCAGTACTAACTTCCTAAATAGCCGAAGTCGTCTGGACACATGGTTTCCTCCAACGGTAGGCCGGCCACGAACTCTGCTAAGAGAACCGCCTCTAAACGTGCCGGCGGCGAACTCAACTCGATCACATTGTCATCAGTTACCGATGGCGCGGATCAATAAAAGACTGTCAGTCGTTTTGGAACACATCTGTGGATTCCAACCATGCACTTGTCTAGAGTCACTTCTCCCTTCGTTTTCCAGGGCCGAAAAAGTTGCGGAAAAATGGCTTGGCAACTGAAAGACTGGTAGATTCGGATGATAGACGAACTTATCCTAATCGTCTGCTAGAGTCTCTTCCACATGCTCCATCATATGTTAATTCATACTGGGACGAGAGTGCCACCTGTTTGCATATTGCTGGGAATTTTGCCTGTGGCACGACACCACCAGGCGCACGCAAGCACTGGATATAAGACCGAAGAGTGGCACTGCTTAAATCTCGGAAAAATATCCGAGCCGGTCCCGAACATAAATTGACGCGACGAATTATCGGACGTCAAGTGAAAGTGGGCGTCAGAACTGATCGTGAAGTCTGGTGGACACAGAAAGCCAAGGAAATGGAAGAGGCCCACAAAGTCTGTAATGCCCCGAAGATTATTTCAGTTGATCAGCGCGACCGGCCCCCGGAAACCTCCTGTGAGTCAAACCATCAAGGATCAGAAGGAAGCGACCTGGCAGAGGGATATGAAGGAGATTACGAAACGTTTGGGTGCTATCGGTGCTACTCACCTAGCAGGAAGGAGAGCGCGTGATCCCAACTGTGCCTGGTTGGAGACACTGCAAGATATGGCTGCCAACCAATCTCAGTGACGTTCTTGTTGTCAGTTTCTATTCAGATTACCTGAATGGGTGTCTGGAGGTGTAGGCAGTAAGCTAGCACTAAGTCCCTTCCCCATGCACCTTTATTCTTCCGTTCGCAATAAGGCTTTCAAATAAATCATGGTTGTACGGCAGCGAAGCATCGGTGCTGAACACTTATGTCATGCTGTCGATGCTGAAGATGTTTTGCTTGTGTCGGGCTGTTATTCAGTGGGAATGATTTGGCTGCTCTTCGGTCACTACAGGATTCCGGTAGCACGGAAGAGCCTTAATGCTAAAAGTTAGATTGCAGAAACTGTTTCCCGCGAAGGTGGTTCCCAGATGGATATATCTCATAGAGTTGATCTATGTCCGCCATTCCCAAAACTGCTTCGAGACACTTGTTCAATGGAGGGGCAAACGCACAGAAATGTAATCTCATACCTGGATCGGTACAGGCTATACCTTTCAGCCACAAGTTTCAAAGCACCAATATTTTGTGCAGCTCAATAGTAAGTTGACAATGTGACAATCACCTGCTGGTTCTGATCAGTGAGGTTACGAAAGAACAGTTTTAAACAAGGGAATTTTTCTGCTCATAATTCACTTAAAGTTATCAGAAATTCGCATCAGTGTTGAACACTGATGTCATGCTGTCTATGATGGTGATGAACAAAGTTGATGTAAGTGTGCCTGTACGCAAATTTCTGGAATATCACCCGGGGGAACGCTCGAAAGAAATGCACTTACTTAGGAGCGTGACAGAGGTAAAGGACTTTGCGAGTGTGCAATTTGACTTTTTGTCGACGTGATTTGGGAGGGCCTGATACAACCTCGTTACTGGGGACAGATTTCTACCTTTGTTCGAATTTTCTCAAATCACGTGTACCCAAGCTGAGTGATGTTATCCGCCTAAGAGGCAGACTCGCAGAGGAAATTTTTTCCCACCGAGCGTTACTCCGGAGTTTTACGTCCGTATAAGCTTAAACCGACTGCACACAACCTGAGACGAATGATGATGATTTCACAAACCTGCTGATTATCCATTAATTTACCTTGCTGTCAAATTATTGAGTCTCTATTGTCGAATCAAATGCTAAAAAGACAGTAAGTCAGTTGTGCGAAAAAGAGCGAAAAAGAGAAATACATTTCCAGGAAGGAAACTGTACTAAATTTCGCAGCAAAAACTAGACAAATTTGCTATCGACCTGTCCAACAGAAAGAATCTCCGTCCGTTGGAATAAAATTCCGTACACCACAGCGCACCACTCAACGAATAAAAATTCGGACGCAGTGTGAATATTTATATAAGCAGATCAAACCACTGGGACCCACATTCACTGATAGTGCCATTTGGTTCGAATCGAGATTAGTCGACCTGACTCACCAGTATGAATGGGCATCTATCAGACAGTCCTGTTTACTCAGTAGACAGCACGTCCGACAACTGCGATTACTTCGGAAAAAATGACCAACTCGTTATCTTGCCACCGGATAAAGGGTCTGACACAGCACTACCAAACTGGCAGATTACAGAGAGCTTGTACTCATCTTATCAGATAGCACCGAGTTCTTGCTTGATAACGTGCACATTGACGCGGTACAGAAATTGGAGCACATAAACAGTAGTCAAATTAAAGAATTACATATGAAGGGTTTCATCGACCAACACACTTAACTGATTGAAATCAGCAGATCTTACTACACCGCGCGCGTACGGATTATCAAAAACGCATGAATCTCCTATGCCATTGCGTCCGACACCTTCACTGTCCGGATCTCCTTACTATAGATCTAACCAATTACACGTTGATACAATTGAACCAGTGAGATCTAATCTGGTTGCGTAGTCTCAAAGTCCTCCTTCAACAAACTACATGAATTCCAATCCTACCCAAAAAGAATCCAGCTGTTTTGCTCGCCAGAATCAATGCGAGCTATCAACTCGATTGTATCTTCGGAGCTAGATACATCGACAGAACCACGAATCACTTGAAAAACTAATAGGGAAGCACTACTGAAGTGGCTTACCACAGAAGAGGTGTACTGTCCCAAATTCTCCGTCGCTAAACATCTATTTAGTGGTTACACTGTAGAACCAACCAACTGTACACCAACCAACCAAGCTTTTAAAGTGAAGTTATGGACCACGACTTTAGCACTGCTTGTATAACACACTTGAGTACAATAATAACACTTCAATACTTGTGGCTTTGTAGTAGCGACGTCAGACAACTATCTTATGTCATTCTATCCGTATGAGCGGCAACATCAGGGCGAGGTACGTTCGAAAAGACGGCCGACAAACGATAAGAATTAGTCGATTCGAAAACGATCCATACAAGCCCAAGATTAAAAAAATAACAACCCGCTATGAAGCCATTTGTGTTAGATATAAGCTAGCAGTGATACGGTATGACTTGAGGTAAAGGAGGTCACAACTCTGTGAACACCTAAAGCGAATACTGTTTATGCGAAGCGTTAAACAACAGTAAAACTTACCTGAAGGTATCAACCTGATTAACTACATAGAAAGAATGTGATACGCCTTGGTTGTTTAGAAACTCCGCTAGATGCGGTAACAGATAATGCAACTCCGTAAAACGTTCTCTAAACGGTATAATCACAGCTAGGCGATGTTTGACAGGAGAAAAGTGAAGATTTAAAGGTGGCACACAAAGGCCAGACTTGATTGGGTTCAAAAATGGTGTTGAACTACAATCGAGATGTGATCCGCTGATAAAGGTGAGTCGATCAATTCTACTGAGGAAGTAAAAAAAGGTCATTGACAGGAGAAGCAACAGCAGCATATATCTTTTCCTCCAGCGCATCCGGAAATAATGAGAGTGCATTTGTGTGAGGGAGACCAACAGTGTCAACTAGCCATAGGTTTCTCATCACGTAAAAGATATCGATCATTCATTTTTGTTTTGCTGGCCGTTATTCTTTTGCAGAGTAAGAGCGTGGTGGCATACTGAAAAATAACGGCAATTCATAGGGACAAAAACCGAAGCTGGAACGAATCAGGTTGTTAACGCTTCAGTTATGATGATTATTTGAAGAGGACAATCACTTCACTGGGTTAGAAACAGTCAGGATGATATGGTAAATGGTATTGCTAAAAGGAGAAATAAAAACAAATGATGTGGCAACTGAAAAGAAGTGGGCTGGTAGACGCAAAGGTTTATAAGTCTTGTTCAAAACAATTACAAACGAGAGATTCGGCTGGATTTAGTTGAGTCTACCGTCAAAACGAAATTCGTATGCAAATGTGAGTATTCGGTGAGGCGGTAACCTACATCTTGGAGGTTCAACTGGAGAGGTGGCACAACGCTGTTCACTGAGTCTAAATCCAGTATGAATGATTGGTGACAGTTACTCAACTTTAAATAACGATTCACTACCATCAATGGGTTATGAGTCAAAACACAATGCCAAGCCAAACCACTGATGAACCGAGACGTCATGAGAGTATACTTACATCGGCACGGTTGGCGGTGAATGGTGAACTTGCTAAAACATATTTTACCGGTTCAGATCCACAGTGGATCCGTGCGTAGGTAGAAATCATGAGTAGAAAGCGTCTTCTACCTTGAAGTCTCCTATACATGTTGGGGCTAATGCCAAAGGCGACTAACTGCCGACATCCAGTCTGAGAAAGAGGTCTCAGTTCGAAAATCAAGGACCGTACTGTGATGTTCTGCCTTATATGGAAATGAACTGTGCAAAAACGAACTTCAGCAACAGTTACTTTGCAGAAGGTATACTGACGGACACAAACATAATTTTACTGCTACACAGAATCCTGTTCTGAAGGTCATTAACCACACGGCTACAAATAAAATAGAATACAACAAACAGTTTGGTTAAAACCACCTCCTCCCGAACTGTAATTTCCTATGGTTCCTGTAATTGGCAACACGCTCCAAACGTCTTACAACGGTGGAACCAGAACACTCAAGGAGACGTCAGTCTCAGTTGCCTTGAAGTGTCGTCTGTAGTAACATCAGCCACAGTACATTGAATCTGATCAAGCTTTTCCTACGCACGAAACAGTCACTTGTGTCAGGACTTTCAATCCATCCATTTCCCAGTTGCACTGTACCACGCAAAAACGAGAACAGGCTCCGCGAGTCCCGGTTACCTCACCATAGGAGCGAATTTAGAACGATTATTCTGCACGAGGGGACGTTCAATCAAAGATAACCTATACGACGAAACAGCCCAGCTTATGCTATGGAAATTTGTGGTCTGAAGAATTGTCCACAGGTGGTGGTTGCGGTCGGATGAAAAACATTAGAGAAAATCCAACGCTCAACTGGGTCAGCATATTCAGGCATTACCATAGAACTCACTAGGTAGTGAAGGCTAAGTGACAAATAATCCAGCGTGTAACTTCGTTTTATCGTCTTACGCTAGTGAGCTATGAAACAAAGCGACCACTTAAAAAGGCCCCCGTACTACCGAGCCACATGGGCGATACCCAAGTTGAGCTTGATGTGTGAAACCGAGGCGGCTTAAAACGCATTCTGCACCAGTGAATGATATTCTGTCATACACGCTGTAAAACGCGTAATTTCCGAGTTTCGATCGTCTTCATGGTCTACGTGAACTACGCCTACCCGATGAGCCCCTAGAAGGACGGAACCGGTAGTGGGCTGTCGAAGTTTTCAACAACCATATAAGCATTGAACTGTGTTAAGTATACACCAATTACCAGAATATCGTGCCAACTGAAACATGAGGCAACCTTTGTGCAGTACATTCAGTTAAAGAATACCACATCTGAGAGATTCAGTTGCGCCTCCCGTTAACATCAAAGTAATTTACAAATGAGTATATTCTGCTTCCCATTTGGTGTTCAAGTGGACCATGAGGCTGATGGGAAGTAGAGGCTACGCCCCTGATGAGCCCCAAAAAGGGCGAAACCTATCGTGGGCTGCCAGACTTCAACAGTTTTTTCTACAGACGAACGAATTAAACCTCTAATAAATAGCACTCTCCAGAGAGTCATCATGCTAAAATTGGCTTCCACTATCTGACTGATACCAGCAGCGTATCAATGAATACAAGTTATAGGCAGTTTAAGTGGAACTGAAAAAAATTCGCCGGTAAAATAGAAAAACAACCAACCTGTTATGAACAGAGTGGTACCCGTCACTATCTGCTACCTAAACTAGCGTTACATTGAGTTCCAATATGATCTTCCACTCTAATGGTGTTCAAGACTCGTGTCTTGGTCAAATCGACAGTTCCGACTGAAAAATTGTTTCTTCCACCTAGTTCGGTTTTCCGACGAAAACAGGTGTCAGGCGGTATAACCTAATTGACGGGCCACTGGTTGTCCGTATAGGGGCGGGTCTGGTTGAATTCCAAACAAACAGGGGTGAAAGCATAAATCAGCTCGGGTGGATGAGGTTACTTGTTGAATCCAACAGCCACTTTGGCGTTGCTCATCAAACATTCTCTGTGTTCCATGCTATCCAGCAGGTTGCACTTGAAGGTGAACCCTCGACCAAAAGCTGGGTTAACCAGGGCAAGATATCCGTAACAAATCCCCATGAAACCTCTCTCATTTCCATAACATGCAAATTCGTGTATGATATGGTGTACCCGGAAAGCAACATCCTGCGCTGGCCGAGCGGTTGAGATGACCAGACTGCAAGCTGGGGCTCTCAATGCAAGAAGCTCTTCATTAGTTGTTGAAACACTCGTGTCCTATTTGACGCTGCCAGTCAAAGTACCTGCATGTGCAGTCTCCACGACCATCAATGAGCTGACAGCTGCCTTTCAGAGACCCGGTTACCTGATTCTTCTACACGACGGATCCAGCTTCTCAATCAGGTGCTTATTACTGGCTTTATCAAGGCGGAATAGGTAGCCACGATGTGACAACTAAAGTAACCGTGCCGAAAGCATGGAATGCACTATCCCTAGGGCATGTAGTGGCTAGTTTCAAAGGGATCCTCGGTAGATTTCACCGTGATAACCTCCTGTCTGCATCACACCTAACCACAAAAGACTGCAGTATTTGGTTAACAAGACCCAGAGAAAGACTACATGATCAGTCAGGGAAGATTATATGTCGTGCCGGTCGGACATGGTCTACCGCACAGCTGGACGGTGTTTAAATAGAGGCTTCCTGTCTACTATAATAGAAAAAAGTTGGGCAATTGAAAAATGGTCCTTGAGGTGGTGCTAATTATATTGGGGACTTTACAAAGGGAATGAATACAAACTTTTTTGACAAAAACGTAAGAAATGACAGCTCCTTTCCATCTCCTTGTTGTTAAGTCCAGAATCCAGACAACTTTCAGCCATCACAGCGACCGGTACGTCGAAAACACTCCCAGTCCATCTGGCTGCCTTTCGTGCTCCCACTCTGAAGCAAGTTCGACAGCAAATCAATCCAGTTCGAGCGCCGGATCCACGTCCCAGTGATTTTCGTACGTATGTTGTTCACCCGAAACACTGACCCAATATCCTGGTGGAGTTGCCGAGCTGACCGTCCTTTCAATCTCCTCCACTTCACGTTGTGCGACTCCGGTGCTTCTGAGATTGTTTGATATCATCAAGCAGAGGGACCTCTGCTATACTGGGAACTTGTGAGTGACCGATTATGCAGTTTGTTTTTAATTGCCTGTCAAAGCATCTCAAAAACTCGCTGATGGTCGCAATCCGTCCACCGGGTGTAACAAAACTAATCGGGACCTTTCCTTCATATCATGACCCAAGATACGACCGGAGAAAAATAAGCCGAATTCTGGCCAAAGTTGTTGAGTAGATCACATCTTCACACTCCGTCACGTGTTACAGCAACGGTATACGTGTAGCCGACTCACAAAATGGTGAGTCTTAACTTCAAGGGTCTGGTAATTTCTGTTGACCACTGTTGAACACAGTAGTTCATCAGAATATGTCCCATAAGATCTGAATATCATCCGTCCATTACACCCATACATAAGACAGCGTTGTCCACACTCTACCTTTTTATCCAGATTGTCTGTCGATGCTCCTGTCTAGGCTTGGGCAACCTGGAAGCGTCTAAGCCCTCGAGCCTCCTTCAGTTGGAATGTCAGCTAGGCACTGAAAGGGTGTTATGGTTGGTGGATTGGTTGTTGTCGTTTGTCTTAGTTGACAGAAGATCGCCAAAACCCTGGTGCTCAAAATGCAGTCCGAGGTAGCCTTATACATGTGGGATATGCTGTCGACATTGCTCTCATTTCCGGAAACCAGGAAGAAGCGCATATAGTAGTAGAAAGGTTGGCTGGTCATTTCATTCTCCGATATGTGCTTTATCCGTCAAGAGGCTGGCATGTACCGTGGTATGACGGTTTGCGTGCCTCCGTGACCCACTGAGCTGTACCGGGTGGTGTACGTGCGACACCCAGTCTCATACCAGGTTGGGCAATGGTTAGAGGTTTGGCCAACACAGTCTACCAGCCCTTCAGGTTGGAACATATGTGGCGACTTGCTCTGCAAAAAGGGTAACGCACTTGCATTTTCCGCCAGTCACCGCTGCCTTGATGTCAGGCTCTTAAACCGAAGGCGTTGGTCGACGACCCTACTCGTCCACTTGTCTAAATTTGCGCTCCCTGGCAGTAGCCAGCCCACGTACTACCATAATACTTACAACCAACAATAGTCTCATGTCACATCGGCCGTAGTGTTACCAGCCGGGTCGCCTTGTTACATACAGCAGGGCGGATAAGCAACGTCTCCCTTTTCACACTATCGCATATTCCCTTTTCTAGCTTACCCCAACCTAAACTGAATACTCTCTCCGCAGGTCCCAGCACTAGGACTGACAACTTTGTTGTCCATGCATCACGCTTAGCTGCATATTCTGTGCGCTCGACTATGGTAACAACGCTTGCGATAGGACAGGTCCTATCTCTCACCCGGTCTTCGTTCTTATCTTCACTCTAAGGCTTAAATTATAATCAGATAAACTCTGTGGTCGTACGCCAGGGAAGCATCAGTGCCAACACTGATGTTGCTATCTCTGATGACCACGTTCTTTGTACAGGCAAGGTGTAAAGCCGAGCTCAAAGGGAAGCAGTGAACGTTGCAGAGGTCAAAATATCCTGAAAGTTGCGTTGCTTGTGGTGTACTGCGACATATGGGAACACTACACAAACCCGAAAGGTTAGGATTATTTCCATCAACTTGAAGCACTCGTGATATCAACATTGCGTATCGCTGTGTTTCACCAAAACAGCATGACCTGTCATCGGCTGGATGCGGTAGGCAGCTGCGCATTGGAGGCTGTAGCTGATACAATTGATCCGTAAATAAGGGGCTGTCAGCGAACTTTCCATTGGGGGAGATTGTGAGGGGAGCTATGCATTGAAGGCAATAACTCGGATGCACGAGCGTCATTGAGGGCGCCACTGGGCTATGTCTGACAATGTCTCTAACCATTGGTGTGTCCCGTCTCAGGGTCCCCAGTCAGGGAGACGGCAATGACCAGCACAACCAAGTTTGCTGGTAATGGCTTTGATACTTCGCTGCCGAGTCATTGTTTGACCCCCACTGGCTCGTTACGACCATTCACGTGGTTGTGCAAAAAGAGCCCTTCGAGGAAGTCAGCATACGAAGCATGTGGCTAAGCCAATGCAACCTATGGAGTGTGACCAGTTCATTTATCGTGGACGAGTTATTTCTTCCGAAAACCATTCGACATACTTCAGGGTTACTGATCCGGTGTGAGGATGTAGGTTTTTCGGCGACCCTGCCCCTAGCCTGACGTAAAAGTCTGACCCGCGAGGCAGCGGACAGTAGGGTATTCGTTAGAAACCCTTTGCGGAACCGACAACTCAATGGTCTGGCCTGCTCGGCTGCAGGAGATTTGCCTAACACGAGGGCACAGGGAGTAAGGCAATACTAACTTACTCCTGATGCAGCTGCGCACAGCGCGTGCCTTTTGAGCAGTACCGGACTCTTTGGTTTTAAAAGTATTTCGGCCGCATTGAATAACGCGCCGGCGGTCACGGTCATCCTTTGGGTGATCGCGGTGTGCGGTTCTTAGGGCCGACCTTTTCTAACCCGTCCTTCCTTGGGAGAAGGCAGCAGCGCTGCTTCCATGAATATGGATATGATGGTCGCCTGGGGAAACATCTTACTGCCTTCAAACTCCTATCTCAGAAGACAGTACGAATTCACCTCCAGACCGCTTCGCAGCACGATTACTCGTAGTACAGGGTCTCGCTGCTCTTTCCGTCGACCGGGTGATTTCATCCTGAATGTAGCAGTCATGGCCCCTGCGTTCTTTTATCGGATAGGTGTTTCCGGGAGCTCCTAAGCATTTCTAAGGGAGAATTTCGACCATCTACTGGCCAAATGTGAGCAAGGGTACCTTATATCTACGAGTGTACATCACTGGGTCGTTGACGGATACACAGTCGATACCAGTTTAAGTTCAAGCTGGGAAGTTCAAAATAAATGACAGATTAGGTTATTTGAGAAAACTGACTAGGGTCACCGCGGACCAAGTAGAAGGACAAGGTTTCCACAGAAGACCAACATTCAGTAGTGGATGTTAGCGATTTCCGTAGGATCAGAGCATGGTCAGTCCATGCAGATATACATTTTCGCTGTAAAGGACAGACTTGTGGTGGATGGAGGATTTTGACTTGCACGGAACTTATATGTGCAGAACTACCTGCGAAACTGATTTTCCAATTTTAGCTACAGTGATTACACACAGGTTAGTAAATCACCTCTTGATGGAACATACTACTCATAAGGCTGCCGAAAGCATTACCTCTCGTTTATCACTGGATTCGTCTCGGCCAGCTCGCATAGGCAAAACTTTCCGGAAGGTATGCAAATGTCCAGTCAGGGAGCATGTATAAATACCACTAAAACGTCCGTAAATTCTCCTAGTAAAAAGGATGGCGCGAGTCATTGATCTCTCTCAGCATAAATCTCACATTCTGTCACATCTTTCTCACATCTTTCCTGGAGGGAGATGGCTGTGGTTAGGGCGCGAATTTACTGGCCGGAAGGTCCGTGGTTCGAACCCGACCTCTGCCTCTCAACTTCCTCTGTCTAGGGTTGAACAACCCGGCAGTATCCCAGTCCTCGTGCTTCCTTCTGGTGGCATGGAAGGTAGGCACCGAAAGTGTCACAGCTGCACGATTCTTTTCCCTGGAGCGTCGCTACGATTCCTTCGTCTTCTAAGTTTAAAAGATTTCGGAAGCCAGCCATCAGAACCACTTGAAGTTAAAGCATCCTAACTGATAATAATGAAACATTTAGCATGCCGATTTCGCCACTACTTAGCAGCATTGTTGGTCTAGTTAAACAGCAGATCAGCTCAGCAGTGGTAAATGAAAAGAAATACAGGTAAATCGAGCAAAAACGCCGTTTTATGGGAAGTGACAGACAAGGACGAAAATTTGCAAACCTCACTGTTTGAGAGCAGCGATTGAAATTGTACTAGTAAATGAACCCACCCATTCTAATCTTACGCCACATTTCTCACTGTTTTCAAAATAAGATTAGATCTCCTCTCTTAATTCGCCTCACTCCTACACCCGCTCACTCTTATATGTTTTGGAACTCTTGAACTTCAGCTGTGTTGATTTGAAACCAGCCCCTCCTGAGTTTCTTCTGAGTTTGACGTTAATCGGAAGAAGACTCTAACGCTTTTATTTCCTTTCTTTCAGCGCGAGAAGATACACTTGTACGACTTCTCTGCGGAATTTTGCATCCTCAGTCATATCAGCGGCCACAATAATAAGTGGCCTTCGCTTTATTACCACACGGATGATACAGGCTGAATTATTTTCCACCAACAACTCCCTTACCCAGCTTTTTTCTATCTAAAACAGGGCACCGACGATGGAGGTTATAACACCCAAAGCTGGATCTTTATCAAGAGTCACATGATGGCGTAGTGAGTTTCTTCGTTCTCCGCTGGAACTTCCGACCATTATGCAACTTCCCCACTTGTTCTGCCTTGCTTCATAACTTTTGTAAACATTTCTTCTTCAGTCAATGAGAAGACATGTATCAACCTTATAGCTGTTATCCCAACGAACTTGCTTTTGGAAAACTTTCTAGTCCTCGCCAACGGTATGGATACATTTATCCCTATTTTCGACCAGAGAAGCGTTTTCCGACTATGCCCGAGGTGATAATAAATAACATGAGGGAATTACCTGATTCCTGGTGCACGGTGACTAATTTGTGAACGAAACTCCCACTCAATTGGTGGTCAACAAGTAGCTCGTTCAAAAGGCTATTGGCCTACCCGATCCATCGGTAGTACTGCATAATTGTGACTGTAGTTTATGGTCAAGAATTAAGCCCCACCACACAAGTACATGTTGGGTGCATTAGAATTAGTTCGTCAGTAGGACTCCGAGAAATCGGGTCAAATCTTGGGTGCCAGATGTGCATGCGGGGTATGTCATTATATGTATTGGACACGAACCCCGATCACTTGTAACAAGACTCTGGATGTGGTCAGTTCATCATCCATTCCTTGTCATATTTTGGTTAAATTAGCACAAAAACATGTTAACCATATGCTTCCATCGCTCCACTTCAGATCACTCTGCGATTTTGAGTCATGGAGGTTAGCTCAGCTTTTCCGTCTGGAGTTACATCGCAGGAAGATGCTTAAGAGGAACTATGTAAAGCAAAATTTATCCGCATGATCTGTAGAGCATAAAGATCGAATTCGTCGATCCTACGTGTTGACCTTGGCTATCTAGATAACTTGGATGGCATCATCGCTTACATGGTCTGAAAAGTTGTCCCAGCTTGTCCTCCACGAGAACCTGTCCACTGAAAAATGAGTAGCGATTGACGTATCTTGTGCGACATATATGAAGCCATGGCATTCAAAGCCAAAATGGCAACAGGCATCCATTAGGCTACTCAAATAACAGAAACGTGGTACATCCCTGTTAAAACCTACAACCCGGTTTCATGTGCACACCAATGATGAATTACCTGAGTGCACTTTTCGGCGTATAACAATTCAGCGAACCATCGTGCGAGTCACCACATAGGTTTTGTAACGAATGGTTGATTTTTACGTACAATCAATAGCAAGATATTCCGGTCAATAAAAATACTGTAATAAAATGGCTAATCTGCATAGTCTGGCAATTGTGTGGAGTTACAGCTCGCTTTGAGTTATTCTATAACAACAGATCCGACAGGAAATTTACTGTAGTCAAATCGTATTTTAGTCATATTCTACTAAGGCGTAGGTAGTAACACTGCGCACTTAGTCGATGGGTCCTAAGCAGAGACTGGTCTCGCAGTAATTGCTTAGGGAGTTGGTCAAATTCTAATCGTGCGTGTAAAAAAGGCAACGCGGGGTTCTGAAAGCGCCACCGGTATTCTACGGAGGTTTGAATAAGGCTGGGCCCACTTATATCCCCAAAAGAGGCCAACAGCGCACTCCCTCAAACTTTTGAAAGCTTGAAAAGTAATGGCGTCACAATTTTACTCCAGTGACGGAGCAGTAAATTAAAACCAGAACAACATTGCGGGAATAAGTTATGCAAAAGAAAAGAAGCGTACACAGTCAGTTTATTTCACACAATTTAAACAGTGAAAATAGGGCGATGGTTAAACTATACATGAAATTTGCAAGCAAAGAGCTCCGAAACCAGCAGAATCATCTGAGAGGTTTTAAGCGCCAAAGACCATCCAGCAAATAGTGCAGGTTCTCTACACCGATGCCTTTGTTCCTTGCAAGGCTAGAGAAATGGAGAAGATATCATGTAAATACATAAAGAAAAAGTCGATATGACTGCAATGCAACATGACGGTGACCTTCAACAAAAGAAAATTCCCATAGGGTTCCTCAAAAGAGGTGCACGTTCTGTTTGAATAAGAAAATAATCGTTCAGCTGCAACACCAGTTCGGTGGCTAGCTGCCATGCCACCCAAGGGAGTACGAAGGCTGAGATGCTGTCAGGTTGCCTAGACAAGACGCACTCTCGGGTCAGTAAGTTTCCGTCTTAACCAACGAACTCGGGCTACGCCGTGGACGTAATATCCAGCGTTTGAACACTCGAGCTTCTATCCTGGAGCAGCCCCATACCAAATGCGAAGAGCTGTACTCGAGTTACGATTATATAGTAGCACTTCAGTGGTGCATATCACCTGGGATATGGTCACCGATAAGAGATCCGTTAAAAGAAGCGGAATGACAGTGATCGTCAAAAAATTAACAGTTTGCACTGCATTCTCATGGTCCAATACAAGAGTTCCTAGTCTGGGATTACTGGATCAACTGTACGTGCACGGGGACTCGCAGTAACAACCGTGAGGTTGAGGTCCACGTTAGCCCGATACTGTGAACTTTTTCGAGCACAAGTTGGCACTATCACGATGGCGATTGAAAAACGTACAGATAATCGTTCAGCTGTAACATCTTTTTGGTGCCTAGCTGCCATGTCACCAGAAGGAAGCACGAGGGCTGGGATACTGCCAGGTTGCCCAACCCTAGACAGGGGAAGTCGAGAGGTATAGATCGGGTTCGAACCACGGACCTTCCCGTCAGTAAACTCGCGTTCTAACCACTAAGCCATCTCGCCCCCTAACATAATCAACGCTCCACTCTACAATATTGCCTAATCCCAGTTCTACAGAGAAGCACCAATTCTGAGTTCTCGTTTAGAAAATACCCAACCACCTTCATGTAGGATCACGTGGGCCCCAGCCAGGAAGATGCGAAGATCCCATAGCACTCAGTTTGACTGCAATCACCTCCACTTCACGTTGCGATTTCATGGTCTGTCCCGCGCGATCCATCTGTCAACAATTGCGGGGAACAGAAAACAACGATTTCTTCGGTAGGCGGTGGTTGGGCGTTCGCAATACATGCCCCAACCACCTCAACCTCGTAAGTTTCACTTGTTGCTCTAACGAACCGGAACCAAGTATCCGCTTTCGCACTAGTTCGTTCAAGATTCTCTGAAGCCACCTTAGTCTTGCTGTGCTACGAAGACACCGGTGATCAAACACTTGAAGGCGCCTAAGTTCCTCGGATCGGAGGGGCCAAGCCTTAGCTATAAAGACCGCTCTTACAGTTGTCTTGTATACACGGCCCCTTGGCTTCAGTGGAACTTGGCTTTGACGCCACATATGACGCAAGCCGGCGAAGGCTGCTCGCGCCTTGAGTATCCGCGCATTAACCTCATCTTTTACAGTACAACCACGGCTTATGCGGCTGCCAAGTTACACGAACCGATTAAGGAAAAGCACTTCATTGAGAAGTTTCAGAGAAGTACAAGGGGATGGGAAATCCTGAAACTAGACTTTGCAAAACGCACACCAAAACATGGGACCGCCTCCGATATTCTACTTAAGCTATTTTTTGGAAACAAACAATGGTGAAAAATAACTGTCGTCCGCATAATCCAAATTCATTATTCCCTCTCCACACGTGAATTCGATACCTAGATTCACAGCCTCTTGGAGTACGCACTCCAGAATTGAAAAAGAAAGGAAAGAGGGGACAATCCTGGTGAAATCCACCAGCTGTCGGGAAGTTTCTGGACAGTTGTCTACACACTCCAAACTGATGGGAGGTATGGGGATGAAGAAAACGAATAATGCTTACGAAATTAAAGTGCATCCTCTCCTGGCCCAGAATATTTGGGAGAGCCAATCTATCCACAAGCACGACTGCCGACAATTCCAATTCTTTGGAAAGCACTCTTGTTCCCAAATACGTAAGAATAACCTAGTCAAAGCGGAACACAAAGATCCTCTCTGAGCTTTGAACGAAGCCGAAGGTCACCTCATCTGACCCAGTAGTCCGCTAGCGCTTCAAGGCAGGAAGGCACATTAGTACCTCATCAGCTGAAAGGGAATCTAAGCTCCCAGACCACGACTTCAGTGAGCGAGTCGAATAAGACATAGGTAGAGGGACAGGGCACCAACTAAACTGTTGCTGAAAGTATTCCGCCCAGCGATCTAATAGGTCTCCAGTATTAGTTCTGGCTAGTTCACTTACGCAAGGCCTTTTAGGTCCTGTTTCGGGGATTAGCTAAAACAGCTTCCGTAGATTCTCAGTTGCACCGCCATCTTCTATTTCCTGAAGTTTCTGGTTCCACCAGGCCTCCTCGTTCACACACAGGCTACGTTCGAGCTGCCTCCTAATAGTATTCCAAATCAAAAGGACAGAACACGTCACATCAAGAAGCGATAGTGACCTTTCTGAGATCCAGTGGCCCCCGTGTATGCGCTCGGAAACACCACAATCAAAATTCCCGGTGTCGCATATAGCCATGGTTATCTCATCCCAGTTTCGAGGAGGCTGTTTATAATGTATTGCATAGTAGATTTCGGTATGTTTCTCAAACCTGTGTCTTGCAAAGCTTCTCTACTGCTAAGTCGGGAGCCCATTTCATAGGTTCACCAAGAAAGCTTAATGAGAATTTGCACGGAACAGGGGGGCGGGTGATCTGAATTAACCTACTTATCCCACAACGGGCAGCGATAAAGGACGGAGCCACGCCATCCATAGCCGATGGCGATGGGGTCGGTTTGACTCCAAAGCTGCTCAGCGGTAGGGGGGACGCCAGGTAACCCAAAGGCATTCCCTGTGACTAGACCCCGTACTGCTGAGAAACAACCAGTGACCAGTGTGAAGCCGCAAAAGGCGTTCGCTTTTATAATTGCGATTTACATTCACACTAAGCGCGCCACCAAGGCGTGCTTCTGATGAACAAAGGTGCCCCATCTGAGCGTTGAAACCTCCTGCTACTATGACTACACCCGAGGTCTTTTTGATGGACACGAGGGCGGTCAGTTGCCGATAGGTATCTTTCAATGAATCAGAGCTACAGTTCGTTGGTGTGTAAATGAACAAAATAAATAAAGAATGTCCAGTATTTCAACCAGTGCGAGTTTTCATCGAAGTGGAAAAGGGGGAAGCAGAGTCGGTTGCTTGTAAACAGTCGAGCAATGAAGGTTCAGTTCGCGAACTTGGGGTTATACTAACACCGGTTCAAGCCGCCGCAGCAGCTGCAGGAAGCTCATAGCTGCTTAGCTGAAGATAGAGAGGGTGCTGTAAGCCCGGCAACTGTACTTGGATTCTGTATGAGCTTCGGACACGCGCAAGAGCACCTTATTGACCGACCGGCTTAAGAGTTCTCACATCAAAAGCTATGATAAAAACGAGAAAGAAGCCTAAACAGCGAACAAGAAGCGGCAGACGGAAGCTGTGGCATGCAGTGCCGATTCCATCGGTTGTTGTTAGTGTGAGCAGATTTGAACATCTTCAATTGAAATTTTGCCCTGTAAGTGCAGCTAGTCTATGCTAAAAAGCTGAGAAGCAATTCGCAGGTGTGTCATCCTCACTGGGAATCATTAGCAGAGCACATCTCACGAAACTCCAGGGTTTTGAACCCGTGACCTCCCTGCTTGTACTGTGAACAGTTAACCGTTCGGCAAAGAGTGGCTGATCAAGAGTGCGACCAACTCGCACTTAGAGGGAGTATGGTGCCATTACCCTGTTAATCACGGAAACCACATCACGTGTTGACCGGTTCCTCGAGTGACGACGTGTCAGATAAAAGTTTCACTTGTCTTGTAAAAGTATTTCCCTAAGCTACTTATAGATTGTGGGTGGTGAGGAGAGTTGAGAATCTTAAATTGAGATTTTTTCTTTCAATGAGACTACTCTATGCTGAAAGGCCGGAAGGGGGGAACCGCAAGAGTGTTTCAAATTTATCGGGAATCGTCATTAGTGCGCACATCACGAAACTCCAGAGAGAGCAATTAAGACCCTTAATCAAAACATTTGGATCAAAAGTCTGTCTGCAAGGCAATAGTGGTTGGCTTGAGACTACTCGAGTAGCACAAACGGCTCCACTTGTTCCAAACTTCAACCTAGAGTTTGAGGGGACTGTTTGTCAGATCCATAATTATTTACTAACCTGGATGCTGCACGGACATCCTCAATGGTTTACTCAGGTACCACAATACGGTTCGGTCCCTTCGAGACGGGTGGGCTTTGATAGATTTTTTCAACCTCTGGATGACAAAGCTTTTCCATTGCCTACGGGAAAACTCGGTCCTTAGGTGTAACCGAGAACTTTAAAGAAAGCGTACGTCGGAAGAAAGCAAGAGTAGAAGCAACGAGTTTATCGCAAGACGACTGAATGGTAGTCAAGAACCGGCAACTGATGACGATGTGGTCAGTTTAGTTCCAAGGTTGAACCACAGTGGGGAGACGCAGCTGTCCCCAGCTGTATGAATTCTTCGTGATGGACAAGAACAGGGTTGTTTACGGGTATCCAACCGAGAGTACAAACCTCCCATCGAGAACTGCAGATGAGAACAACGCTCCCACAACCCGCGACAATGGCTAGGCACTGAAGGTGTCGTAAACCCATTCACACTACTTGTGAAAGGAAGAAGGCCTTCGCTGCAGAGTTGTCTATTTGAGAACGCCAACTTAACAGTTACAGGCTATTGAACAGCGGAGCAAAACTCCCATATGCATCTGGTTTACAAAACTGAATATCCACCTTCTCCTTGAACGCGTCTTCCTGAACTTTTCTGGATATTCATTAAATGTTACTCAAATGCAGGCAAATGCTACAAAGAGACTCCACAAATTCCGTAACAGATCTCACTTTTCAAGAGACGCAGAGCGGATTTACGAGAAGACGTACTACTCACATGCCTCATCAGTAGTACCCACCGTTACACTTGGATGCTACATCCTCAGTCAATCATCAGTCATCACCACCATAATCATCATCGTAAACAACAACATAAGCGGAGACAGCAACATCAATGCCGAGACTAATGCTTCACTGCCGTAGAGCCACAAGGTTTATCTAATTATCGACAAATACTCTCATTTGCGTAGGGGTTTGGCCTTGACAGGTGACTCAACTGAATCCAACTAAATCTCTCCTTTATGGTGAGTTCAAGTAGGACATAAAGTCTACGGACGCTCGGGGAGTGCACCTACCTGATGAGTTCCAAGAAGGGTGAAACCGGTCGTGAGCTGTCGAAGAGTTGTCAGCAACCTTGTGAGTAGAGTGTTTATTTGTTGTATTTAAAGCCTTAGAGGGAAAAGAAAAGAATGGACGAGGGAGGAGACCTGGTGCTGATCCACTGCAAGAAATTGGAGATGCCTACACCTCCAAGCGTTCAATCAGACAATCTGGAAACTGACAGAAAGAACGCCACTGGAATCGATCAGCCCATTGCTAAGTCAAGCACCGGAGGTGTCACGGAAGGCGACCACATTAACACCCAAACTCTTCGTAACTTTTTTCACACCCTTCTGTCAGGTCATACGTCGTCCAGCTCTGCTGGTTTGCGCCATTCAGAAGGAGGCGTGGAGAACAATACTCGTCTCGGTAGACGGCATTTTGGCACGCGTAGCACATGACCGAGCCACCGTAGTTGGTGGTGCTGGATGTTTTCTACGATCGAAGTAACTGCTGCACAACCAAATACTCGCTACGAATTCGTTGACGTTACGAAGACTCAGAAAGTATCCATTGACGGTGCACGCAAGAGCAGCGTGATGGCTAATATGCCTAAGAGTTCGTATGGCTGAGATAAAAACAGGAGAGCAAAATATGAATAATGAACCACCCGAGGCGTCTGAATGGCATGTCTGCGGCTGAAATCTATAACAGAATGACCAATACGTAGAACAAGACGGGATCGGAATAAAGATGTGAGGCTTCAGAAGTCGCGCGCTTCGCTCATGATTTTCACAGTTGTGTGGGCTGAGATACTTCTGGGACGCTTAAAGCTAGGCAAGAAAACAATTAGTCATTAACTGAAAGTTTTAGCTCGAAAGCCCGACTAAAAGACAGCGCTGACTGGCGTATAACTACCTCAGTAGCCTAACTTTTAGGAGACAGGTTGCCAAACATGCTCTTGTCCCGAACCTGGGGGAATGAGGTGATGCGTGCGCTCCTCCGTATCCAGCTAGGCGTGAGTTAGGTATGCAGAAGCGGTTGTAGCAAGCAAATTAAGTGGCAAATTAATATCGGCCCAGCAAGTAAACATCAAGTCACAGTAAACGAGCCTTAGTGTAACTGGATCCTTAACCAGTTTACAAGTGGTCTTCCACTCTTGATCAAAGGAGGCTGAGGTACCAGCTAATGACCAGGAGATTGTTGACACGAACTTGTCCTTGGTTTTTCACTTGCTTTTGTGTAGACTTGGATAACCCAGCGGACTCTCAGTTCCTTCGGAGCTCCCTTAAATTATCAATGATTAAAATCACAATACCTCTGGAAGTTGTGAAACGACCATTGCTGTACGCAAGTATAGTCGTTTAACTACACTGCCCCTATATTCAACTTAATTAGAAAAGAAAATTCAACGTCATTCGAAGCCTTGGTGTTAGGATTAAAGGAGATTTGCGTCGAGAACCCGAAATCAGATTCCAGTCTTAACTGGTAACGTACCGAAAATACTGGAGAACAAAACAGCCGGAATTGAATCCACACCTAAGGATTTACATTACAGTCGTTATGTTAGCGAAGCTAGCTACAGTTGAGAGGAACCTACATTTCGTCCGTAGACATAACCGTGGACCCAATTGCGAGAGCGTGCTCTTTGCCCTCGGCCATGATAGCAACGATCGAGTCCTGCGGTACCTGTGTCATACGAGCACCGGAGGAAGTGAGACCTGGACACATTATGTTGGAACCGTTGAGCACGTGTTTGATAGCCCCACGGTCCACTTGAAGGTGTGGCAGGAGAAACGGATCTGAAATGTATAGTACACGGTAAACAAAAACAACAGGATGTTCCCCGTGGAAAAAATCGAGATCCGGCTTTCAACCAATTCACAAAACATTCAAATCGACACACAGTTCCATTCATAACCTCATCATCGTAAATATCACCATCAGTAATGGTATAATCAACAAGGCGGCAGAAATCTCACGCATCCCATCAGAGTCTTATGTGTTGCATAGAAGGCTCGCCAAGTTGAATCCGTTCCTTAGGTCAGTTGGCTGCCTCACTACCACTAGTGCCAGGCTTCCGCCCTGTTTTGGTGGTCTCCTGTTGATGTGGTGGTGGTCGGAATGTAGTAACCTTCCACCTAATTGCGGTCCGAATATACGACTATCTTGGATGAAAGAAATCTCACTTTAGGAAAAAAATAGGTGCCTCATTCAGGGCATATCCTGTTGCGCTCTGGGAGGTTTGCGCTTACTGGAGGTATTGTACGTTTTTTTTAAGTATTTCCGCTATGAGGTAAGGATAGTTTGTTTGGAGGATGCTTACCAAGAGGATAACGGTTGTGTTTTAGTAGTTATTAGGCTAACATACTAAACCTTGTACGTACAACAGCATTTGAAGTGATTTGTTATGCACCAACAAATGATTAGTATATCGCTAGCTTTCTCATCCACGTTCTGACGTCTCTCCAGTTAGAAATGGAAATACTATCTTGCTTGTCTTGCTACCTGGTCCAATTGGTTTGTTCATGCAAGACTGGGACAAAATTTTCCTTTTATAGCTCCCATGCATGGAGGTGTCTACTCATCCCACAAATTAGCAGACGTTTGTTCAGTTTTTTTGTTCCAAACACTCAGTCCAATGTGACAAAAAATATGCACACGGTCGGCTAAGAATGTCTCACTCGACAGACAGCTCGCCAATAACTATTCAGTGTAATTAAGCCGTTCAGCTATAACACCACCTGAAGGAAGCACGAGGGTTCTAGCTACTAGGCCATTCAATCCCTGTTCATGCGATACTGATTCTCGGTGTCTGTCACCGTGAAGAGACACCAAGCGGACAGGTACGAGAGATACAGACCAATGCACCTACATCATTTGACGAATGCTGCGTTATCAGCTTAGTGGGATGATAGTTTGATAACCTACATTGTCTACCTTCTTTGCCCCGGAAAATAAATCGGCGAACCAACGGTTTCTTGACCTATAAAACGCTTCGGTTGAATCTCATGTTGAAAGAAGTAAATGCAGGTTGAACCTCGTCTACGGATTTAGCAAGAAAAAGTGTCAAATACATATTTGCTGCCTACTGTGTATTTCGACGGTGTTTTAGTAATGACATGATCGTAGTCGAATTTCATCGTCCTGCACCAGATTTTACCTCTCCCCAACTCCATTTCAAACTGCTTCGACCTTGCTTCATTGTTCCTTATGGGTATCTGGTGCGTACAAACGGTCAGGAATTCAGAGCAACTTCAATACGATGTGATAGTCTCGACAAAAAGATATCAATACAAAAACTGCACAGCAGCAGATTGGAAGGTGGAAGTAAGCAAATGATATTCTCAAAGAAGTTCACCACTTACACTTGTGCAGAAGTTTGAGTGATGGAATAAATGGTCCATCCCGTTGACAGAAGAACAGAACGTCTCCTTGGAGGTCAGCAAATAGCTCTATGTGCTCATGGCTTTAGATACGATCAAAGTATAAACTGTTCAATACCATTTTACGACTTTAAGTGCATCCTTCTTTGGTAAAATTTGTTCAAGAACCTCTGCTGACACATCGTAGTCCTCACAAACCCTTTTCCTTATAGCCTTAGCTCGGGAGTTCTTGGCGTTTGTAACTGATGACACATCTTCTTTTTCATCGAATCTACAATCATTCTACAAACATGACAGGTTACTCACTTTTTGAACATTTTTTATTTTGGGTGGTTGAAAAGGCCAATGAACTGGAAATTAAATATCCACGGGAACCTGTAAAGACACCAGGTGACAGCGTGAGAAGGCGCAGGCTAACGTCAGCCGTTGTCAGAAACGAGTCAGTCAATCAATAATGTAGCCAAATTAGCTTCCTAAACTGTAATCATCCAACTTTTTGGATGACTTAGGATGGCGACTAGACGAGTGGTAATGCGATGATGATGCGCCAATTAAGATGACAAGGACTCTGCAATTGGTTTGAAGCTGACGACATGCACTGGTAAAAAAAGATAGTTGGGCGATGAGATGAGTGGTGCTGCAGTCGACGGCACGTGAGATAGTTCACCATACCGTATCCAACGTACAACTTACCGCAAAGAAATGAAGGTAACTGTGATCTGTGTGCCGTGGATGCATCAGGCTATGGAAAAGGACTCTTTCCTCGATAACCTTTTAGAAGCTCGATGGAAGCATCAAACACGCCGTGAGTGATAAAGACTGGCCTGTCCTATCCGCCAGGAATATCACCAGTTGGAAAACAGTTGAGTACAACCTGGGCCACCGTGTGATCAACGGTGAGAAAGTACAGTGTTCCAAAAGGACGTTGATGAAACCATAGTTAACCATCTAATGTGATACCATCGAAAACGAATGAATCAAGATTGTCACTAACGGTTAGGATCACTGGGAGGTTACATTTAAGGAACGCGCACCCACTAGAACAACTGAAAGAACAAGTGGTCAGTCTGACGGACTTCTATGATGAATTAACCTCCGTGTAAAGTAGCCAAACGCCCAGAAGTCAGAGGGAAGGTTTATGCTCGACTGGACTAGTGGTCTGCAAATTACTTGAGTGGACCCGGAGAGGGATGCAGACGTAAGCAATAGCTGACCAGAGGTAGTTCTCTTCATCATCACAATGGGGATGCAGCCTGGCAAAAGATACGACCGCAAGAGGTCAACGCACGGGTAAGCAGGATTAGTGAAGATCTAAGGAAGGAGAATTAGGTCATCCCTCAGCCATCGATATTTCAGGCTAGGCAGATTAAAGATATCTAACCATCTCCAAAACGGGTTGAAACCTGAACCCCTGATTTTCTTGTTAGCCCTTCTTTGAGTACTCCCGGAAATTTGAAGGCTCGGTTGGATTTTGACTTCGACAAAGGAATTAAGGAGGTTTCGTACAGAAGTCGAAAACTGTGCCCGAACAAAAATAGATAAAGCGTTCATCTGTAATTCCCTTTCGGTACATAGCTGCCATGCTCCCGGAAGGAAGCATGAGGGCTGAAATACTCTCAGGTGGTTTGAACAAACGTCCCCTTAAGTTGACTGTTTTGAGATGCGGGATTGATTGAGTTCACTGGACGGGTATGTTCTAAGGACTTTTCTTCGTACTGGAGCACCTAATGGGTACGCCCCAAGAAAATGGTAGTTCGTCCAATGTTGTCTGTGCATTATTCGGCATTCGTCAACGTTATTTGAGCGCTTCCAAACGGTATAAATCATAGACGTGTTACAACACCACAGTGTAACCGTTGCTACGAACAGGATGCCATGGTTTTGTCATCAGCATGCGATGTGAGTGATAACTACGTCGGTGGTACGTCGGAGGACTTAGAGCCAAGTATCGAGCACTGCGGTACACTGTGTGGAAGACTTGTTACTGCTTCATCAATATGTAGGTCTTTTCGTGGAAGCAAGTGGAGAACGACCTTGGCAATTATGAGCATTATAGATGGTTTGGATGTGTTTCCACCTTTGAATCGTGGCAATACTGTGGAATCTGTCCTCCACTATCGACGTGAGTATTTTTACATGCTCCAAAACGATTGTTTCTGACCTCAAACTAAATAGTTTCCGTTTGGATTTCTGACACCATGTCCTTGATCACCAGGGTTCGCTGGTTTGGTTGTTCCCTTTGGATTTCTGGTCGACAATGACACGCCTTGGAGTGTTTTTGACAGAGAATTTCGCTGGTTGAAGTTTGCACGGTCAATAGTTTATTGTACGTAGCATGACACTTGTTGGATAAGTTATTCCCCTTGACGAATTCGGTATTAGGGTTTTGAGATTCATGTTTAGCCACTTTATAGTATTTTGACCGCTCCGCTGAAACTGGTACATGTGAGGACATAAAATTTTGGATTTTGAAGACTGGTTCTAGAATGAGATACTCTCTCCAAACTTAGAAATCCAGATAAAAATTGTTCAGCTGTAATATCTTTTCGGTGCCTAAATGCCATGTCACCAGAAGAAAGCACAAGGGCTGGGATACTGTCAGGTTGCCCAAGCCTAGGCCGGGAAAGTCGAGATGCAGAGGTCGGGTTCAAACCACGGACCTTCTGGTCAGTAAATTCGCGCTCTAACCACTGAGCCATCTCGCTTCCCAGAAATTCAGATAGTAGAATTCGATAGTTGGATGCCAACTGCTTTGCAAATTAGCACGACGGAGACCATCCTCCAATAGAGTGGTGGCTTCGCTTGATTAAAAAATGATTGGCTAGCCTTGTAAGGGAGTTTACCAATAACTCTGCCAGCGGTTTCAGAAATTCAAGAGGGACATCTGGGCCCGAGCCCTTTCCTTTCCCTTTCCAGGGCTCGTGTTTTGCGTCGATCGTGGAGATGAAGCTTGAGCCATGGAAGTATGACGTGATCCACACTCATTTACGATTTCCGCCAGCGAGACGAACGAGTCTTCCCACTGAAGACACCGTTAAGCCGATAAAACGACGTAATCTATCTAAAAAGCAGTGGGACAATCGTTAAAATACCCTGTAAGGAAGTTGAAAGCGTGTACTAGAGAAAATGAGTCCTGAAACCTTACTAGACACGCACCAGCCGCACATCATTCTAGGCCGTTTCGCCATCGAATTCGACAAATGGCTTCGTCCGAAGCACAGCAATGACCGGGATTCAGTAGGGTATCACGGCTGCTGAAGTGTCCGTCACTAGTTGTGAAGCTCGAATAAAAACGGGAGTGATGATGGTAAAATCCAGGGGTGATATTCATAAGTGGTATCTTACAATTCTGGAGGTGTATCTCAAGGATGTCATTATCATAGCCGTTAGGGGCGAACGTTACATCACGGGGAAAATCGTTCATCTGTAGCACCCCTTAGGCGCCTAACTGTCATGTAGCACGAAGGCTGGGATACTGTCAGGATGCCCAAGCTTAGACAGGGGAAGTCGGAGGCAGAGGTCGGGTTCGAACCATGGACCTTCCGGACCTTCGCGCTCTAACCACTGAGCCATGTTGGAGGGACACTTAGGTCACTGTGGTCCAGCTAGTAAGCTTCTACGTCTTGAACTCTGACTCAGCAAGTGCCAACCTTTGGAAATAGTGGTTTGGAATGGCAGCCAGTGCCTACACTTTAGTCATGCAGGCTTCGCATTGGGATACTCCATCTCGTAGGGTCAAGATAGTTCCAACAGCCACTGTAAACTGGGTCTCTGTTTTTGACGTAACGGGTGTCCTGGGTCTCAGGAAAGCGAATGTTTCTTGACGTTAGCCGTTAGGTCACGTGAGTGTCCGACCAATGGTAACGGTAGACGCTTGATGTCGAGATGACCTTCAGCCATACAGTTGAGATTATAAAATCGGCAGCTCTAAGATAATGGCGTTGTCGACACATGGTACACTGAGGGAGACAAAGATAAAAGGCAATGAAAGATGAGGGAATAGGGTAAATCCGACTGGCTTTTGGTTCTTTTTCCGTTTTCTCCCCATTTGCAGCCCCCTAATTTTCTCGCCTTTTATCTCCAGTTTCCGTTTGAAAATGTGGCAAAGTGAACGATGGATGGCCATTGTCAGCTAGGTTATTTTACGCGCCATGACCACAACAGAGGAAAAGCTCCCTTCGGTCACGAATCGATACTGTAAAATAAATAAAAAGTCGTTCGGTTGTAAAAACCCCTCCGGTGCCTAGCTGTCATGCCACCCGAAGGAAGAATGAGTGCTGGGACACTGCCAGGATGCCCAAGCTTAGGCAGGGAAAGTCGAGATACAGAGGTCGGGTTCGAACCAAGGACTTTCCGGTCAGTAAATTCGCACTTTAATCACTGAGCCATCGATACTGTACAGTGGATACGTCGGTAACTCAGCCTACTACTTATCCAGTCTGCTGTTGGAGATACCGGTGTTGCTAGCAAGCACTACTTCAGTCGGAAGCGCGTTCCAGGCCAAGAAGAATTTTTCATGTCGATTTTGGGTGATGAGTGGTCTCTCCAGGCCTTTCATGCGTAACTGGACGAACACTAACCACAAGGCGTAGCTGTATGTTTGAGTAGACAGATGATGCATGAAATGCCAAAGTATAACCACTACAAACCTGACGGAACACCATTCACAAGGTTGCTCAAAACCCACCGAGAGCACACTGCTTCTTTCGCTTTTCTTGGAGATCATCAGGTAGGTGCAGTCCCCGAGCTGTATGTGATTTTCTAATACCCGGTGGATACGCAAATTATCGCCATCATCAGCTGTAAGAACAGCACACTTACTGTACTACCACAATGATTCGGGTAGATGCGGTAGGCAGCTGCGCATTGGAGGCTGTAGCTGATACAATTGATCCGTAAATAAGGGGCTGTCAGCGAACTTTCCATTGGGGGAGATTGTGAGGGGAGCTATGCATTGAAGGCAATAACTCGGATGCACGAGCGTCATTGAGGGCGCCACTGGGCTATGTCTGACAATGTCTCTAACCATTGGTGTGTCCCGTCTCAGGGTCCCCAGTCAGGGAGACGGCAATGACCAGCACAACCAAGTTTGCTGGTAATGGCTTTGATACTTCGCTGCCGAGTCATTGTTTGACCCCCACTGGCTCGTTACGACCATTCACGTGGTTGTGCAAAAAGAGCCCTTCGAGGAAGTCAGCATACGAAGCATGTGGCTAAGCCAATGCAACCTATGGAGTGTGACCAGTTCATTTATCGTGGACGAGTTATTTCTTCCGAAAACCATTCGACATACTTCAGGGTTACTGATCCGGTGTGAGGATGTAGGTTTTTCGGCGACCCTGCCCCTAGCCTGACGTAAAAGTCTGACCCGCGAGGCAGCGGACAGTAGGGTATTCGTTAGAAACCCTTTGCGGAACCGACAACTCAATGGTCTGGCCTGCTCGGCTGCAGGAGATTTGCCTAACACGAGGGCACAGGGAGTAAGGCAATACTAACTTACTCCTGATGCAGCTGCGCACAGCGCGTGCCTTTTGAGCAGTACCGGACTCTTTGGTTTTAAAAGTATTTCGGCCGCATTGAATAACGCGCCGGCGGTCACGGTCATCCTTTGGGTGATCGCGGTGTGCGGTTCTTAGGGCCGACCTTTTCTAACCCGTCCTTCCTTGGGAGAAGGCAGCAGCGCTGCTTCCATGAATATGGATATGATGGTCGCCTGGGGAAACATCTTACTGCCTTCAAACTCCTATCTCAGAAGACAGTGCGACTTTACCTCCAGACCGCTTCGCAGCACGATTACTCGTAGTACAGGGTCTCGCTGCTCTTGGTCTGACTGCTCCCCTTGGACTTTCTGGCATGATTTCACCTTGCGGAACGAAGTTGCAGCCATTCTAGCCCGCGAAATTATCGCAGCACTCAAGCCCGATAACCACGTCAAGAAGGCAGCTTTAGTAGATCGTAGCGAAGTCTGAACAATTCCTGATGTGTTGATTTACCAAGATATCCACAAGAATGGTAAGGCACATTACCGGAGAAGGACAGCATTCTAACACAGCCTCTGATGATGAACAGTTCCATTTCCAACAGGCCATAAAACTTGCCGGCGAATAGTACAGTATTATGGGTAAGACAGTGTCTTTAACTAGTTATGTGTTGCGTGCCGGAGTCACAATCCAGGGCGAGAAGTAATTAGTGCAGATGGGTTTGCTAGTAATGGCTTTCACACTCCGTTGCCAAGTCATTGCTTGAACGCCCTGGCTCGTTTCCAGCCCTCGCACGGTTGCATAAAAAGGGTTCTTTGAGGAAGTTGGTCGACTAACATACGGAGTACGTGATGAAGTCAGTGTGATCAGGTCATCTAATGTTGGACGAATAGTTCTTCTGAAGACCATCTGACATAATTCAACATTACTAATCCAATGTTCCCACCAGATATCCGCGATCAAACATTGAAAGTCTTCTGACGTCCTCGGCGCGCAGCGGCAAGGTTTCTGACCTGTATAATAGTATGGAGCAGCATTGTAAACTCGACCCTTGACGGATGAGCTGTCATGCCTACGCCACAGGTAATGCATGTTCACCAAAGTTGTTCTGGCCTTCCCAGTCCGGGTGTAAATATCATCTTTCGCGAGATCACCGGGACTGATACAGCTGCCTAGGTGGACAAATTTGTCTACCACATCAATCGGCTCATCCACATGCATGAGATTAGGGTTTGAGCCACCCAGTCTTGCAGCAGCACTTTACACTTTGCAAGTGTGAAGCGCATGACGAATGTGGCGCAGAATTACTTAGATACTTTATTATTGTTTGCATTCTCACGGTGCTAGATCCAAGAGGAGCTATGTCGTGTGCGTACTCGATACTGGTGAGCGAACGCCCCGGGAATATTTCAATCCTACAGGCATTAGAGGCCGGTAGCGAATCTCCCAAAGTCGTACCAATGAGGAGGCGAGGAAAGGAAAGAGGAAAGGCGAAAGAGGACAGTCCTGCCCGACACTTGATATATTGAACTCAGGCGAGAGTCTCCCGTAGACCTTCACGCGTCCGTCGGACTAAACCTACAGCGTCTTAAGAAAGGTCCAAAATTAACGGGGCCAACTTTGTTCCATACACATTTTCATTGTGCCTGGCGGTTCGTAGGGTCAAAGGTAGCTTTCGAGTCAAGTAAGGCCACAATTGTTGGTTGGTGAAAGTACTGTTGCTGTTCCAGAACTTGTCCGAGGGCGAAAACGTGGTCACTGCATCCTCCTGCCAGACTGAACCCAGCTTGATTTTTCACGGATCTGTCTCTCCATGTGTTCAGTCAAACTTCGAACACCGTTCAGCTGTAGCACCCTTTCGCTGCCTAACTGCCATGCCACCAGAAGGAAACACAAGGGCTGGGATTCTGCCAGGTTGTCCAAGCCTAGACAGGGGAAGTCGAGAGGCAGAGGTCAGGTTCGTACCACGGACCCTCCGGTCAGTAAATTCGCGCTCTAACCACTGAGCCATCTTGCCCCCTTTGAAGGATAAGACCAGAGAGAACATTCAATACCACAGCCACCAGGTTGATACCACGATGGTTTTCACGCATCGTCCGCGTACTCCTTTTCAAGATATGAATAAATACCGACGCAACCCATTCTGCAGGTACTTTCTCTTCGCTCCATATCACATCAATAACTTTTGTTAGATGGATCGCCAGGGATTCTCTAATTTCTTTGAACAGCGCTGGATAGAGACCGTCCAAACCTAGTACCTTCTCGCGTTTCAGTACGCATATTTCGTACTTTATTTCTTCTTCCGACGAACGATTAAGGTTAACATTCCGTTTGCCTGTATGCACTATCTCTAGAGACTGTGTTGCAGGAGCTCAGCTAAACTGTTCTTCGAAGTGTTCGGCCCCTCTTTCTAGTCAGTGTTCTTGCGAGCGAATTAATGAAGCGCCTTCTTCACTTATCGTTTCACTGACCGTTGCTCTCCTAAATCGTATCAGCTGATACATGACATGTATATTTCCGGTAGCAAAAGCCTTCTCCAGCTCGCGAGCTTCCGATGTCCACCACGGCTCTCGGTCTTTCCTTGGGCTCTTTACTATTTGGCTTTTGTTAGGCGGAATTGCACACGGATCCAGCTTTACCGCTGGCAACACAGATGGCGTCTGGCGGTATGGACCGGGCTACCAGTATCTCAAAGCCATAGGGGCCCTATGTTAAAATGGTATAAAAGGCTGTGCAAAGCTACAACTAATCGTTCCTGGCTTGTATCGTGTGCGGTTCGGGTGTCTACGACGTCATGCTAAACGCGACGAGTACAGTATAAACCATGATAAGGCCGGCGCCTATTATGCCGAAGACAAGTACATCCCACAGTGGATTGTTGTCTAGTAGCCTCGGATGAACGTAATAAAACCAGACAGATGCTCGAGTACTTTCCCGGTCATGGGTGTGGTTCCTTCGTGGAATTCGAGTCCAAACCGCAGCGCGGTACGTTGAAAATCGGTTTCGTTTTTCCCTCGTGCAAAGCTGTGAAAGAATTCCTTCACTGTTCAATCTATTTACAGAGTCCACACGTGTCATTAGTTGAATTTTTTCAATCCAACATAATATTTGCGTGATAACCTGTCAGTTTGCACCCAGTTTCTGCGGTGCACTCCGTCTCAATCATGGCCCAAATCAATACAGGTTGCCTTCTACAGCCATCGATGGACCACAACAGATGTGAGCGAAATGGGTGTCCGGCGAATGTAAGACATGGAATGCAATGCACCACCTGGTGGTACTTTAAATGCGAGGGTTTTCAGAACGACCAGTTAAGTCAATAACCAACTCTCCTGACCCGATTGTTTGCGCCAGCTGCCTCTTAAGGGTGCAATGCATTGCGCAACTAAAAAGGGAGCCATCAAAAACGAAACCAAATCCCCACTGCTAAGTCAGAAAAAAAGTGTGAATGTTCCTATCAGGAAGGTCAGATTCCTGAAAACAACTACTGAATGCCCGAGATCTACTGAGACCCTCAGCTCTGCTAGGTGTTGACCAGCCAGACAACGCCCCCTCAATATTCAGCGTCTCACAGCCTTCTGTCAAACCCAGACAGTGCGAGTCAGCGTTGATCAAGGTCAGACAACGCCCCCGCAGTATGCAGCGAGTCGCAGCCTATACCAAGACCAGACCGCGTGCGTCAGCATTGGACCAAGTTAGACAGTGTCCCACCAATGACTAGCTTGAGTTGTATTCTCGCACTTGCACGTACTCACGCCCCGCACTCGCTTGTTCGGAATATAGCGGTTGTGTTCCCTTCTGTGCGTCTTTTTTCCCGGCATTAGGCACTGGAGCGGGTCAGCAATCAGATACAGCAGATTAGCAAATCAGCAGACATAACAGATTGGCGACGCCCGAACCCACTGGATCATGACAATAACTGCTGAAGCGTTGAAAGAAATTCTGCTGCAACAACAAAAACAGTTTGAAGCGGCGCAATTACGTTTGGTGGAAACATTGGCGCAGCAACTCAAAATTCAACCACCAAATTCCGCTCCAGATACAAATTCAGTCGACTCGATCGCCAACAGCATTACGGAGTTCCATTATGACCCTGATGCCGGCCTAACCTTCGATTCGTGGTTCAGACGTTACGAAGATGTTTTCCAAGTCGAACTGAAGCACAAAGATGATGCCTGGAGAGTACGTTTATTGCTCAGAAAGCTTGGCACAACGGAACACACGCGGTATTCCAACTTTATTCTGCCGAAGAACACGCGAGATCTCAGTTTTGACAAAACCGTGCAGCAACTTTCAATGATTTTCGGTGAGCGTTCGTCTTTGTTTAATATTCGCTACCAATGTATGAAACTGGCGAAAAAAGAATCTGAGGACTACATCACTTATGCTGGTAGAGTCAACCTTGAATGCGAACAATTCAAGTTATCTACCATGACAGAAGACCAGTTCAAGTGTCTTATTTTCATTTGTGGTCTTCAGTCGCATTCAGACAGTGATATCAGGACGAGACTGTTGAACAAGATTGAACAAACTCCCGAGATAACGCTGCAGTCCATTACCCATGAGTGCCAGCGCCTTTTAAATCTTAAACACGACACGGCCATGTTGGAGAGGCCCTTATCCAACCCTGCTTTCAACATTGCCAAGACGACATCGAGGCAACCTACCGTGGTGACAAATTCGAACGGAGCAAAGCCCCCTTCAGCATGCTGGCAATGCGGCGAATGGCATTTTGTGCGGTTGTGTCCGTATAAAAAGCACAAATGTTCAGTGTGCAACCGACGTGGGCACAAGGAAAGCCAGTGCCGGACGCGGAAAGCTAGCCAAAGACGCAGTCAAACCCGGAGGTCACGAAGCAAACGGAGTCAATCAGAACCCCGTTTTAACGCAATACTTGCAACATTTGATAACCAGATCGATGCTCATCGCAAGTACGTTACAATCAGAGCAAACGGAAGCACAATTCGATTGCAGCTCGACACGGCTTCTGATATTACGATTGTTTCCCGACGCACCTGGAGAAAGATCGGATCACCGGAACTCAGACCGACAATGAACACTGCCAGAAATGCTTCAGGTGGTAAGCTTCAACTACTTGGTGAATTTGATTGTGAGATGGAGATAGCAGGCCACCGTGATTGTGGTATTGTCTATCTTGCTGCTTGTGAGCTTAATCTCCTGGGCATAGACTGGATAGATCGCTTGCATCTTTCAACAATGCCGATCGAAAACTTATGTTCATCAACACCGACAAGAGGAAAGCCAACATTCCGGCCTGGCAACCGTGTGCTTGTCAGGGACTATCGCCCCGGGCACCGAAGATGGACTGTTGGAGTCGTCCTCAAAAGAATCGGTCAGGTGATTTACAACATCCAGGTAGGATCATTGATATGGAAGCGACATGTCAATCAGTTACGGCCGACTGAGTGCCCGACCTCAAAGGCAGAAGAACGTTTACAAGATGCCAACCTGCTGCTTGAAACCTTTGATTTCCCAAGAGCAGCACCCGTAGCCACTGCCTCGCATGGACCGCCAAAGACAGATCCATTGCTGAAACCCAGACGCCGTACCGGTCGCATTAGAAAAAGGGTGGAACCTTTACAACTTGATCCATGTCGACAATCTTACGTTGAACGGCAAAAAGGGGGAGGTATCAGGAAGGTCAGATTCCTGAAAGCAACTACTGAATGCCCGAGATCTACTGAGACCCTCAGCTCTGCTAGGTGTTGACCAGCCAGACAACGCCCCCTCAATATACAGCGCCTCACAGCTTTCTATCAAACCCAGACAGCGCGAGTCAGCGTTGCTCAAGGTCAGACAACGCCCCCGCAGTATGCAGCGAGTCGCAGCCTATACCAAGACCAGACCGCGTGCGTCAGCATTGGACCAAGTTAGACAGTGTCCCACCAATGACTAGCTTGAGTTGTATTCTCGCACTCGCACGTACTCACACTCTCGCACTCGCTTGTTCGGAATATAGCGGTTGTGTTCCCTTCTGTGCGTCTTTTTTCCCGGCATTAGGCACTGGAGCGGGTCAGCAATCAGATACAGCAGATTAGCGGATCAGCAGACATAACAGTTCCGCTTTGCTCGGGACACTCGACGCGAAACTGGAGTTTCTTTCTAGAGTTCTGGAGAGCACAAACACAAAGAAAACAGCGACCTGGACGAAAGCTGATAGGGAACTTTTTCGTCGAACGGGTACGTTGCGCTATCCATCCCGGGCATTAATTCGCACTTCGCGCTGCATGGCATATCTACCCACGAACTACTGGCAACTTTCGATGAACAGCAGGCGGAGTTGTCATATACACATGCCTTATTCGTCTTTAGATCAGCTTTGCTTAAACACATCTATCTCCTATGGTGTCCGCTCCAGAACAAGTGTCCCAAAATTACGGCCTGCGGGGGTCGTTTCATCTGATCGGCTCTCACATGGCATCAGAAGCCGTCTACTCTTTCCTCCACATCTGCCGTAAAGAAGATCTTGGAGCGGACTGTCAGCACTCAAAAGGCCTGTCCAATAATCAGGCGTATATCTGAGGATCACCCTCTAGAGACGCAAAAGCTGGGCCACAGCGGTTCCAGGGGTGAGGTGCGAAACAGGCTCCCGTTTGGCGTCAGTTCAGCCGACCCCAAACTTATGACCAAACCGATGGTAGTTATATCCCTTTGTGCTCCTGAAAGCACGTCGGCGCAACATGCCGCGACTCCGGATTGCACTTCCTACTCAACTGCCACAGACCCCTCGACTACCAAAGGCAGCGATGCTCGGTAGGCAAGCCTCACGTGGATGAAGCGCCCAAAGTACATAGTGCTATCAGCGCTTATTTCCGCAGCAGTGAACTTCACACCCAAGTCACAACTTCTGAACTGAACTGGATCAGAAGTGCGAAGACACGCGGCGAAGCTTATCGACAAATTAACCAAGAATGTTGACATCGGGGAATGCTGCGAGAACCCTCAAACCACTGAGAAGGCAAAAATGCCACTCTCTAGATCAACAGTGGCTTCTTCGATTGTGGACACAATCGACGCCCAGAACCCCGACTGCCAAAGCCACAAGCCTGACAACATCGAACCGGAAATTCCCTTGTACACCCAGTTGGTCAAGCTGATCGCGGGCGACTCGGGAGTCCACACAAATAGAAAAGAAAGGTGACTACAGTCAAACAAACCACATAAGATTCACCAAATCAGAAAACTGCTGGTTAGCCTCATGGGAGCGTTACCAAAAAGTATACCTCTTTGTGCTGCCACCCAACGCTCATGGCCTCACAGAGACACCCTACCGATCAAACCGCGCCAAAATGCCCAAGAAACCAAGCAGATGCATGTTTGCCCAAGTCCTTGAACAACAGCAAATCTTGTCGTCCAAAAGGCGGTATAGAAAGAATTAAAACAGCAGTGGTCGAAATTTTCTCCCACGGGGGAAAACGACGTCCCCCAAAGGTAAAAGCCCGCAGGAACCGGGCTCCTACGGGGAGAGAAAATCCCTGAAAATGAAAAGCAGCTCTCATAACCACCAACAGGAAGTAGTCAAGTGCTGCTTCGGCCGAGGGTCTATCCCGCGTAAGCATGGCCAAAAATTCGGGACGGGATCAAGCCGAGATTTGATTGGTCGAAAGTCGAAAGCCAATCATGACCCAATATTGACCACGTGCCGGTTGCCAGTGCCGCATCCAAAAGGCATAAGAATTTCCAGAAAGTTGTCGCCGCACTGAACAAGTGTTCTTGACTTCGTTTTGGGCGTGAATATACCTTGTGCAGGTTTAGTGGTTGTTTTGACGTGAACGCTGGCTTTTGAGGCTCAGACCGGGAACTAAGCTGAAAGCGAAACAACTACTTGTTGACCCGGCTGCACGCTTGCCCGGCCATGTACTATGTACGTTTGGTGGTCTACCGCCTAACTGTGCCCTGTTTGCTGGCGCACGCCTCGACTAGAGGATGCTTAATACTGAAGTGGATCGTGAATCACACAACATGACATCGTATATGTACGGACGCACGTCATCTGCGAGGTTGGGTTATCAAAAACCCAGTGCATCAACTTCTGGGAAATAATAAATCCAAGCAACCAGAAACGTAGCATGTTATTCAAAAAATCACATTTGTATTCTCATTTGCAGGACAAAAATTGGCAAAGATGATCAAACCTGTGTTTCGTAGTCAATTTGGATTAGCCCACATGGGGTGTGCTACCGAGGCTCCTGTAATCACACTTATTTATGTCGGTGAGGTGTGATTTCTGGGAAAAAAAGGACCCTTCACACCCACTGAAAGCCACAAATTTTGACAGACTCACTCTAAGGAAGGTCCAAAAACGACCTACCGATTGAATACTCAAAGAGCTATTCCGTGATGATCGGTGATTTTCTCCCGACCCAGAAGCGATGGCAGCCATTCAATACCTACCGAACAGACCTGAGTCAAGGTCAAAAATATACCTTATATACCGCAACGCTCTCTTTCATTTTGTACCTGGTTGCTTGCAATGGGGCCCGAGAATTGTCTTTAGGTGGGTCATTTCCTGCCAGCAATATCATTGAGCCGGGGTTGTAAATCATCTGCTGTAGGTTTGGGCACCCCAACCTACACACATGCAATAACTGTCCTAGCGTTAGAAAATGATTGCCACGAGGACACTCTCAGTTTGAAGCAGAACAATTGCGACAATTTGAACCCAGGAGGCGGTAAATGCATGTTCCTTCAGATGCGAGTGCCGTTGACTTGATCATCAACAGTGCCACAGAATTCCACTGCGGACCTGATGCTAGTCTAATTATTAATCCGTGATTCAAACTTTACAAAGATATTTTTATTGGTATTCAAGTTTTGATGGCGCATGAGGTTGCAATAACAAAATGCGCGAAATTCCTCAGCTTCATTCTATCGGGATAGACTCCGTCTTTGATGAAACCGTTCAGCATTCCACAACAAAATTTGGTGAGCATTCTTCTTCGTTCACTATTCGCTATGAGTGTGGAACTCGGAGAAGAAGCAGTCAGAAGACTACATGACATGAAGGTGGAGACAACGCTAAATGCGAACAATTCAATTCAGCAACCATGGGGGGAAGCTCCTTTTAGAGTCTGTTTTTCATATGCAGTCCACACTAATTCAGGATGTGATTTCCGAACAAGACTGCCGAAAACCATTGGGCCATCTCTTGACAAAATTCAACAGGTTATCCCTCACTAGCACCAGCGTACGTTGAACCAAGAACACTGGCGAAAATTTTGCGATTCGGCCAACTGTGTCTTAAGTAGTGCGAAGAGCTATTTAAAGCAGCCTCTTTTGCAGTATATTCAGAAGGATCAAATACCCATAGGATTGCTAGAAGTCTGGCAAATGTTATTTTGTGCTCCAATGTTCCGTAGGCAACCGAGGTGGAGACAAATAAAGTTAGTGCCGGAGAGTTTTTCCAGACCGATCACACAGTCGGAAGTGCACATCGCCAAGCAGCTGTCAAAGCTTGCCACCAAAGTGTGTATCGGTCAAAGCAAACAAGTGTATGCGTCAAATGCATCCCGGTAACACTTCGAATATTACGATTCTTTCCTGCTGTAGCTTGAGGAAAATTCGTGCGCCAAATAGCAGGTCAGCTTCCAACACCTCCAGGAACCCTTCAGAAGTTAGGTTATATCGACAGATACCAATTGCATATCAGTTTGGTTTTCACTGGAGACCCAACTGAATCCCTCGTTTATGATATCCTTCAACTGAATATGCTGAATAAAAAGCCACATGTTTCAGGTGGTACAATATTCGAGCTATCGCATTATATTTTTCACGAAGGAAACTAGTCAATTTGGATTTAAGCAGGACATAGTGTCGGTGGAAACCCGGGGACTGCGCCTACCTGAGAGGCTCCAAGAAGGGCAAAGCCGGCTGTGGGTTGTTGAAGAGTTTTCAGCAAACTTGTGAATAGCCTCGTTTACCAAAAGCCATGTTTTACCCACCTAGTAAATTTTTTCGTGATATGAAGATACCAGGCAATCGTGATCGCCGCATTTCTGCTCGCAAACTGAAGTTCCGCGGTATAAACTAAGCTACCTCTCAGGATTTGCATCAACTTGCATTTTGGTGAAAACTAATGGCGCCATGAGTGTGCGTGCAAGTTGATTTGCTGGCCTAAGTGATGCTCTGGAAAATCGTCGATATTCTTTGTCGCCATCTGCAAAAATGGACGGTGGTATGCATTTTGCGAGGCTTGATCTTTCAAATACCTAGTTGCAAAATGAATCACCGAGAAAGCTAGATAACCGACGGTGCATATCGTGCCTTGCATCAGAACACGCGAGTAGAGGGCAAGTGTTTAAATGGAAATGCGTTCCAGGGTCCATTTAGTAACTGTAACGCCAGTGGGGCCATTGTGTACCGCTGCTGTGTTATCTTTGTGGAGTCGACTAAGAAGGTCTTCTGCCCCGGTTGAATGTCGTCATTCAAAGGGCGCGCATCTATCGCGGGAGAAGAAGAAGAATTACCGCTAAATTCCGTTGAGTATTTTAGGATCGTTATTGAAAAAATGACCAGGACCCAGCGCTTCGAACATCCCAAAAATCGCAAGTCTCAAGAAAATGCTATGGCCTGAACGGGCACGAACAACGGTAATTCGCGACGTGGGAGCGCGCGAACGAATCATATGACACACACACCCGACCACACTGAGAACAAAGAGGAGACTAAGGGCTAGAGCAACATCAAATATATGTTGAAGGAATTTTGGGAAATAATAATTCATTTGCACACAAAGTGCAACGAGAGAGAAGCGCAGTTTTTATGGAGAATGAACAACATGGGGGAAATGGCACGAAAAATCAAAATTCAACGTTTTGGGATATAACTTTCAATAATTCCACCAACAAATGGTTTTTAGGGGTACTGATATCCCCAACAGCGTATTATCCCGATTAACGTAGCCGAACCGTTTAAGCGGAGGAGTCCAATCATGATTGACCGAGACTTGCTGTAAAATGGACCTCAGCTGGGAACGGTGAGCAACCGGATTCGCTTTCACGCCAGCCTTATTACTATGTAATAGAACCGAAAGATACCGCCATAGCGGCAGTTGCTGATGAACCAGAAGCCCGTGCTACGGTTTTGAAGATCATAAACCAACCATTAGTAACTTTTGGCATTGGTTGGAATGTCAACCCGCTACTGCAAATGGTACGCAGTACCGGCGAACAAGCTGGAAATGTACTTGTCACTGACGGATGAAGACATCTGTTTAAATGATAAAGTTCGTTGCGCACGTCGGACGATTGCCTAATACCCAATAGATTTTCTCGCTTTTTTACAGCTAACTTTGGGCTAATTTTAACAGTGAACGTGTTATTAATCCGCCACGGGGAGAAAATTGATGTTTAGACCTGAAAGTTTGTGGTTATTGGTGGGTGTGGCCCGGATCACGGAAACTCTAATGTTAGCATCGTTCTCAAACGAACCTGTCAGGTGATTCATGGCGTGTGGCTGTGGTCATTAATATAGAAAAGATGCATTTACAAAATATGGCTTACTGAATGCCCGGTTTCAAACCCAGTGAACTGCCGTTGGATCACAGCATATTTCATGATGGCTCCAAACTTCCGAGATCGACGGCACCACTCAGTGCCATCATCCATGACACATCCACTACTGCGAACGTGATACCGCACAAACATTAGACAAGGAGGGGGACATTTTCAACTTGACCTGTAGCGACAGCTTTGCGCCGATAAATCAAAAGGGGGAGGTCCGCGAAGGTCATATTCAAGATAATAGCCCTAAAATTTGAGAAACACGGTGGATACATCAACACCATTTAAATAACTCACAGCTGCCATCTGAATGTTCAAGCAGCCCATTTGTGACGTGCAAGGATGCCCGAGTGCACTGAAGTTTCTTATAAGCGGTGCCAGTCAGTCACTCGATGTCAATACAAAGCGAAATGCATTTTAAATAACTTTACGTTCCCCCATAATTTTGCCAACGGCAATGAGGCTCTTGTTTTTACTTTGTCGACTCCCATCCATTCAATAATATACTGAGGCCGAGGGTTCGGCTTCTGCTGCTATATCTAGATCAAAATTTTCAAACTATTCGGAAAATATTCGAGCAGTATGGAACGGTAAGGCATGTAGCCAAGACTGATACAGATAGACGACATATTCAAACCTCGAGCAGATTTTCGTGCTCCAACTCCATCACTGCGTCCCTTTAAAGATCTTAATTCCAATTCAGCGGTTCGAAACTTTGGGAAATATGAATCTTGGACGGAATCATTCCAGATATGCGCTCACAGCCAGACGAAATGCTATATCTGCGGGAAAACGGGACACATTCAGCTTGTCCGTAAGTCTACAAAAGTGTGTCACTTAAAGTCAAGTCCTAATACTGACCTGAAAGCATTAATTATAGACTTATCTGCCATTTCTCTATCCATTTTGCCCCAAAATTCGTCACAAGTTTTCAAAATTTCAATATCCGCTTTTGGTGAAAAGCGTGATTGCACTGTTGACAGTGGTGATGTTCTCTATTATTTCACAGTCAGATCTAACTGCATTTTACCTCAGTGTTGTGTTACTGCCAACAGAAGTTGGCATCCGCGATATCACTGAAAGTTGTGTACCTCCAACCAGTAGTTGTACGATTCCTGTTGATCCCACGTTGAGTGGAATTTTTTAGGTTCAATCTCAGGGCCGTCGATTATCGGACTCAAAGTTTTGCGCTCATTGCAAACTTTTATCTACTGACTAACTTCTGTAAATGACAATGGACCCAAACAACTGATACTTCAATGTCCTAAGGCTACATGTAGCATGCAAATACCCAAGGTAAGACTCGAAGCTACGGGAGTCCTTATATTTCTCAGGAGACGAATTATTCCATTTGACTTACGTGAATCTGTTTGTTAAGCGTTAACTTCAATGTGCGAAAAAGGAATACTGACTCCTCTTAAACCACCAAATCGGGCATCTCAGATAGTTATCCCCTCTAAACCCGATGGTGTTACTGTGGGAGTTTGTGGAGAATACACGCTCACGTTAAATACGTGGTTACTGCAGCACACATACATTTCAGAAGAGCAATAATATGCACTATATCGTTTACCAGGTTCAAGTAGGTTCTCAAAACTCGATTTGGAGGATATCTATCTTTAAATACCACTGTACGAAGCCTCTAGTAAACCTAATGTGCTCAACACACCGTTTGGTTTATTCCGGTGCAATTTGCTCTCCTTTGGTCTGAATGTTTCACCAGCCTTATTTCAGCAAGTTATGAATACTATTACAAAGATTTGGAGGTTGTTGTGACTTGCCGAGATGATGTCAAAGTGCATGCTGCTGATAAAGCCACCCATGTTAGGGGTCTGTTGTCTTCTGTGTGGCCATTCACCCGGGTAAATGCACTTTTGTAGTTCCATCACTTTCATGTCTTGGCTACATTATAGATGGCGGTGGATCTAAACCCGATACTCTCTATCTCCTTTAGTGGCCGCTCACTAGAAGCACACCGAAATAATTTTCGCCGGAACTATAGGGTTTTCGAGGTTGCGACTTTTACGGGGAGTTAGTCTAATCCATTTACACTTGTAGGTGATATGTTGCACACAGCAGTTTGTTTAAGTGAGCGAAATTTCAAGGTCACAGACCATCACTGATTCGCATTTTGCTACCGGTTTACGAGAGATAAAACACGAATTCGCACTTTCCCATATGTTGGCGTCATTTAAGAATAAAATAGCATCTACAGAATATCCAATGCAAGTTCCACCCAGGAAAATCAATTAAAAACAAACGCTTGTTTGTTTTTTACTCCCCAGATTTAACGGACGAGATAACATTGTTCAGCGAACTTCATCACGACACATTTTCTTATGGAGCTCAGCTTCCAGTAAGTATAACATTGTCAAAAAACAGCAGGAATTGTGCAGTGGAGATGCGAGGGCCATCTCTATGAATGATTGCTTCTCCCAGCTATGCATAACTAGCCCGTGGATAATACAGCGTCAGGAGGTAACCTCCGGTAAATTACCAACACAATGGTATCACCGCGAGACTGAAATTTCAAGGCCAGGTGTCGTAGAAATTTTTTTTGGATTCTAGCCCATCCATAGGTTTTTACTTATTTTTTATACTAGACAACTATTTATTCGCGGTAGTTCCCAAACTAGCCACGACCACAAAGGCTATTAGCTCTCCCCCTTCATTAGGCCTAGTCTCATCAGTGACAGCTTCAGGTTCGTCGAACACGTTTAGTCCTCATCGGCATAACCGTCCATGTCGATCTACTGCCATTGTCCCACACTCCCACAGTCCTATTATTTTCTAATCTACCTGCTCGTATAGGTGATTAGGATAAACTGAGACCCTTGCAATACTATTGAGAGCTTCCCTACTACTGTAGAGCTCTCTCATCCGTATTCCCTTGAATCAAATATTCGTTCAACCTGCACCGAAGTACCTCATTATGACGCCGCTCCCGTCTTCCTCCTCAAAACGGTTGCTAGACCCCGAATCCCCATCATCTGCCCCCCCGGTACGTTCAAAGAAGCGCCTCACGGCCAGACGACCCAGATCCCAACCCCCTTACCTTTCGAGGTCGGTTAATATGGCACTCCAAGCAACCCCAGATTATTCAGTAGTACTAACTGACATATATTTGCCTCCTCAACCCGGCAACACTCTTCTCTCCCCGTCATCAGTAGGATCTCAGGTCTTAAAAGACCTGGAAAATCTCGAGGCACGTCTGCACAAGATGGAGCATGGAATGTCCTTCCTCCAAAACATACGGTCTATAGCGTGTCTTCTAAACCCTGACGCGACATGCGATCCAGCCACCCTGGAAAAAGCGTCGACTCTTA
>CM030369.1:128371108-128405398 GCA_003604175.2 Clonorchis sinensis | reverse complement strand
AATAAAACACGTGAAGAAACCGGCTCTTCCGCAAATTTCCCACCGTCATCAGATGTACGTCACGCGAAGCCGTTGGCAGCCATTAACATATAAATTCCGCGCCCATGGTGGACCTGGAGTACGTTTAAACGACTTTCAACAAAACTGCGCCCGAATGGAAAGATCTTGAGGGACCGAATAAATGCCATCAAATGCTGAAATTTTGTGTTAAAGTTTTCCCCCTCCGAACTATGGTTTCAGAGAGATTTTGGGTGTGCATCTAAGGCTCGGTCCTCTAGCGAATGCGCCATCGCCATCTACAAGAACTGCGTCTGTTCTAGGCACGCTTCAATGTTATTCTCGTTTTGTTCCTAATTTTGCTGAGGTGTACGTTTCCTGTTTGACGTCATATCTGCCAATCAATTTTCTTGGACCTCCAACCATGAAAAGATGTTGCGTGCAGTGCCTGGTCATATTCAAACCTCAGCTGTTTTGAAACCACTTCCCGCCAAACAGCATTCGATCATCATTACTGATGCTTCTCCAACTAGAACAGGAGCAATCCTTGAGCAGTGTGGCAGACCGGTGATCTACATTTCCCGTCAACTCTCAAAAACCCAACGTGTGTATTCTCAAGCCCAACTAGAAGCACTTGCGGCATATTGGGCTTTCAAGCGGCTTCCTAAGTATCTTCTGGGATTAAACTTTGCTGCTGCTACTGATCACGAGGCCTTTAAATCCTTGTAGCATCCAACAAAGTCACCAGCGCAGTCGTCTGGCTGCTTTGGTGCAGCAATGGGTTGTTACGTTTTGTACTTACTTTCCCTTCCTTCGCTTGTCTGAGCCTGCTGTTTACTGCCTCTACTTCATAGACTCGATGTACATTTGTAACCCCTCGTGCACTCTTAACCCTTGACCTGTCGAACAAGTTTGGCCGATTATTTTTACGCGTGCTTTTTGACCGTTTTTGCGTTACCACGTGTTGTGCACAGGCGTGTGTCGCTAACTAAGATCGATTTGCCGTCTTCTTCGGGCTTTCTTTGGGCTTGCACTACTTTGTGCAACAATTTAGACGGAAACCCCCATAATTTGGGGTTTGTAACCCTTTTGTTACGCGTGGGCTTTCCTGAATACGTCGAAGTACTCTACTCGCTGAGTTTGTATACTTACACGATTGTTCATCGTCGCGCAAAAGATGATTATCCATGCCGATTTCGTGCCTAGAGTTCCATTATGCGACTCCGATTTAAGCAATTCAGATTGCTTATTCATTCATCCATTACCAGTCATGCGCTTGTTGCTGATACTAGAAGATATTTCTCCCATTTTTTCAGCGCCTTGACCTTGCTGAACACTGCAAGAACGACGTCGATTTCCCGCATTTCACTGTCGCAGCGAAGGTTTGTCCATTATTCCTGATGGCTTGCTGTGCTCTGAGGATAGAGCTGTAATTCCGCCGACTCAGCGCGCGGCAGTACTTACAGATTTGCCCTCTGGTGATCTGGGTGCTGATAAAATGCAATCCCTTGCACGCTGGTGGCCAGAAATAGATGCCAACATCATGTAAACTGCTAGAACTTGGTTGAAGGTACACACAAGATTCATAGCACCCCTTCGCAGTGGTATCCATGGCTAGTTAGTTGTGAAACACTTTAACGAGTTCATTCCTACTACTGCAGTCCTTTCCTCGGTAAATGCTGTGCTTCAACTGTCACTGAAGCATATTCATATTGCCCTGAAGTTTTACTAACTGACGCAAGTGCTGAATTCACGCAACAAAATTTGACGGTCACTGACAATGGCAAACACTTCACTGCAAAATCCCTCGAGGAATGGCCTTGGATGTCGACATCTGTTTACTGCTCCACGACATTTCCAGTCGAATGGGCTTGCTGAGAATTTTGTGCGAACACTTAAATCTTCCATTACTTCAGCGTCTCCCACTTCTTTCGTGAAATTAGACCACAGAATTGATAATTTTGTAATACAATACAGGAATTCCGTCCACTCAGTTCCTGGGAAGAGTACCGCGATTCTTTTTAAATCTTATCTTATCGTATCTGAACAAAGCGTTATCTCTGAAGGAACTACTATCTGCGGAGAACCTGAAGTTTCCAGTCCGAAAGATTGCGATCAAGACAACCACTGAACTATAAACATTAGACGCTCACTCAAGGTGTGGCTGATGTGATGAACATGATTGATGCTCTATTCATTATCCTCTTGTTTTAATATTCCAAGTGTTGTGGACGCACATCACTTTGGACACATACTTGTTACGCCGTGCAGAATTCTGAATTTATAGTTCGCTTGGTTATACTGGTATACGTGCAGAACTGAGTTATTACAACTATAGCTAAATTAGCTCCACACAATAAACAGAGTGCACAGTACGTGAAGCGATCCTAAAAAACGTTGTAGGGCTACGCGGTTCCGAATCAACCACGACCGGAAGCGTTCCGTATGTGGAGCAGCTGGGAATATTTAGCCGCTCGTAAAGCACGAAATCGTATGCTCCACATATCACTGGGGCATCCCGTAGTAAAGCTGGAGCCTCCACAATTGGAATCAAGTCAAATAGAGTTGGGTTACTGGATTTAGAGAGAATGAAGAATAGTAGCGAATAAAAAGTCGACGCGGGTGGAACATGCAGTCTTTCGGGAGCTTGTGGGCTGATGCATATGACAACAAAAAAAGTGGCATCGCCGCTGCACCCGTTCCACGATTCATTGGTACAGTCTGGTGCTAACGTTTTTTTACCGCAACCATCGTACCATGATAGATAAACATACTGTATATGCTTAGACAAACGGATTTCATCTTCCTCGTACACGAAGTTGCACGAAGTTTGTTTTGAGGGAATACAAAAAAGCCACTGCTTTTCGAGCTCGACGGGACTTCGCGCCTTTTGTTGGTTAAATTCTCTTGTGACTGGCGGTTGAGCAACGTTGGTTCTCACCAGTTCCCAAAGTACACAAACATTTTATATGCAAACACTGGACCTATCCGTTCGAAGCCTACCGGAAGCCTGGAATGCCATGTAAGCGGAACCTTTTATTCTTGGTGTTATGTTCAACGGAATACGGACTTGTATTATTTCCCCTTGTGGACTGAGTTCAGATTTCCTCGGATGGTTCTCCCTGTGACTTTTGTAGTGGTCTGGCTACCCAATAAGTTACTTCACCAGGAGTGTGTGGCAAAGAAATAAAAATAATAACGCTAGGTTGGGTATACAATAATAAAGAGGTCAGATGGAACAGACTCACTAATAATTGTTCTCTTTAAAATAGTTCGTCGTTGGCCCAGGTCAGAGGATAAACAATAATCCAATTATGGTGTTCCAGGGGTCTTCTTCTGAACAATTTCCGCATATAATAGATTCCGAAGATGGTCTGAAATGTTTTGATACCAGAGTTAGCACATGAGACTCGCAAATGACCGCTGCAAGCGCGAGCGAAATCAGAAGAGAAGAGTCGAAGCACGTGACCACGTTTGTATTGCGTAAAACTGTACAAGTGCGCGTTTTTGTAGTTTTGCGTATTCGAACAAAAAACGATTATGCAATTGATGAAATACGTAGTGTTATAATGAAAGCAAAATAAAGGTACAAAACGCCACAAGACAAGTAAAAAGCGGATAGGCAACAGGCTCCCAGAAAATGGATAAGAACCGTGGCTTAACTGAGATCTACTGCGTCAACCTAACAGGAGATTAGGACTAAGGATCACCAGTCGCCGAGTCACTGCTGTCGGTGGAAGGAGTGAGGTTGGCGGCAGGGGTATCTTGGGTAGGTGCGGGTGTTGCTGGGTTAGCAGGATTGCTGGATGTGGTCGTGGGTGCTTCGATGAAGGCAGGCTTCAGGCGATCAATGGAGACAGTGTCGTGCTTTCCGCTTCTCTCTAAAACAAAGTATTTGGAGTGACGTTCGATAACCTTGAAGGGGCCATCATAACAGGGTTGGAGGGTTTCCTCGTTGCGTCATGTCGGACAAATACAAATGGTGTAGAAGAGAGATCGGTTGAGATGTGTTCTTTTCGCGTTGATCGTCTGGTCGGTGTCGCACGAAGTTCGGACATATGCTGTTTCAGACGGGTGACGAATGTGACGGGCGATTCGGGCTGTGCGCCAGAAGGGAAACCAGTTCACCGGGTAAACGTAAAGTTGTACCGTATACTAGTTCGGCTGGTGAACAGTGAAGATCCTCCTTGATAGTGGAGCGAATAGCAAGCAAAATGAGGGGTAAAGAAAAGGACCATGAAGAGGGGTTCATTTGGGCAGTCAATGCAGCTTTGAGGTAGCGATGGAAACGCTCAACCAGACCGTTGGAGCAGGGGTGATACGCGGTAGTCGAAATGTGGTGGAAACCGAATAGTGTGGAAAACTCACGGAAGAGATTACACTGAAACTGTGAACCGCGATCGGTGGTAACGGTGGAAGGTATGCCAAAGTTACTCACCCAATGCTGCAAAAATGAAAAGGCGACCGTTTCAGCTGAAGTATCCGAAATGGGTACAGCTACTGGCCAACGGGTAAAACGATCGATCATGGTAAGGATATGAGTGAAACCGTTTGATGGGGAAAGTGGACCAACAATGTCGAGATGAACATGTGTGAATCGAGCATCAGGAACTGCAAATGAACCGATAGGTGAGTTCGTATGCCGAGTTACTTTGCTGCGTTGACAGGCGATGCACTGTTTGGCCCAGGATGTCAGATCCTTATTCATGAAGGGCCATACAAAGCGTGCACTAATCAACTTCCTGGTTGCTCTGATTCCTGGATGAGAAAATCCATGGAAGTGGTCGAAAACAACTCGTCGAAAGGCTTCGGGGACGATTGGGCGAGCTGAGCCGGTAGACATATCACAAAAAATGGATCCAGATTGGAGGGCAAGGGAATTGAAGAGACTTGAAATGAAGGGAAGGATAGAATGGGCAAAAAATTAGGATCACTATGTTGAAGGTTCGCCAGCTTGGCTAGGTCCAACTGCGTTGGAAGAGTGAAGTTGTTGATGTCGGGACGGGATAGTGCGTCTGCGACGACATGTCCGAACCTGGAGTGTACCGAATGTCGGTAGTGAACTGTGAAATGTAGTCAAGATGGCGTATCTCGCGTGGTGAATATCGATCAGGTTTGGCGTTAAAGGCATACGTAAGTGGCTTATGGTCGGTTTGAATGGTGAACGATCTACCTTCTAACAAGTGCCGGAAATGGCGAATAGCAAGGTAAATTGCGAGTAATTCACGACCAAAAGTACTGTAACGCGTTTGTGCAGCCTGCATCTTCTGCGAGAAAAAGGCTAGTGGTTGAGATGCGTTGTTAACAACTTGATGAAGTACGGCGCCGACGGCAGCGTTCGAAGCATCAGTTGTCAAAATCAGCTTTGTGCTTTCGTGAGTATCGAGGAAAGATAACTTTGTGGCGTGAGCAATGGCTTGCTTGGCTCTTTCGAAAGCGGCAATGGCGGCGGGGGCAAAGTAACAGATTTTCTTTGGAACCAAGTAAATCGGTCAGTGGCTGCAAAATATCTGCACAATGAGGGATGAACCGCCGATAGTAGTTGATGATACCAATGAAACGACGAAGTTGAGTGAGAGTGGTGGGTATGGGAAAACTCTAGGGCCAAAATGCGATCGGGCAATGGTGAAATACCTGTTGAGTCAATGTGGTGGCCAAGAAAATCTAGGCTAGTAACACCGAATAAGCATTTGTCAATGTTTAAACGTATGTTGTAAGTGGAAAGACGTTCAAACACTGCCCTGAGATGAGCTGCATGCTCCGTTGGGGAGGTGCTAGCAATTAAAACATCGTCAAGATAAGCATACACAAAAGGTAAACCACGTAAAACTTCGTCCATGAAACGTTGAAACGTTTGAGCTGCATTTCGAAGACCAAAGGGCATACGCGTGAATTCGAAAAGGCCAAACGGTGTTGTGATGGCTGTTTTAGGGATGTCATCCGGGGCTACGTGTATGGTAGTATGCACGTACGAGATCGAGTTTGGAGAAAATGTTTGTGTGGCATAAGGTACTTGCGAAATCGTGAATATGTGGGATGGGATACCTGTCTGGGATAGTAGCGTTATTGAGAGAACGGTAATCTCCACAAGGTCTCCAATCACCTTTAGATTTCTTGGGTACCATATGTAGGGGTGACGACCAATGACTCGATGAAGTGCGGATGATGCCGAGTTCGAGCATGTGTTCGAACTCGTGTTTTGATTTTGGTAGCTTATCCGGATGAAGTCGGCGGGGGTTGGTATGGACAGGTGGACCTTTCGTCTGGATGTGGTGAACGACGGAATGAGTGACCGGTTGGGTGTACTGACATGGATGAGTAAGGGTTGGAAAATCCCTAAGTATGTCAGCAAAATGTGAATCAGGTAAGATAACTCGGATACCTGTGGATGAAGCTGGGGCACTAATTCCGTTGACTGAGAGGGAAGTTAGCATGTCCAAGAGGCGTTTGTTTCGAACATCGACAGACAAGTTGTAGTGGGTCAGGAAGTCTGCACCAATGATGGGTGTTTGGACGTCAGCCAAAAGGAAGATCCACTTGAACGCACGTCGCAATCCGAGGTCAAGGGTGAGGGAACGTTCGCCGTATGTAGCGATGCGGGTACCGTTAGCAGCCTGTAACGAATAAGAGGCAGAATCGTGAAGTGGAGTCTTATGTGGTAGCACGCTAACTTCAGCTCCCGTATCCACGAGGAAACGTAGACCACTTGAACGATCGGTGATGTGGAATAGGCGACTAGTGCGAGGAGGGCCACAGACAGTCGTCGCCGTTACTGACTGGCCGGGGTGTTTAAAGGGGTGTTGGAACGCGGCTTGAAGGAACAAGGCGGTTGGCATTTGCGTGCTTGAGGACCGAAAGTTTGGTGATACCAGCACCAAGAAGGACGGGCACGAGACAACGATCGGGATCGTGAACGTGGTCGATGCTTGTTGATCTCTAGCCGTTGTAGGCGATCGGTCAAAGTATCAAACTTGGCTTGTAGTTGCGATATGGAAGCCAGAATCGGATCGGAAGAAGTGGGGTGCAGAGCGGGAGACGGAGTTCACGGGGTACTGGGGTAGGTTTCGTGGATTTTATCGGCCATCTGGGCTAACTGCTCCAAGCTGTGGTCATCAACGAAAGCGCTGATGACGCGGGACATTGACGGTGGAAGTTTGTCGAGCCATAGTTGAGCCATGATTTCCACCGCTAGCTTACGGCCGCAGAGAGACTGCGCATGTGACGAAGCAGTTGTGATGGTGATCTGTCCCCAAGTTCGACAGTGGTGAATAAGTCCCGTAGCATCTTGTTTTCGGACTTTCCTGTCCTACTGATGACGGCCGCTCGAAGGGAGTCATAGGGATTTTCCTTAGGAATATCTTCCAACAGATCTTCCACTTCTGTTGCTACATCACAAGGAAGATGCTGGACGACATAGGAGAATCGGGTGGCTTGGGAGGTGATGCGTCGGGTAGTAAAAACCTCTACCTGGTGAAACCATACCCTGGGATTACGTGGATTATAGTCTGGCAAACGTATGCTAATCGCGTTCTCGACTAAATCCGCTGAATCAAAGTGTGCCTCCATTATGACCGGGCGAAAAAATTACGACGACCGGAAAGGAAAAATTTTCAAAAAAATCTAGAAAGACACGGGCTCACCAATTTTGTAGTGGTCTGGCTACCCAATAAGTTACTTCACCAGGAGTGTGTGGCAAAGAAATAAAAATAATAACGCTAGGTTGGGTATACAATAATAAAGAGTCAGATGGAACAGACTCACTAATAATTGTTCTCTTTAAAATAGTTCGTCGTTGGCCCAGGTCAGAGAATAAACAATAATCCAATTATGGTGTTCCAGGGGTCTTCTTCTGAACAGTTCCCACATATAATAGATTCCGAAGATGGTCTGAAATGTTTTGATACCAGAGTTAGCACATGAGACTCGCAAATGACCGCTGCAAGCGCGAGCGAAATCAGAAGAGTCGAAGCACGTGACCACGTTTGTATTGCGTGAAATTGTACAAGTGCGCGTTTTGTAGTTTTTCGTATTCAAACAAAAACGATTATGCAATTGATGAAATACGTAGTGTTATAATGAAAGCAAAATAAAGGTACAAAACGCCACACTTTATCTGACTTAAATTAGTTTTTTCTTTCTCCATTAGGGACTCCTTGGGGCCGTTTACCGCCCCATAATTGGTGAGTCCGCCGTATTTTGCTTCGATCTACTTTTGTGGTTGCTCCAGATCTCCGTTGCTCTTATACATGCTTACTTACCTTATTTGTCTAGCCATGTCTAATGAGGACTAACTCCATACTGACCCAGTGGAATACTGGCCTCCGGGTGGCTAAGTTTTGCAACTCATTACTGATTCCCTTTATGAATATAAGCCAAACATATCATTTGTGTGGCATAAAAGACTTCTGAGAACCAGGAAGATAGAATATATTGGATATTGCAGCTTTATTCAAAAAGGCATCCTTGAAGCTGGTTTGTTTGAATGCATAGCCGATTCAATGAAAGTATTTAAGTGCGGTTTAGGTGTGCTGGCTTTAATATGCCCACCGCGATCAAGTGTCTTGCGGCGTCATCCCCATTTTGATTGGCTGAAATTTCTATGGCGCGAACATTCAAAAATGGCAAGATGGCGGATTTGCGGTTTATGATTGAACCTCTTGAACAAAGTATGGCCTTATAATGCGGTTGTATCTGGTAAAAATTTACATTGATAACAGATTTCTAAATGTAATGAAGACAGACAATATGAAATTCCCACAGTTGAACGTGGCTTGCTTCTGACAAGTGTAATCGTCCATGTTGTTCCCAAACGATATCGATATGACCAAAGGACGGTGATGTTTGTGCTTAATGTCGTTCACAAAAGGCGATTCATTAGAGTATCCCACATTTGCTAGTAATTTCTGTTGTACTCACTGTATTCACGTAGCATGGATCGCTAGTGATGATACAGTTACTCGTTCGATTCAAATGATTAGCACGTGTAATTGTAGAGGTAACCATGAAACCACACCTCGAAGGACATGTATCATGCTAACTGTGTTCAGTGGTTACCGGAAGTTGTATTTTCATTAACTTTCATAACTCTGGGTAATAATAACGGAACTATCGGTGCATCCTTCGCAGCCATGGGATCAGCGATAGTGTCTGTGTTTATGCCAGAGCTGATCACCGATTTTCTACTTCTGTTGACCCTTTAACACGAAGGATTGTGTACACATAACGAAAGGTTTCCCAATCATTTGTAAACCCTGGAGAATGAGCAATAGTGAGGTATGTACTGAGCATTGCCCTCAGAGAATCTCCGTCTCTCCTGCCCACAAGGCGTGCTTGTTACGCGCTAGACGAGGATGGCTTGCATGCATTGGCGATTCTACGTGCCATATAAGGAACAACGAAGGAGACCGCAAGTTAAACGTGCACCCGCATCCTGGAATAACATTGACTGACAATAATTTTTCAAGTGTATAATGAAGTTCCGGTTTACGAGTAACACTGTTGAAGTGAACAACCGAAGCACCGTATAGGGTACCTTGGCCACAGGTAAGCCGCTGGGCCGCAACGTATAATACTAAACATTTGATGCTGAAGGTGACCTACGTTGACTAGGAAGTACTACGTTTCGGACAAACGCTGAAGGTACATACGAAACAAACGGCGCCCCTTTCATCACCTACGCAAGCTTGTCTTCAACACAAGGCCTGGATGCCTTGGTTGCCGTGACGCTTGCGTTGTTCGTAGGTATGAAGCCATTTGGTTAGAAACATAATTTTATTGTGACCGATTGCAAGCGATTTACAGAACCGTCAGAAATGTGTTCCGTAGTTTTACCTGGAAAATAAATGAGAAGACAATTAGTGAAAGGCTACCCAATGAAAATGACCACTAGACCTACTAGACTCAACCAACGGAATCAGCGACTGGCCATGGTACTCAGCAGCATAGGCCATATGGCCGCATGGCAACAACCATGAGCTCATAAATGAGCACGAGCACTTCATGGGTTCTCCTAATTGTACCTGATTGCCGTCACGAAAAACAAGGTACGAGTGTGCTATGGGCCAACTCGACACTTCTTGTGGTTGCGGCTAACCCTCTCCTGAGCGTATGGCGTTAGCCGGCCCAAACACTCTGAGATGGCACTGACGCACCTTCCGGTCGGCCACGCACAAGCGGAACGCTTACTAGTCTTCTGTACTTAGCTTCTAATTGTTCATTCCTGTTGATTATGGCCTGCACAAGGTGAGCAACGAGGAAGACTCATTAAGATTCCACTTAATGTACCTTTAGCAGATTCGACCCGATTAGTGGTTTCATTACCAAGGGTCACAGCATGCTTCGCCCTATTACTCAAGTCGGTTAGCCACTGCTCACTAAGATACGACCAGAACTCCTGGTTCCGGCTTCTTATGCTGGTGGCATAAGAACTCGAACTCGCTGACTTCCCTACAATGCACCATTCTCTTAGGCCGGGCAAGCAAAACTTCCTTATCCGATTGAGTCACTTCCCTAAGCTTGTTAATCCTAGCTTTGAAGCTCTGAATTACATGAAAGAGCAAAAAATAACAGCGGCGTCAGGCATCGCTGTCTTCAGGCTGCAAAGCTGTGATTTACTCTTATCTACCACAATCGTTCGGACTACATTCACAGGACACATCATTCGCACAAAATGTTCAACAGCCACATCATAACACTCCTGTGACTCATTTCGGATAAAGGAGTAAAACACACTACGACCAACACAGTTACAATCGGTAATTACCACATGCCACAGGTGGTAACCACCTCTATTACCCTGATAAGTAGAATCTGCTTGTACTGCATCACCATACTTCGCAAACAAACTACGCAGGCGCACAGACGTAAACGACAATACATTCAAACTGCCATCATCACAAACTGACCGGCCGCACAGTGGTCGATACCGTCCTGGTCCCTTCGCCACGTCGTGTGCACCCGGACAGCAAGCGGAGCAAGCGAGGAATGACCATTTGTAGCTCCACATCGGTTTATATACCATCCGAACATACGGCCCCTATGGCCTTGATACACTACCTGCCCGGTCCAGACCGCAAGTCACCGACTCTGATGCCCACCTGCCCCGCTATTTTGTTCATTTTTGAACGGTCGTCGACCACTGCTAAGTAAATGTGCTGCACTCAGGTAACGGTTTTTGCTTACTTTGAGTAATCTCAGAATTGTGAACGTGGTGCGGCCGAGAGAGTGTGGAATATCTCGTCGGGTCTGTTTACCCTGCGGGAGGGGGCACCGACATCGTGGTAATATTTCGGTAATGTTTCGGCTTCTGGAAAGCCACAGAGTTTTGGCACTACTTGGCTTTGGACCTGTTGTACTTGCGGATTTGATTGTCACTGCGTTTTGTTGAAATTTCCTTGGTGTCTTTTTCTGTGTATATATTTTCCCATCCTGTGTTTTTTACCTTACGTTGATATTGCTCAAAGCGTGACGCAAGTATTTTTGCAGGCTTTTCTAATATATGTGGACCGCGGGCGTTTGGCGGACTATGTGAGCTCACATACCCTAGGGTACATGGACCCTTGGATCGGTTTTCTGCACTCCCCTTGGAATCATTTTTGGGCAAACTGAGGAAGGATGTTTTCTGGCCGCGTAATCTCGCCGTTCAAATACGACGGCGTATTGTTGAACGGTCAGCATCCACTTCTGACACGCTGGACTGACTGTCGACAGATGACTTGGGTAGGTGCACCCGTTTCATCCAGTGGTTTACTCTTCCGCTCTATGGCGTCCGCGAAAGGTAATTTCTTGTAATGACCAGCCCATTTTCAGAACAGCTAATCCCAAGTATTCACTAGTGATGAAATTGAAAAGCGACGAGTCCAAAGAACTTCAAATATTGTGCTTAACGTTGGATGGAATATGTAGATAAGTGCGTCGTTTCGTTTGTATCCATGCAACAAGTACGAAAGTGCAACTTTGAAGAGGTCAATATAGTGACCAAAATGGAAGCTTTGGATGCTTTCTTGGTTAGATAAGTAGTACCTTCACCCCGACCAGCACCCTATTAATAAAGGTTTATCTTTCGACACTGAGCTGCTCTGACCTCTGTTTGTCAGAAACAAGCTGCGTGCTCTTTTTGCCCCTGAGTTCACAGACCAGCTAACTTGGTCAAGAGACGAAGATGAAAGACCTATCTCATGTATAGACACCAAGGCTAATAAAGGGTAAGATAATTGTTTTCTACTAACACTTGCAGCTTTAGGTGCTATGTACTCTGTGGCCACACACGACTGTCACAGCGGATTTTATAGAGAAAAGCATTCAGTCTTGGTTCAAGGAAACGTTTAGTCTAACCCCTGGGAACCAAAAACTCGAGACCGATTGAGGAAAGATCAGTGTTGTTATTATTTTTCATTAATAAATTTGTATTTTTGCACTTTTCTCGTTATCCTTTGACCATGCAGCACGTTTTCGTAAGCGTGATATGGTTGGTAGTTAGGTACGGCTTTCGGTCGTAATCCAGATGCCGTGAAGTTTGGTGGTGAGACCGAGTACTCTGAGACGCAGTAAGTTAGCCGGTACATATGCCTCAGATAATTTAAAGCTACAACCATTAGCCTTTCCGGCTGCAATGGGTTCTAAAATTTTCCTGAAAGAAGCCGAGAAATTCGCTAAATTTTTTTGGGTTGCCACCTTTGGCCGACCGTAGCCACCGGTGGCAAGTGTAACGTGCCACCTTTGACCACTGGTGGCATATTTACTGCGGACTACGGTGAAAATTCCACGCCAAACTCCCAATTTTTGGCGTTAATATCCATTGAGTGTGGTTCGTTCAACTAGAGTGTTACTTCCACTTCCGCGCTGTTACCTCACAACAGACCATTTTTTCGTACGCGGTTCCAACCTCCCAGTGAGGTTGCCGCGGATGTTATTGACGTAATTAATCCCAAGCCAGTATTAAATCTGTACAACATTATTAAGGCAGCCATCATTAAACGGACAGCATCCTCATGAATCTAATTTCTATGATTTGCTTTCAGGGGTCGAATTGGGCGGTTGCACACCGTCACAACTGCGACATGCAATCCTGGTTTGCATCAAGTCGTTCGCCGACTTGACTTTAAAGCAACTGTGGATGCAGTGTCTTCCTTTGAGTACACGCCTAATACTAGCTACCCAGTCTGATGTCCCTCTGTCGTCACTCGTGGAGACAGCAGACAAAATTCACGAATCCTTCTCAGACCGTTTAATTCTTTCAACCTCACAACAACTCGGTCAGTCCAGTCATGACCCTGTTCTGGCACGCCGCGATCGGATGCAAACGCAAATCGACTAGCTCGTAGCCACTGTTAACAGGGTAGTTACCACTCTTTCAGTGCTTAACTACTATGCCACCAGAAGGAACTACAAGGGCTGGCAGATTGTCTAAGCCTAGACAGGGGAAGTTGAGAAGCAGAGGTTTGGTTCGAACCGGGGACCTTCCAGTCAGTGAATTCTTGTTTTAACCACATACATATCGCCCCTACCACATTGAAACAGGCCACCATATCGCACAAGTTTCCCGTGAACCGCGCTCCCCGTCACGGGATCATAGCGGCTTCTGTTTTTAACGTAGCAAGTTTAAAGACAACCATCATCATCGACAGCATGAACTCAGTGTTCAACACCGATGTCTCGCTGCCGTACGACCGTGATTTATTTGTAAGCCTTACTGTGGAGAAAAGAATAAAGGTGGACGGAGAAAGGACTTAGTGCTGGTTATCACAATCATTTCGAGGTGCCTACACCTCCAAACACTCATTCAGGCAATCTGGGTAGAAACTGACAACAAGATCGCCACTGACATCGGTTGGCAGCCATATCTTGCAGCGTCTCCGATCAGGCGTAGTGAGAATCATGCGGTCCCCATTCTGGAAGGCGAGTAGCACGGGCATCATCTAAACGACTCGTAATCTCTTTCATGCCCCTTTACCAGGTCAAGAGTTGACCACCTATCTGCTTGCGTCACTTTGAATTGGGTACACAAAACAGCACTCTCTCCGGCCAACGATGGTTCGGAATACGCAATACATGTCCTAACCAAAGTAGCCTGGCTGCTGGACACATTCTTCAATGCAAGTAACCGTTGCACAACCCAAAACTCGCTTCCTTTTTACCTCGTTACGGATTCGCCGACATCAACTCACACGAGCTATGGTTCTGAGACAACGATTGTCGTTGTCACACGTCGACGTCCCAGTTCCGCTGCTCGAACAGGCCAAGTCTCAGCCATACGACAAAACAGCCCGCACTGTAGCTTGATACACACGTCCCTTGAGATTCAGTGATACACCACTTTGACGCCATAGGTGTTTCACTGTCTCACGCAACTGTCGCCGACGTTCAAGTCTCCATCTTCGGTGTCGGTTGTCTCACCTACTCTTCTCTAGCCGTCGATATGAAAAGGTAGAAGCTTCCGTCCCATCAATTCAGGTCGACGCTTCATCATACCTACTGGGTGTACACGTCGACCGCACTTAAAATACTCAGGTTTTCGACGATTCACTCATAAGGTATCCAAGTTTGTTTAAGCCGTCTTATTCGGTCTCGAGCGTGCCACACTCAGTGAAGCACCACATTACGACCACCTGTTCACCAATTTATTCTCACTCTCGGCGAATACATCCAGGGAAGCTGCGTATCACCAAATCCGAGTTTGATCACGTGGTGCAACTGGGAATAATTCTGCCTACAAATTCTTGCTGGGCTTCTCCCCAACATTTGGTCTATTCGGACTCACACCCACGCCTTTCTGTTTGCGGGACGCCGCTCAAACGTTCCAACGCCTCGTAGATCAGGAACTGTGCGGTTTAGACCGTTTTCGTTTACATTGACGACGTATTGGTGGAAAGCAAAACGATCGGAGAACACAAATTACACTTGCTAGCTGTCTTCGAACGTCTCCAACAACATGGTGTCACTAATAACCCAGAGAAGTGTGTTTTTGCAGCAGACCAGCTTGATTTCCTTGGCCATCTTGTTAACGCCGAAGGTATCCTCTGCCATTTCTGACTATCCCCTACCTCAATCAACCGGAAACCTTCGTTGATTTCTGGGTATGGTCAATTACTACGGTGGATTTATTCCACGCTGCTCAGGGATTCCAGCGCCACTAACCGACTTGCTGAAGGCAAACACCAAAAGTTACAACTCACTGATGAAGCTATCACTGCTTTCAACTCCATCAAAGCCGCTGTTTTGAAGGTCACCGCTCAGAGTCATTTAAACCACAGTTCTGATTGTCACCTTATTTTGAAAATGGACGCACCACAAACCGCTGTCAGTGAGGTTCTTTGACAGGTGGCCAACAACAACACTCAAAATCTGCTTCTTTTCTCGTAAACTTCAACCTACACAAACTTGGTACAGCACTTTTAGTAGGGAACTCCTAGTGATCTACTTAGCTGTTAACTATTTTCGACGCATCCTGGGGGGAGGAAGTTTCACTATTTACACTCTACAAGGCCCCGAATTTGACAAGCAAGAGGGTTTTTCAGCCTTGTCAACGCCGCTGCAGGAAAGCACTGTTGTCAAATATTCCATGGCTCTCTAAGCCAGAACATTTAGCGCGAGATAGCTCTTTAACAAAAAGAAATCAGTACTTTCGTTCCAATTAAGAAAGGCTCAGAAGTGGTTGGCAAACAGCCGGAAGATTTGTTTCTGGGTCATGTTCTGGTTTTAGGACGTTCAAGTTTTAAGGCAGATAAGGAAGCATTCGGTATGGTCCATCAGCTAGCGGATTGGACGATTGCTGATAACCAGGTAAAGATTCCCGTAGGTTAGCATGGTGGCAAATTTTTACGACCATGGGTCGAAATTGCGGCCTTATTCTTCCGGTTCACAGTACTTCAGTTCATGGTCCCTGGTCTCTGTGGATCAGTCAGTGTCGTGTAGATTCACTTGGGAGGTAAGGGAGAGTATGCGAGTTTTGATCGGGTTGAGCTTTGTTAATGACTACTCCAAATACCAACTCAGCTGATCGGAAGCTGGTCTTTATTTACGCTTGCCAGTTTTGCGTCATCTGTTCTGCTGGTTGCTGATCTTCACCGTTCCGGTCGTCCTTTGCTGCCCGCGTCCCGCAACTGTTTTGTGCACATGTCCCGCTATTGCCGAGTATTCCACTAGCACCTAATATTCATTTACACATGTTGATGTTTTGTTTCCTCTTCACCTGTCCTTTTTGCTCCTATTTGATTGCTGGGGGTTATGGTGCAAGACATTAGTTTCGAGGCAAGGCAAATTTCTCAGGAGATCCTCATAAGGACTTTCATCACATATAGAATAGTTGTTCTCTAGTCGCGCGTTGTGCTAGGTGGTACAGCGAGGATTTCAGCTAGAGTTCAGCAGGTATGGTTCCATGGAATAAACGGCTCATGCCATGATGTTCTATAATGCAGACTGGTCGCACTTTAACGTTTGGTTTATGACCTTTGCCATATCAGGATTCAGCTGTTGCTCTTTGCTGTCTGGTCAAGTTTTCAAATGCGATTTATTACCATGTTACTTTATCTTTGTTGCAGCCAATTTCCCAACACCGGCCATTGTGGTTAATACTGAAAAGCCAGTGATGACCACCTGGAATGAGAACTGGTGGACAGAGCATGAAGGTGTGTCTCCAAGCTTGCTGTTATCAGCGTTCCGTAGACACAGATTTGGGCTATGCCAGGGACAGGCTGGATTCATTACTACAATCGCTGAAGGAAAACCCTGAAAAGACGTAAGCACCAAGGTTGCAGTAACCTCTTTCAGCAAACAGAGCGCCAAATATAAGGACGATGGTTTGGGGCGCAAAGACTCTTCTGATAAGGACAGGTACAGAACGTCGTACATGGGCATGAAACACGCTACTGACATCAAACGCAAGAAGCGACGTGTAACCTCGGACGATGATGACAATCTCAAAGGTGTGCCCGCATTTTCCTTCGTAACTTCTCCTTGAGAGTCTTTTGTGATAAAGGTGTTTGAAAGAAGTGTGGATTTTGGTCAATTTGGTGAGGGCGCTCCATTGTATCCGATGGCTCGGGCGTGGATAAGGAACCTTAATCAAGGCGATGCTTCTTCTTGGAACGACGTTCCTGGTCTCGAAGATGATCAGGAAGTAAGTTATTACATTAATCCATTGTTGTACGTGTAGTGATCAATACTAAAAAAACAAGCGTGTGTAAATTTCATTTCGAAGAAATATGGTTTTACCTCTCATGTCACATTTTACCATCCGCGTATTCCGGTTTAGTAATGGTCGTTATTGTAACCAAACTCAGCTTATGATAGAAACCCAAGAACACTCTGTGGCTGTTTTATTATTCTTGGGCGTAGTCTGTGGTACGAATATCATGAATTTCTTCATAGATTTGAACCCGTGGCCTTCCGTTATTACCATCAGAGACAGCAAGATCAGTGTTGACACTGATGCCATACAGTACTAATTTACGTAATTATATTTAAGGCTCCAAAGTGGAAAAAGAAAATACCGGATGGGAAAGGGATCTGGTACTAGCTTGTCCTAAGTAGTCTGAAGTTCCCACGTCCGTAAACGCACAATCAGACAACCTAGAAAGAAGCTGACAGGACGAACACCGCTGACATCGGATAGACTGCGTTTCTTGCAATATTTCCAGTCAGGCACGTAGAGCATCAGGGTGAACACATCGTGGAAGATGGACCATGCCAGCAACTCTCAAACCATTCGCAGTCTTTTATGCCCTTCTTCCAAGTCACAGGTCGTCCACTCCGCAGCTTGCGCAATTCTAAATGAGGCGCGGAGAACAATACTCGTCTTCGTGTACGATGAGCCAGCACAGTTGATGGTTCTGGATGTTTTCCTAAAAAAACTGCACTAGTATGGTATTATGCAGACACCCACCCGCTGCCTTTCGGTCAGGTCTTTGAACCGAAGGCTTTCGTCGAGGTCCTTAGTTACTGCCCCGTCTAGATGTGAGTAGCCTAATAATATCCCAGGCCGTTTGCAGTCAGGGGCTTCACAACCAAGAAATATCATTCCCTATCAGCCGTCGCGTGTTCACCTCATTTCAGGCGTACAACAACCCGGGTATTAGAAAACTGGCCGTTGCCAACACCCCCTCCTTACATTTCACGTGTTTCTTCTCCCCGTTAAGAGTGCTATCTCTGCAGGCCCCAGAACTAAGACGGGGAGATCTGTTCACTTTGCTCCACATTTGGTGGCAACTTCTCCACCGTGCCAGCTCTAAACATCAACCCACTTAATTTAGTATATTTAACTACCCTTAATGTTCGCACTCTGAAGCAAGCATATGAACATGCCGCTCTTGCTCGTACGGCGTTAGTGTTATCCCAAACGCGAATACTGTATCTGAATTGCATCATCATCATCATCATCATCGACAGCATGAACTCAGTGTTCAACACCGATGTCTCGCTGCCGTACGACCGTGATTTATTTGTAAGCCTTACTGTGGAGAAAAGAATAAAGGTGGACGGAGAAAGGACTTAGTGCTGGTTATCACAATCATTTCGAGGTGCCTACACCTCCAAACACTCATTCAGGCAATCTGGGTAGAAACTGACAACAAGATCGCCACTGACATCGGTTGGCAGCCATATCTTGCAGCGTCTCCGATCAGGCGTAGTGAGAATCATGCGGTCCCCATTCTGGAAGGCGAGTAGCACGGGCATCATCTAAACGACTCGTAATCTCTTTCATGCCCCTTTACCAGGTCAAGAGTTGACCACCTATCTGCTTGCGTCACTTTGAATTGGGTACACAAAACAGCACTCTCTCCGGCCAACGATGGTTCGGAATACGCAATACATGTCCTAACCAAAGTAGCCTGGCTGCTGGACACATTCTTCAATGCAAGTAACCGTTGCACAACCCAAAACTCGCTTCCTTTTTACCTCGTTACGGATTCGCCGACATCAACTCACACGAGCTATGGTTCTGAGACAACGATTGTCGTTGTCACACGTCGACGTCCCAGTTCCGCTGCTCGAACAGGCCAAGTCTCAGCCATACGACAAAACAGCCCGCACTGTAGCTTGATACACACGTCCCTTGAGATTCAGTGATACACCATTCTAACGTTTTAGGTGTCTCAAATTAGCGAATGCGACCTGAGGCTTGCAGATTCTGGATTGACCTCATCTGTCTCACTACAATCAGAACTAATACCACTTCCAAGATACGTACAACGCTCCACAATTTACAGTGACTCTCCCTGGATTGTAAGTGGTGTGTTCAGTGACTGTATGTCCAGGAGCATGATCTTACACGTTGTGGGTGCAAAATGCATACCAAAGGAAGGGACCTGCGCCTTCTTTTCGAAGACGAGAACGATGTGGCCTGCATATTCCAGATCGACAAGGTTTTCGTCAGAGGATATTTGAACACCGGGGTTTCGAAGACCCAGCGTTCGCTTCATTGTCTTACCGATCGCGATTTGAAATAGGAATGGATAGAGTGGGCACCCCTGACGGACACCACTTTGTGTACGGAAGCTTTTGGAGAGCTCTGCACGTTTCGAAGTCCGAGAATACAAAGAACTTATTATGTTAACAAACTTCTGGGTCATCCCTTGATGGACAAGCTTGTCAAGGGGAAGTGAGCGGCCTGTCGAGTCGAATGCACCTTGGAAATCCAAGAATACTAAAATTGTGGGTTGTTTGTACATATGGCATTGTTCTAGCACCTGACGGAGTGTGAAGATTTGGTCAACACAACCCCTACCGAATCCTGCTTGCCGCTCTTGAATTAGTGATTCACGAGTCACCATGAGGCGATGAAGCACCAGTGACGCCGCTCGTTACAGCTCGTGGTTACCACACTCACTACGAGCTGCTTTTTAGGAAATGGGCACCATCACCAACTCCCCCTAGTTGTCGTGGACAGTCTTCTTTTCCCAAATACAAGCGAACAGATCACACAAGCGCTGACTGAGCATTTCAGCCCTGTCTTTGAACAATGCAGTTGGGAGGTTATCCGGACCAGGAAGTTGGTGGGGCTTGAGAGAACATATGCAATCATAAACCCCCGTGGCCGTAAGGGGTTTGACGCTCACCGTCCAGAATTCTACGTCACCTGTGGGCTCCAGATGAGTGGCTGCTTATGGCCACGCTAACTGTTCGAAGTATTCAGCCAGACGGTCGAGGCGTTCTTTATTCAAGAGTGTAACCCCATTCTGATCCCTAGTGGTTTCGCTCCCAGCGCCATGCCACAGGCGAAACTCCCCGCACTGTGCAAAGAGGTGGCAATCTCGTCCCAGTATGAGTTAACACATGGTGGAGCATTTGGAGAAGACTCTAGAAGACGATTCTGGTAAATTCGTCTCACATCCGGATCTCTCAGTCTCTCGATTACCAGGCGCTTTTTGTTCAGCTTACGCGGCCCTGGGAAACGAAGGGAGAAGCGACTCCGGACGAATGCGCGGTCGGAATACACAAATGTGTTCCAAAACTACGGGCCGTCATTTATTGATCCGCGTCATCAGCAACCAATTGCAATGTGGTCGAGTTAAGTTCGCGGCCGGCACGCCGTTGGAGGACACAATGTGTCCCGACGACTTCGGCTATTTCGGAAGTTAGTACAACATGAAACAGCCTGCGGTCGGCACTCAGCTGAAGGAATCGTTCACCTTTGTCTGTATGCACCGGGTCCAACCCACGTCGCCTACCTAATTAAGCTCCAGATGCTCTAAACATATCCACTTGTACATTCAGATCCCCGGCAACCACAACGATATCTGAGCTTCTAACTCGCCACAACAGAACATTCAGTGCGTCATAAAACCTCTCCCTGATGGTATCAGGGTTACAATCGGTTGGGGCTTAAGAAGACACGACAGACAGGCACAGATCAACTTCCCGTTTGCGAGACTCGTTCACAGAAGTTGCCAGACGAACCGCGCAGAGACGTCCATTAACGGGTATCCAGTCAAGTAAGGATCTTTCCGGCCGGTGAATTAAGACGATAAAGACCTGCTTGCTTCAACGTGCGTGCATTGAAAGCAACAATCGAGACTCGTTTATCAGTTTCTTGATGCCTGGGGCTATGTGCACCAGCTGCCGCGCAGATTGGGCGGCCAAGGACGATGCAGGACGGACGAAGTCACCAGTCCTCGCGGATGGACCAACAAGGAATTATTAATAAGGTGAGGGGAAGGGGAAGAAAATGCCTGTGAACGAGGAGGAAGAGAGGCATCCGCAGTAGACCTGCTGCTTGCAGCAAGGAAGGTGATCCGGCTGGTGGCATATTGCGACTGTCGATTTTGCATGAAATCAATTGTAGTTTTGCATTTCATGGCTGTAATTGGGCTTGGATACTGACAGTGCACCCAGACCTAGGTAGGGGTATGATTATGATCGTTGACGAAATCCTTTGGCTCAAAAAACGACCGTAAAGTAGCGGGGCTTGGCGGGAGACACCAGAACGCTACAAGTCGCTACCCACTTCCCAACCCCTAACATGGAGGGCCAGGATGCTGTGTTGATCAGACTTCTAAACTTCCAACTTTGTATGACCGAGTAGAGGCTGCGTTGACCACACCTTCACACTCCCTCAAGTGTTAGAGCAACGCCACATGTACAGACGACCCACAGTTTTGGTATTCCTTGACTTCAAGGGTGCTTTTGATTCTGTCGATCGGTCAGTGCTGTTAAATATACTTGCTCAACAGGGTATGCCCCAGAAGTTTGTAAACATAATCCGATCCCTATATTCACATACTTCTGGGCGGGTGAGAGTGTATGGCGAGCTCTCCAAAAGCTTCCCTACAAAAAGTGGTGTCAGACAAGGATGTCCACTCTCTCCATTCTTGTTCAACTTCGTCATTGATGAAATAATGAGGCGAACGCTGGAAGGTCTTCAAAACCCCGGTGTTCAAATCGTTGCTGGTGAGAGCCTTGTCGATCTGGAGTACGCAGATGATATCGCCCTCATCTTTGAAGACGAAAGTGAAGCACAAGCCCTGTTGAACAGACTGACCACCATCATACCATCTTTTGGCATGCGCCTTGCACCTTCAAAGTGCAAAGTCATGCTTCAGAACGTGCAGTCTCCGGACATATCCCTTAAAATTCAAGGAGAATCACTGGAGATTGTGGAAAACTTTACATACCTCGGTAGTTGTATTAGCTCTGACGGAAGTGTGTCTGATGAAGTCAGTGCAAGAATCTCAAAGGCTCGAATCACGTTTGCTAATTTGCGTCACTTGTGGCGTCAAAAAGGCATCTCACTAGATCTTAAGGGTCGTGTGTACCAGGCTACAGTAAGGGCTGTATTGTTGTATGGATGCGAGACATGGCCTCTACGGACAGATGATGTTAGGCGTCTCCAGGTTTTCGACCACCGTTGCCTCAGAAGCGTGGCTGGTTTTGGGTGGTGTCAGCGTGTTAGTCACGAGGTGATTAGAAAACGGGTATTTGGTTGTGCTGCAGGTACTTCAATTGGGGAAACCATCCAGCACCACCGACTACGATGGCTCGGTCATGTGCTACGCATGCCGAAACACCGTCTACCGAGACGAGTGTTATTCTCCGTGCCTCCTTCAGAATGGTGCAAACCGCGAGGTGGACAGCGCATGACTTGGCAAAAAGGCGTGAAAGAGGTCACAAAGAGTTTGGGTGTTGTTGGTGTTGTACGCCTTCCAGGATGGGATCCCCATGGCCCCGCCTGTGCTTGGCTGTTGGAGATGTAGGCACCTCAGAATGCTTGACATAGGCCAGCACTAGGTCCCCTCCCTCATCCACTCTTTTTCTCTTCCTTTCACTCTAGAGCTTTTAATATATATATATATATATACATATGAAATTAGACGAACTTTATGGTTGTACGGCAGTGAAGCATTAGTGTCAACGCTGATGTTGCTGTCTGATGATGATGATGATGATGATGTATGATCGACTTTGTGAGTGTCACACGGACACCAGTCAGTTTAACTCAGTGGTTCGCTGAAGCACACAAACCTCCACCAGTCTCTTCGTGATAGAAACTCGCTGATGAGGTTCTGCCGAAATAGTGCCTACCTCTTCCAGTTTGCACCGCAGGATTAGCTGGTGTAGGGATTCTTGCCACTACCGCAGTTTCTGTGATGAGGCGGCCTAAGTTACTCTCCGGTTTTCGTGGAATCACTGATTTTGATACCCTTTGCTTCACGCAACGAGAGTACAGGAAGCTCAATACTTTTGGCACGTTTCTGACCACATTATACTGGTCAGACTAAGCAGTAACGTGGGGTTTGTTTTGACAGTTTTTGTCAGCCGTCCTAACAAAAGACTACTGAGTCCATAGTAGAGTCGTCTGGTGTTGCACTGTCCCATAATTGCTCGAAGACGTCTTTTGAAGTTGCATGTAGTATGAAACTGGATGAACACACGATGAATCACAGCAGAAAAAGCATTGGGATGATAGTTGAGCTCGGGGTAGCTCAATGGTTAGGGTGCGAACATACTGGCCGGAAGTTTCGTGATTCGAATCCAACCCTGGCATCTCGGCTGCTCTTGTCTAGACCTGGGCAACCTGGTAGTATCTCAGCCCTCGTGCTTTTTTCTGATGGCGGGGCAGCTAGGTGCCGAAAGGGTTATTATTATTAATAATAATATTAGGATGATTCAAACGAAATCTGAGAAGAGGGATGGTATATCATATGAGAACAAGTCGTGGTCTGACAAACCCAAATTCTGCGTGCAGGAAAAGCTATCTACATACAAAGATTCGAATTAGGAAGTGAACGTTAATATTTCACGCCGGTAGTCTCATTGCACTGTAGCATCTACTCATATTTGCTCCACTTCCGGATTTTCAGAATGCGGATCATCTTGCCGATTGTCATTATGCCCTTCCGAAGCCTGTTGACGGCTTGACAGACAATGATGTGAGAATACCAACGCCATTGCCTTCAGACGGCCAACCGTTTCTCATTAACGTTGAGGTAAGTGGTTTCTCAAACCTTCACTAGCATTTTATAGAATCCACCCAAGGAAATGTCACCAGAGGGTCTTCTTGAACAACACATAACTAGATGGCGCGAAATTCGTCGGAAGTAAGCGTTGTTTTTCAATTTTTTTGTCCCTCAATGCATTTCACCAGTGGCCAAGTCAGATATCTGTAGTCTCATAAGCGCTTGTCGGGTAGAATGCCTCAATTATACGTCCGCTCCGGCTGGTGGTTCGCCTTGTTCTTCACGTCTGTTCCACGCTAATCCCCCACCCCCGGACCTTTGTTCTTTATTCATGTACATTCAGGTCTGCCACGTCCCCTCAAGAAATCAGAAGGTTGTGAGTATCGATATATGCAAAAATTCGCGGTTTTTGGGACTCATTTAGTAGGTTATCAGCGTTGTAATCTTAGGCGTACTTGTATCGAACACAGACGTTTAAACCATATCTGTTAGTGTTATGAATTAGTTATATATCCAAGCCCTTACCATCACCAATACAAGATTTTGCCTGGAACAGCAACATATTGCAACATGGACACCCCTACAGAGCGGCCACTCTAACCTGCTGGATTACGTTAGTGCTTGTCAGTGCGACGTCCGACAGGTGTGCATCACATGAGTGGTGCGAAGAGTCGCTTGCAGAACAGACTACCAGCTTGTTGGGATGAAATTCAACATCCAGCTTCGTAAGCCACACTACGCCAACTACATAAACCAACTCCAAAAGATTCGAAAATCAATTTGGTGTGCCAGAATTAACTATCTTCCGCTCTGACAGCCATCACTGCGTCCAGCTGGCTGGCAAAAGCGTCGCAGAGCTTGAAGCACTAGTTAAGCGCGTCGACAGTCAACCATATCAGGCAACTGCGTTCAAAACGCCATAGTTGGTTACGCGACAACAGTCGGTATATAAAACAGCTGGTAATTAGCATCAACTAACGATTTGGTCAGTAAAACTGAGAAGCAAAAGCAAAAGCAAAAATCTCGAAACAACCCAACTCAGCAGCCCAACTGTACTAAGAGCCAAGAAACAGGTTAAGCGGACCAAAGAATTGATTACTTAATGACAACACAATGATTTTACTTAGCTATACTTCGAGCACCAAGTTGCCCGCCCGAACTCCTCAGGATACTGACACAAGACTGGGGCAGACGTCGGCTACAGAAAAAATATATTGCAAGTATTTCATCAAACTTCTGAGCCACCTAATGAGTACTGGCGTGACCACACTAGATGAACTGTCTAAAACGGATAATGAGAGACAATAACTGACGTGCAAGTGCGCTAAGGTAAGAGATCTTGGAAAACACGTTTGCGATAGGGCTCTTCGGCTTTGAGGAACACTACTTCAGTTAACCAACGTCGTCCGGTGGAAGGAGGAAGTTCCGGCCGTGCTGGGGTTTGAATTCCGGACATGCGCGCAACCTCCGATATTTGAACAGTAATGGAATGGAGGTCGCGATCAACTAGTGGCTGGGACATGTTTACCGAAGAAATGGGAGTAGGATTCCCAACTGGCTTTTGTATGGTCAATTGTATGCCAAGAAAGGGAACCCTATCAGACAAAAGCTTCTGTGTCTGGATATCTGAAGGCTACTGATGTGGATCTCGTGGAGTGGGGAACGGGAACATGAAACAGGATGGTATGGAAAGAACTAATACGGACTGGAGTTCGTCAGTTTGGTGGTTGCTAACTTCGAGAGCTGAGGTCTCGAGCTATAGCTGTCACCCTGTCATGGTTGTCGGGCTTTGGTGTTGTGATGAATTTACGTGCTTCATTGACTGAGATCCAGTTTCTTAACGTTCAGTTATGCCGAAAAGGTTAATGGGAAACAGCCCGACGAAAAACAGTTAGTTCGCTTACTGCGACAAATCGTATTACAACCATCGTCGTACAAATCAATTTGAATAGTAGTTAGGCACTTGATAGTCGTGTGTGATATCGCAACCCGGATAAACATAAATGCTGAGCGTGAACTGTACATAATACTTCCTTCCGGCTTATTGCTAGAGGTCAGCTACACTAGTGCCACCTTAATCAACCGATTGTCTTCACTTGACTAATTGGCGCGGGGAGCTGGTAAAACGGATTGACCGAATCAAAATATCCTACCGCGGCCGTCAGCATCGAATTACCGTACGCAATGAGGGTTGCGAAGCTTGCAGCCGTTTTGGTTTCAGCAGCACACACCCTGTGTCAGACTGATAGTACTTAATGACAAAAGCCAGTTTCTTTGTGATCTGTGTCCTGATAGCAGTTATCAACCGGTTAGTTACTTTATTTCGGAGAAATATCCGAATACTAAAGTGAATGGTATCAGATTAGCTAGCGAATAGAGGTGATTTCACCACATATACGTAGAGCCAACATGTTCTCCATGCACTATATGACCATGTTAATCTTCATGACCACGACGCGTACTGCGATGCACACGTCACTTTCAATTTCTTGCTGTTATCTGCTCTACGCACCATGGCAATCGCTGACGCTACCCAGTAGAGATCATGGACACAAACTACTTTCAAAGGATGATTGCCAATAAGTTAACCAGTGCTCACTTATTTTAGCAAACTTTTTGGCTAGGCTCAGCTGCACCGTACTCGTTTGTGTTCGGTCTTAGCCAGTTCCAGCTGCGTAGCAGGCCAAATCTCTGAAGAAGCAGATTACCAAATCTCTGAAGATGACGCGGTCACGACAAGGATCGTATAAAAACATGTAAATGGTAACCAGCAGCAGAAGGTAGTGAATTAGTGTTCGCTCAGGGATGAGGCAATTCATCTTTTTTATCATCCTGAACAAGGCACGGAAGTCTGACAGATCCAGTCTATTTCGACACGTTTCACCGCGACCTAATTTTTCCACTATACATGTTGTAAACCGATAACAGAGCTCATCTATCAGCAATAAGCAAAGGTGCTGGTTTTCTAAAACCGCAGGTATTCTCCGTAGAATTGTGTGAGTGTGACTATATTCTGTCTGTTGAAACTTCCTGTCTTCGATTTTGGCAATTTTATTAATGTGATTGTGCTGCAAAAAGCCTGCATAGTGGCTGAAGACAGGTTCTCATTTTCCTCAAACCAGCAAATTACATTACATTAATGAAGGCTATCAAAATGTCAACGTTTGGTCGCCAAGTCTGGGTTCTGGCTAGTTCCAGCTACGAAAATAGGAAACTGTATCTGAAATTTTCGGGATGAGCCTTTTAGTCAAATTTTGTAACTGAATTGGTGCAGGTCACTCGGTATTTCCTCCACAGAACTGCAATCTCCAAGGTTGTTTGACTCATGCTGCTTGCAAACGCGCCGATCACTAGGTGCAAGCTGAAATTTCGCCAAAACTATCGAATTTTGGATTCTGATATTTCTTCAGTGCTGCTTCTATTCCGACTGCGTATCTCGTCGAATGGAAAATCCTTCGTTATTATTAGCTTCAATCTCCTTCAACACGCGGGATCCAAAAAGTGAAGCGATGGATTTCATCCTTGTGATGCAGAGGAATGTTTAAAAACTTCTTGTTCTCTGTTGCACACTATTAGCTATGAGCTTCCATAAGCTGGTTATATGAAGCTTACTTGTAAATGCACATACCGACTCAATTATACGAGCCACAAAAACTTGTTCAAAACTGGTTACTGTTTATGAGGCACTTTTCATGGCGGCCATGTTTTTTCATCAAATATATAAGCACGAAATAATCCTACCTTTCGTGTAATCGGTGAACAAACGATAAAAACAACACCGACAAAAGGTGTGGCGTTTGATCATGACCTTAAGAAAACTCAAACATTTGTCTTTGCCGTCTCGCTGCGACAACTTACACAACTGCAAAACGGTGATGTTGATATTGATGATGTGTCCGACAGTGAACATTCAAACGGACCCATCATTTCAGCTACTGAGACTATGTAAGTAGCTTATAATGAGTCTTTTTGCTCGTGACAGCTCTCAAAACGTTGGCTCCAAACGCGAGGATTCCTCGTCTCACTGACGACTTCTGAAAAATTCAGACGCGTTCCACCAAGTCTATGGAGTCATCTGGTCCTTCAGTTGATTTTGGAACCATAAAATCACAACACGAAAGGTTGCATGCCTTGAAAATGTACCGGAATGTAGTTCAAAGTGCGTTCATTGGTAGTTGATCGGTCGGCTGTTGATATGTTGGCTGAGCTTATCAATTAGTTTGCAGATGTTCCGTGACCAATAGAGGTACCCGAACACTATAACGGTAAGCTGGGCGCACGACATAACTACCTGCGTCGCCAGCAAAACAAGGTGCACCAGAAGTCCAGCACAAAATATCAATTTACTTAGTAAGGCTCTCAGTATAGTTCATTGAACACTAAATCCGGGACTTTTGCTAAATATCGCAGAGTCGCAGCGGGCTAACCAATGGATACCTATCAACGCGGTTATTATGGTGCGATTTTCACATCAGCCGTATGGATTAAGCGTACGCCACTCCTTTCTGTCTTAAAGGTGGTTGTTAAGATTTCTGTTCGCTTACCGTGATCTACCAGTTATGCGCTGAATGCGATGCTGTAGTCTCCTGTGTTTTTGTTCTTATGCTGTCGGAACTTTTGTATGCATTTTATGCGCTTTGTAGGTGGAAGGCTGCTTGCCGAGATAACGAAGAGCGATATGTGGCTTCGTACGTGATCCTGAAAGAAACATACGACAAATTCTGCAAGGATATTCCGTAATTTTGTAACCTATTGACGCTTGTGTGTTGTCTATCAAAATATTTTGAGTCAATGTTTATTGGGGTAGTTACGTGAAAGAAACCACATTCCACACTTTGGTTGAGTTTTACCATTTTATTGAGACTGGCGTATTGGCCTGTTTAAACTCTAATAACACCAGAGAAAAGGCAATTTTCCGCACGCAGACCGTGTGACAGCACTTTGCGGTAAGCACACTTCCCTGCCGAATTCGGTCGCCTCAGTCTTTTGTGTCGACTATACAAGCATGCTGCTGAGATAATCATTTTAATGGATTAGATTAGACTACGTAAGCACGATGCCTGTCCGTTGAGCATGGAGTTTGATGCAGAGTTTTTGAAACCCACCTACAAACTGAAAATAGGGTATTCAGCCTGTAATGGGTTCCCAGAAAAATTCGTGTTGCCATGACAACACTCTACTCACAAATTTACTGAATGTTTTCGAAAACCCACTATCAGTAATGAAGCATTCCACCTGCCAAGCTCGGCGAGCAGATAAACAAACAACCAGCGTACCCGAACTACCTCTACTCCGAAACATCGCCATTTTTCATGTTATGCATGTCACCAAAGTTGATCCGTTGTTTCTTAGCTAATGCATAGAGTGCTCACTTATTGAGTGTGAAGCACACTGTCTCAGGAGGCTAATAAGGTCTGTAGTAACAGCTTTGTCTGAAAGTTAGATTACCAAACAAAACATAGAGACTCGATAGTTATCCAGCGGATTTCACCGAACGTACACTTTAGTCACCTAACCCAGATGCAGCAGGCCAAGTGAGGTTTGAAGTAATCGACATGATGCACATTACGTACCCGTAGTACATATTTGAAAGTATTCGTTGCCTAGTCACCGGCTTCAAGATCTGCACCAAATTCCAAATGAACGGGCCAGCCTGATGCTTTTGAGTGTAATTTGTCGCGACCTGAGGCTTTCTTGCTCGTCTTAACAGCCGACTCTATTATCCGATTTTCCAAGTTCATAATTACTCGAGCTTATTATAGTTATAGTCCCCATTTATATACTCATCAAATGTAGCTCTGGTTCTTATGGAAAACTAAATTACTGCCTTGTACAACACGACATGTACTAACCGAAGACTTCAACACATCAGAGACGTGGTAATGGTACGTTCGGTTTAGATGTGGAACATAATGATAATGGTGACCACCTATGATTTCGCACGAACAACCAGGTCTCCCTTAGTAATACGGGAGTTAGGCGCAGTGAATGCCGTTATGATACCTGTAGTCCCCTACTGCTGAAAAGTCGTGGAGCCGAAATGATCGCATGACCGTCGGTTCATTTCCAAACTTCTAGTCATCCTGGATTGCGCAGACTGACTCAGATCCTGCTCTCCAGCGATGTAGATTTTCATTAACCTTCCCTGGTGAACGTAAAAAAGAGCTCTCGAGTTTTCAAAAGGGATTCATGAACCACCAGTTAAAGGACGTATCGAGACCGACTGTGCAATGCATTACGGACAGCCTAATCGGTACGCATTGATCGTAACTAGAGTGAAATAACCACAACTACACACAACGTTGGAAACTACATTTAGTGTTCCGAATGCATACATGGAAATCGCTTATCTCAGAAAGGTTATTGTCACTTTATGTGAGATGCTGTATCTCATCGGTTTCGCAGCAGAATTTAGCTAGACGACAGCCTAATGGAAGCTATGTATAGACAGGTTTGGTGAAATCAGGAAGGTGGCTTTTGGAGTCTGGAGTACACAGGAGCCGTCACAGTTAAAACGCTAAACGAAATTCTTGCGGAGATTTGTTTGTGAGTGCACCAAAGTTGTTGAAAATATATGCTATAGTAAAATCTGAATCCAGATGGGTGGGCAAAATATTTACAACAGTTAAACGACTCTGCCTCTGTACTGCGCCTTTCATGCGACCCCCCTGTGTTCTCAGTTTACAGCCCACTCCTCAAATAAATGAATCCTAAAATGCCTTTCTACTTTTAAACGTCACCGGTTCACCAGAATAGGTGAGCTCGCACCAGCGGTTTTCTTGTGTTAAGCCTTGACCACAATTTCTTGCATTTCAAGTAACAGGTTCTGTATTTCTACTGTTTCCAACCTAAATTTCAAGTTTTATTTGTGCCCAACTTGTTCTTATGTGCAATGGCTAACAGACGCTCCAATAAGATTTAATTTTTGAGCTGTGGCAAATTTTGATCCCTATCTCACTATCTAAAGAAATATGAACAAGCTAGGCAAATCAAACTGGGTGCCCCCTGTGGAGCGCATCCAATTGAGGAATGTCATAAACGAGTGACTGAGCTGGGATTCAGCTAAGTGTCCCGTTCACACCAAATTTGTTAAATGAATGTTTGGCGAACTGGCTCAGATGCGGGTTAACGGAAACTGGGGGACTACACAACCGGCGAAACCGGTTATGGGCTGTCGAAGACTTTTCACTTATGAGCATTGTTCGGTGAGGAAACCAACTGCAATATCTCTAGTATCTTAGAAACCTTAACATGGGGCGGCCTTTTAGCGGCACACTTAGTTTGCGAAGTACATTATAAACGAGAGATTCTTCTGGGAGTTATTTGATATTCACGATGAAATCAAATTAGTTTGTATTCGGTTGACCCTGGTAGCACGACGATATCAGGCAAGCAACAGCATGACCTGATCCATCGGGTTGTGTTATGGTCAGTCTGATATAGTTCACCCTCTGCGTGAGTAGTGCGTATGTAGGGGACTACTGGCCTTCGGACCGGTCCGTGTTCCATCTAGACAACGTTCAGCAGGTTTGTGAAGCGTTTTTATCTGCAGACACCCGATCAGTGACACTTGGTAGCAACCTCCCAAGCGGCTGTAGCCTGGTGAGCCTGCATTGGATTAAGCACATGGTTGCACGCTCCATTGACGACTTGAAATTCGTCAAATGTGTTTATTAGATGATCTGTATCTGTTAGGGTTTGCAAACAGGCACTGGAAATATTTTAGTTTTAGTTTTTCTACCAAACACAGCAATGTCTTTTTATCCGTTGCTGAGATGCTGGATACACGTCGGACATATCCCGCTGCACAGCAACAGAATGAATAAACTAGCATATTTTCAACGGGTAGTGGTATACAATCTGTTAGTTATACTACCCCATGGCTCGACTATTGGACTGGGAGTGGAACATCTCAGCTGATATGGTTCTACGTAGAGCCCTGAATAGCTAGTTTACTAAGTTTATCGTTAGGTTCCATCATTATAACGGACTGAGGTGGATCATTTTCTTTGCTAAAGTACCTACCTGTGGGCGCGCTGGTTATCCAAGCATAGGTTTCCTATCAAATCTTCCAGGAAAATTGTCCTGAAACAACAACAGGCTAGCTATGGTCATCGATTCCTCTTCACTCGCGTCTTCTGTACATGTTTTCTTGTCCTTTGCATGGTATCGAACAAGGTTTCTTTTCTGCTTTGAAGGCTTTTAATGTTCGTACTAAGTCGGTTTCCCGTATATGGTCCGTCTTAGAGGCAACCTGTCGCCTCTCAATACTGACATCGAGAAATGGAAGTGCTTCAGTAGTCTCTACTTCGGAGGTACGCTTGCTCAATAGATAAGTTTGAAAAATTGTAGTGTCCACCCGACTTCAGACCGATGTACCGTAACAGTGAACATATCTGTTTCTGTTCGGAAGTCCTAATTATCACACACTGAGTCGTCGAATATATCAATAGGAATGCTCATCCAAACAACCAACGATCGGTCAAAATAGATCTGCTTGAGTAAACCCTACATCAGCCCACGCTGGCGCAACAACCACGGATTTCCACTCACAGTGCGCTGCTTGTGTCGCTTCAAATGGCGATGGGACATTTGCAACACATGGCACGGTTCAGCGAACAACTAGCGACCATCAGTACAGCCTGAGCTACCAACATTCTCTTCAATTGCAAACTTACTTAACCCGACATGTTAAAGTAAGTGAATGAACCATCAGCGGGTATTTACCATTTTATTATGAAGACTAAAATTCGGCTTGCGCGGCTCGGCTAAATCCGTAACCGCAACACTACAGAAAACTGGGAATATTCGAGAAGTACAATGAACGGAATGGTTTGCGATGTACCAGCTATTTCCAGACAAAGCCTCCAGTGATTCATTGCGTTCCCAGCAGCACCTAGGACATGAAAAAGTTTAAGGTTACACGAAACGATGCGCAATATCTGGCAACCGCACATATTTTCGGGACTTGATTCATTTAGCCAAACGACCATATAAAGGCCGCTCACTTGTTCTAAAGCAGAAAAGATGGCACACAATCTATCTGGGGATTAATATCTCCCTCATAGTCCCCGAGAAAACCACTGGCAGAGCCGAAATTGTTTTTCTCCCTACGCGCGGCTGGTTTGTGAGTTAGTAATGTCAGTGTAGCAATAACTGAAGTATATTAATGGCCGCCATGCTCCGAGTGTCTTGGGTTACCAAAACGGTCTTTGAAGGCGGGAGCCATTTTGCTTGAAAACAAAGCTTTGACATTTACGGAGTGCTTCTGAAAAGCCACCAAGAGTACCCAAATGCCAGAAACTGTTCCCCATGCCAAGGTTAAGCGAATCTGATGGTACTGTGGGACGCAGAAAACATCATGTGTACCAATAAAGCAGAAACCTCGTAAATGATGAAACCTCAAGAAAATTGCTTTATAGCTTTGGCGTGCAGCAAACTGGAGGAAACACAGAGAGCGAGATAATTTACGTCAGTATTTGACATCTACATATGGGAATAATGGTAACTGTCATGGCACGGGTATCCGAAATGTGGTATTCATGTAGATCATTCTCGCAAAATATTACGCATATTTGCAACCAAGATGTAAAATACACGTGGTACTATTTTGCAACACCTAATTATCTATTTCGTCGGCGGGATTGGGATACAAGATTAGGTCCAAGGCATATTAAGGATCCATCTGAATTGCAAACCTTCCATTTGCAACCTGTATGCACTTCTGTTGGTCGTATCTGGAGCGGATGTGTCAGTGCCGATTTCACAGACAGCTGTGTTGGCGTGCACAATTGTACATCCTGTACATTGAACATACGCATGCCGAAAGATGGAATGACGGTCAGTCTACTCAACAGGGCTTGTGCTTCACCTTGGTCTTCAAAGATGAGGGCGATGTCGTCTGCGTATTCCAGATCAACAGGGTTCTTACTGGCAACTATTTGATCAGCGGAATTTCAATAACCTTTCAGTGTTCGCCTTAGTATTTCATCAAAGACGAAGTTGAAGAAGAATGGAGAGAGTGGATATCCTTGTCGGACGCCAATTTTTGTGGCGGAAGCTTTGGAAAAGCTCACCATACACTCACACGCCCAGAAATATGTGAATATAAGGACCGGATTATGTTCACAAAAGTCTGGGGGATACCCTGTTGAGCAAGAAGAGACTGTTGAGTCTGTTGAGACTGTTGAGTCACGAAGAGACAGGACCTTACCGTGGTGTGGCGGTTTGCGCACCTCAGCGACCCATTGAGCTATACTGGGGAGTGTCCCTGCGACACTCACAGAGTCTCTCATACCAGGTTGGTCAATGGCTAGAGGTCTGACGAACACAGTCTCCTGGTCCTCCAGGTTGGGGGTTGGAACATGTGGCGACTTGTTCCGTAGAAATGGTAATGCATTTG
>CM030369.1:128345806-128358512 GCA_003604175.2 Clonorchis sinensis | reverse complement strand
AAACCGCCACACCACGGTAAGGTCCAGCCAGTTCCTGACCGAACTGTGGTGTACTTAACGTCAACCCATCAATACGCACAAACACGGCTAACTAGCACAACGAGCCTTTTGCAGCCGGAAGGAGCTCTGTGAACTGCGGCTCCACAGTCCGTCAAGATATTCAGCAACCATATGCGTTGGGGCGCCTCACAATCTAGGTGTTCCTTGACTTCAAGTGCGACAACGGCTGACAATTCTCAATTGAACTTCATGCCCTCCTTCCACGGACATTTTGTAACCTATGCGGGACCTGATATCCTACTTTCTGCTGTGGGTTCATACCTACTTCAACCACTGCTTACACCTCTACCACCAGTAATTAATATGCTTCCACCGACCCCAAACGCGCCCAGCAAGCCCTGTTGTACCTTACTTTCCAGTTCCCTAAGGTATCGAACTACATCAGAATACAGGTTAACCACTTCCTTTCTTAGTACCGGTTGCTCATCAATGAGAACGTAAATAGTGCTGTTCGATGCTTGCTTGTTACTACAAAAATTCCATAATCTCCAAGCCACTAGCGGCATTGCGCGTTCCAGTCTGTTTAGTGTAACGGGAACATCGCTCCCAGTTGAAAATGCTTGGCAATAATATACACTGCTCTGACAGAAAAAACTCAAGTGGCGGGGCTGTGCAATCTAATTTCCTAACCCCGTTGAAGTTTCTACCTTGGAATTGATTCCGGAGGACATCCGAATCTCTGCAGGACGAACCAACCAACCTGTGCTAGAAGATTATCTAACACCAGCTCCCTCCTCTGCCTCTATTGCTGGTTTGTCCCGTGGTATATCATTGTGGATGCCCTCCTTCATTCGCCTGAATCTATGCTATAGGACTACAACATGCCGGATATTTCATGGTCGCTTACTACGTGCTCTGCGTGGTATGCCGCCATGCTTGTCCAAATTAGGGTGAAGGGCTAGCCCCAAATAGTACGTAGCTCCACTCGTGACCTACATAAACGAGATTTATTATTCCCAAACGAAGGTCACCTGGCTGCAATCGGTCCACGCTTTCCAGGAAGTGATCACTTGGTCGCCTCTTGCAACACAGTCAGTTATGGCCAAACTGCCCCCCCTGAGTTCCCCCCTGCTTCACCTCCTCTCTACAGAGTAGGCGCCCATCTCCTAGCAACGTAGCCATCTCCTTAACTGCTGTTGCTGTTTTTCTCCAAACCCTTAAGGACTCCGTTAGGCTCAAGGCTGATTGCCTCCCATCCCATGTGCTGAAACATACCAATGAGGATGTTGAAAGCTTTTTCCAAAATCTTTTTAACCACTCAGTAAACTTTAGAAGCCTCCCTTCCCAATGAAAACAATCCACAGTCAGCCGCATTTCAAATCCGGATCCAGACAAATTACTTTTAACTACGGAGGGATCCACCGTAATCTCTTCCAGTGAGAACCCTTGGAAGTTTGGTCAAAGGGCGATTAGCCAGGTTCCTCCTGGCTACAAATGCCATTGGTGACTAGTAGTCTCAGAAATCCACCAGTGGCTGCCAACCTCACTGCCATGATGCCATCAAAGCAGAAAACGATGCAGGGCACTCTACTATGATGGCTTATCTGGATATCCAAAAAGCGGTTGACCGCGTCCCCCATGCACCCTTTCTACAGAAATTCAGTACCCTTTGCATCACTAGGGTTTATTTCAGCTTTTCCCTTCTCCCTGCCTGATGGAACACAAATAACATAATTCGGCGACAAACAGCCCTTTTCACCACCAAACACCAATGAAGTGATTCAAATGAACATGGTTGATCCCATCCCCTTCCCACTGTAGATCAACAACGTCCTCGCCACTGCCGTATGTTAATCTATTCTTCTTTGCCCTTTCCTTCTTTGTGAAACATCTTGACTTTCAGCAGATCCAACAGGACTTAGACCGTGTGACACCCCTGTCAAATGCATCTGGCCCAAACTCTACTTCTGTTAGGTCCAAAATAACTTCCTGCCGCTACTCCCTCCTAGCCGATGCATTCACATTTATTGACAGAACTGTCAGTCATTCTACAGAGATCAAAGGCCTTGGTATCAGGTACGCTTGAAACTTTGCTCTTGCTACCAAGTCCAGTTCCAGGTCACCAAAGTACTTAGGCTCTGCTTTCCAATATTAAGCCCCTAGGAGCACAAAGCTCGCAATTTTTAAACATTGCGTGTGACCAATTCTGAACGCGTTACGTGAAACGAACGTTGATTTAAGACTCAACATTGCCAGATCTAAGCAACGAGTAGTCCATGGACAAAACGGTCAATAGGCGGTAGCTGTGAGTGCTAGTATTAAAAGAACATTAAGGGCATGTGGGTTGTGGCTGACTAAAAAAGTGGAAGTGTTGTGGTGCAACCCTGACTGTGATGAGGCCTGTAAGAATTTTGTACGTTAAAGCAGTTCACGGGTGTCGCCGTGCCTTTATGCTGCCTAAAGCATTTTTAAAATAGAAGTTTTCCTTTGCCTGTATTTCATAGTGTTGCCAAACGGGACAAGTTAACACAGGCAGCTACAAGCTCAGATATCTTCAGAATGGTATATTCATGGTATATTGCATATCCATCCCAAAGTTCATATTCAGTCAGAAAACCACAATTGCTCGCTGAGTTTACGGGGTTCCAATAGCTGTTGCCTTACTAAGTTCACTTATTCGACTTTAGCAATTGTCAATCCTAAAGATTACTTCGACCCCCTCTTTTAAAACATCCATTTGGCAGGCCTATTTACTATCACGCTGACCATATTGTCGTGTTTTCATTATAAGCGTTGGATTGCAGGGAATGCTGCGATCACCCATTACTTTGCCCCCTTTTAGAGACTAAGGGACCCAACTGGTAAATCGCGCATTATTCACACTTCAGGCCACAAGAGTGTCGGTTATTCTGGCGCTATTGCAAGGATCCAACAGGGTTTTGAGGCTTATCCTTCTATCTCGTGACGTCAGTATGATAACTTGCATTGACAGAGAATTTGCACAGGCAGCCGGATCGTCTGGTTTGCAAATTGAGGTCGTTGGATGCATACCAGACCGGAAACATTGTTAAGCACATCATTATGGTAGGGCTGACGCTGTTACATCATCCGACCGCTGGTTCGTAAGGTCTCTTACAAATGCCGGAAAACAGTCATTTGCAACCTTCTGGTTGTCCGTATCGACAACTCGTGCACCCTTTGATCGCCCGCTGTACAGTGGTGTCGGTCGGGCTGATTATTATGTTACGGCCTCTGATTTTTTATCGAGTGTTTTCTCCAGTGTGAAGGTTTGCCTGCGAGCTTGTTGACTAAATGCACACTAAAGCCACTAAAGCACTAAAGCCACTTGCTCCGCTTGCCGGTATGTCCTTGCACCCCACCTGCTTTCCAGTATGCAACCAGGAGGGCACACCACAACACGTATTTCGATCTATCAATGCTCACCGTTGTGGCAAGTCCCTATCGGTCAGTTAGCAGCCATAACTGTTAGATATTTTACCGCCTGTGTCAAAAATTGTCGTCAAGGGACAGGAGCTCGCGGAAAAAAGAAATGAAGTTATCACGCCACATATTAGGCCCAATGTATCGATCGAATAGAAAGACGTTCTTCACGAAAGCGCGATTAATTAGTCACGGAGGTTCAGAACTGTGTCAGTATCGTCAAATTCTCGGTACCCTCAGTACCAAAAATATAAAGTTTGTAGACAATAATACTGTGGAAAGCCTCTGTGAGGCGGTAACTACATTTTGTACGGATGTATGAATAGAATGAAACAAAAGTATTTGGGTGCTCATCTAAGCCGTATATCCGTTGAAAATTGGGTACCATTTCCTTGGATTTTGAACGAAATTCACCTTTAAAATTTGCAGCGTTTTGAGTAGGTTTTGCCGCTCACTAGAAGTAGACCGAGGTTATTTCTTCCGGAGCGATAGGGTTTTCTGTCTCGTGGATTTTGCCGGGAGTTAGTCTTATTCATTTGTATGTTTCGGTGTTATGTTGCTCATGGCATTTTTAAGTGAGCACAGTTACAAAGTCGTCAGCCACCACCGACTTACATTTTACAACCAGTTCATGAGGTAAATCGCAAAATTTAACTTTAGCGCACTTTAGTGTTCCTGTACAAATGAGATAACATCTACTGGATTTCCAGTGCAAATTACACCCAGGAAATTAGTTGAATGATTTTTTCATGCGCGAAACCCTTCAAATCCTTCAAACATTGACGAAAACAAGGCCAAACATTGCTGGTCATCATGATCGCCGCATGTGGTGTTGCCTACCTTTGATATTTATCGTAACTGTTATGCCCGTGTCTATGTTCAACGCGAATTACGAGGCGTCAGCCATAAAATTTTTTTTATAATCCAATTACCAATGACAACCCGTCCTATTCACAAATGTACGCCATATTGTCAAACTTGACTATCTAGAGTAAACGCCAAGCAAGTATCTATGGGGGCCAATCAAAATGGGGGCTCAAATATACGCGGCAGACTAACGTAACGGCTAATGACGGTCATTCATACTCACACACGTTTTTCACATGCCAAGCTTACGCCTGAACAATGTACAACCACACTTGGTGAACTATATCTTTTTGCTTATTGGTTGCTTCGGTACAAACGTAATGGGTAGTGAATCCAGTTATCGTTCTTAGGAACCCACAGTCACTCCAATGGGTTTGGGGAAGGAAGAATATACAATCAGTTACAACTCCTGCACATCTTCGGCAACATCCTTCAAACCACAGAACTAAACAAAGCTGTAAAAGCAAACTCACAAGGAGTGTAGTAAATCTCGTCGTTTAGGGTAACCGAGCGGTATCTACACTGAAGCTGGAGTCTAACTGTTGTATAGTTAAACTTACTACTGGCACTGTTAGTCCTATTCATGACAGTGAGGGATCCTGTGTACAACGATGATGTTATATCGAAATTCAGTGAGCATATGTATTATTGGAGGCAGCTAATATGAAGCTCCAGAGTGGTTTGTACAAGTCATTCGTCAGATCAAACGGCATAAACTTGAGCCCAAGATTCAAGGACCTCATGCGTCCTCAAACTTGCACCCATACATGGAGAAGTGGTGGAGGTCTGATGGGTGGCCGGGTATTTGGTGTCAAATTTCCTCATTTAGAGCAAAAAATCCTAACTTCACTATACTTTTGCTCCTCAAAGCTGGTGCCCTGCAGCCTAATGGAAACAACTGCGCCATCCTGCTCATCATAACTTGTAACCATCCTGTAATCAACCGCACTAGACGTTTAAAAAACTAGGGGCTCCTTTCAGAGAAACGGATTATCAGCTCCCTTCTTTGCGTATGTGATCTTCAGTATCTGGTTATATATAAAATTTTTCATTTCTCAGGCGCACATGCTAAAAGTCGCTTGACATTTCCAGCCACTGAGGATTTTTTTAATGTCTGTCATATACGTTTGGGCCTCATCCAACTCATTTTTCATACCGAAGTATTGTCGCCTATCTTGATCTCCACAATCATGTCTACGATATCCGAACAGATGAGCTACTTAGCTATGCACTCCTGATACAATGTAGCTATCTCTGATGATGATGATGCTCAAGCTGGGGAATGCAGGGTTGACAATACCTAATAATCCTGGAACAAATATCCTTCAACCCACATCCACGTAACATATATTGCCAAAGTGCCACCACTCCCGCCTTTGTACTCTAAGTATTTGATAGACTCCCCGGAATGTACATCCTCAACGCGCCCTACTTGACTAGCCTTTCTGGCCATTACGTAGTCCTAAAACTCCACCAACTCACTTCGTGCCATGTCCGCTACTTCTCCCCCGACGCTGCGAAAGACTCAAAGGTTGACAACCCTCAACTCAACTGCTTGTCATTCTCTCCAAAGACATTCTTTACCCTATTCTGAATCTCACACTCCATATTCTGCAGCGGGGGAAAGGAAACCTAAAATGGAAGCGACCTTTGTTGAACAACAGCGCCGCTGGCTTAAGCTTGCCTTGGATATACCATATACCCCGGGCAGTCCCCTTATGATCCCAAAACATCATTTATATCGGAGCAAAAGTTGATAACAGGGACTCACTGAATACACTCTGTATGATAACTCAGACGCAACTATCTTGCGAAACTCTCACAGTTTTCTTTAGGCTGTAACTGCGTCATTCAGAGAGCATCCCATCGTCCAACCACGCAGCACCACCAGGCACCTCAGTTCTTCGTCCAATATGAAACCCCTGCACGTTCCGAACTAAATTAGTGGCATACAGCTTAGTTCACGTCTACATATGCTTACATCTAATCACATTAATCGCATATCCAGTATCTCCGCCTGAATATCGATTACCGTTTTTTGAAATCGGGCAATGTCGCCTCACTGCAGTAGTTAAAATTCGTGCCCACTCTTGGCTGCCTGTTCTGTCGGGCAGCAGTCAAACTTATATTACAGTGTCCTCTAGCAGACATTTTGACACTTTTCATTTTGGGTCCCCAATTTAGACACGGCTGTCATACTGCCTCAATTAAATGGCAGCAATGAAAGACGCCACACCTCTGATGTACCAAAGAATGTACTTGATCCATGCTGGACTTGATTTGTCATGATACCTTGCTCAATCCTAACCACCATAACAACCTCAACCGACTCACCCAAAATGTTTATGTATGCGGCTGCACATGAACCCAAGTAAGACGTCATGATGAGGGTACCGTGACTTCACTACCCATTCGATGACTTGCCAGTAGTTCATAATATCCCCACTAATTCCCGACAGAGTGTGGGACATGCACCCTAAAGACCACCTCAGTTCGTTGAATTTGTGCCAGAACTCTATACCACTGGCAACCTTATTATGCTGTCTAATGTTTCCTCCCATGAATCCACTCATTGTTCCTATGGCACTATCAAGGGTATAGTATACCGATGAAGATAAGACCATGCCCTCCACCCGATACAGCGTGTGCTGACCATCATTTAAAAAATAATTTACTGGCTATGACGAACTCTTCGGCCTTGTTTGGTGGGGCGCGTGCCGCTACGATAGAAATGTTTTCTTTATATAGGTCGCGAACGGCTGCTATTTCAAGTACGTGTGAACACAGGGGGCGTTTTTATCTTTCACTTAGTTTTGGGGTCCTTTCCATATCCAATACAGAAGAAGACTCGTAAGATACCAATTTTCTCGCAAAATATCCCACCGTCCTCACGGAGACAACGTGCGTGGCCAGTGGCGGCTATTGAATATGAATTCCACGCCCAAAGTGGATCTCGAGTACGCTCAAGCAACTTCCAACAAAACTGCGGCCGCGTGTGAAGATTTTAAGGGTTTGACTCAATACCATCACATGCTAAAACTTTATGTTGAAGATTCCTTCGTTTAAACTATGGTTCCAAAACAATTTGGGGTGTTTGTCAACGGATGAGCCGTGATGGGCGCAGATCTTCCCTCTTTAGCGTTAACTCCGCTACCTCCATTATTGCATGTGATTGCTGAATCATGATATCGATTCACCGGTGTACACATGGCTCCCACATTATCCTCAATGGGACTAACTGAGCAGTAAGACTCCAGTTTCGGTGTGGACGTCCATCTGGAATTGTGGACAACGGGATTTATTAAGCGCTTGCTGCGTTAGCCACTATAACTTTGTTTAATTATGTTTTCAGTGATTTTGCAGATGTACACTAGGTGTAATTGATTATACAATTTTTCGGAAACATTGTCGAGTGAAAGCGGCTTCCTGAAACTGAGAACTGGATTCATTACTTATTACGATGTAACGATGCAACCAATGAGTAGAAGCATAATTCACCAAGGGTAGTTATGTATTTTTCAGGCATGTGCTTGGCAGACGGACGACTTGTATGGACATGAAGGATCGTCGCTGGTCGTTGGATTAGGCTATTATGTACACTTGGGGCCTCATGCTCAGTTGTGTGTATGTGGGTACGGGTCCGGAAGCTACGATAAGTAACCAAGGGAAGAGGCAACGCGAACACGTGTGGGTATGGCTGGCCGTCATTGAGGTCTCATGCTCATCAGCCCGCATAGACCTGACCTGGTGTTTACTAAAAGTAACAAAGGTAAGCGAGTTGTGAGTATGAAGGGCCGTCGTTAGCCATTAGATTAGGTTACCGTGCATAGGTGAGACCTCATACTCAGTGCCGCGCATAGACACGGGCATACCGGTTACGATAAGTAGTCAAGGTGGGTGGCAACGGCTACCGTTATCATGGTGACCGGCAATAGGTGCCTTTAGTTGCCATCATTCCACCTATGAAGCGTCATATTCCTAATGGAATTGATATGATTGTGTTGGTAAGTTACCTGCAACTATCTCTTGACGCTGTATTATCCATAGGCTAGTTATGCGTATTTGGGAAAGAGGGTCATCCACAGAGCTGGCCTTCGCATCGCCACTGCACTATTCATGCAGTTGTCTAACATTGTTCTACTTAATTGAAGGCGAGCTTTATAGGAAAATGTGTTGTGCCGAGGCTAGCTGAACATCTCATTCGATAAATCTGAGGACTACAAAACAAACAACCGTCGTTGGCCGATTTTCCTATATGAGATTTGCACTGGATACTCTGTCGATGTTATCTTATTCTTAAAGAAAGCCGAAGAACGCCAAAGTGTGCTAAAATCCGATTTCGTGATTTATCCATCGTAAAATGGAAACAAAATGCAAACCAGCGGTACGTGACCTTGAAATTTCGCTCACTTAAACAAAATGCTGTGGGCAGCGTATCACCGAAAGGTGCAAACGGGTTAGGCTTACTTCCCGCAATGTTACAACTTCGAAAAGCCAACTGTTTCGGCGAAAATAATTTGGGTGTGCTTCTAATGACCGGCATGACTGGCCATACCAACCGGTAAAATTTGAACTCCTTGCCCAACATCAGCTGCGGTTGGACTAATTTCCTCTTCTAGTTAGGCGTGCCAGCAGGTAAAATTTGAAATTCGTGCCACACGTGCCATTCTACTGTGGCTGGAAAATTTTTCTCGAAGCCGTGACTATTCAGGTAGATCCTAGGCTTTCGGGCAACTTCCATCAAAAGCTGAAATTTTATGTAATGGTTTCCTTGGTCCAAGAGAAATCTTAGGTGTGTTTCTAAGGCAAGCCCTGAGTGCCCAATCCAATTTTTGTGTTTTGATGCACGGCGCTCCAGCTTTGTTCTGTCGTCAGCCAATCATGTTGCTCGGCGTGTCCCCCACCGGATGCTAAACCCTAGAACCACACGTATGGGCCTTTCGAATTTTGCGCTCTTGCGGACCACACTCGGGATTTCTGTCTACCGTAGGTGGAATACCGTGTTACAGTCCTCATCGTATTCAGGAGAACCCAAAGGTATGAATACTACCTAAAGATAATTGGAATTCAAGCACTTAAGCTATGGAGAAGCGCACGCAACCAAAATGGCAGGTCCCGACCCCATCCGAGCGCGTGTCCTTGCCCGATCTGAGGTTGTTCAACAGTCTGACGTCTCGGAAGGTTTGTTTTTTACCCTACGTGTATGTCTCACCTGTAGGAGGACTTTGTACCTGAGAGCGGGATAAAAGTTAGGTGGTACACATGTGGTCCAACTGTCTATGACGTCTCTCATATGGGTCATGCCAGGTAATCCCTGTTAATTCCGGCGATACCGTTCACCAGAACTTATATTGCTTTCGATGCACTCCGCAGAGTCTTGAAGGACTATTTCCTTTTCGACGTTGTTTATGTCTTAAACATCACGGACGTAGACGACAAGGTAAGCGTCCAGTCACGCCTTATGAGCTCTTCAGATAATCAAAAGGGCGCGCCAGAATCATTTGTTTGACGAGTATGTCAAAATGGATAACGATTTGGTTGGCGTTTATGGTGATATATCGGAAGCTATCAGGGTGAGTGACAGTGACTGTTCGTGCTTCATCTGCGGGGTGGGGAGGGGGGGGGTGGAAATACTGACGTTTCCACACTTAAATAAAGTGTGTTTGGACTTTCAGTTTTCGCAGTCTCTTCTAGTTGTACCCCTTCTGAATGTTCGAGAGGGCATGAGTGTTAAATTTACAACCCGCCTTCCGTTACCAGTTTAGACTAAGCGAGACGGCCTAAATGGTTAGAGCGCGAGCTTACTGACCTGAAGGTCCGTGGTTCGAACCCGACCTCGGCCCATCGACTTCCACTGTCTAGGCCAGGGCAACCTGGCAGTATCCCAGCCCTCGTGCGACCTTCGGGTGGCATGGCAGTTAGGCACCGAAAGGGCGCTACAGCTGAACGATCTTTATTTTTACTTTTTAGACTGGTCCACTGGTTTGACGAGGAATGCATACTCCGCGTGGCACCACTTGGTTCTAGTAATAGCAGCATAATCCAGTCTTAATATTTACATACTTTCGGACGTGTGGGAATAATTGGGGAGCCATCACTGAGAGTTTCTGGCAAGAGCATCCATTCTCTGCATTTTGGCTCAGCTTTGTCACTGGTAAAATAATGAGGCGAATCCTTGAGAGTCTTCGATACACCGATGTTCAACTCATCGCTGGTGAGAACCTTGTCGATCTGAAGTATGCAGACATCATCGTCCTCTTGTGAATACAAAGGCAAAGCGTAAGCACTGTTGAATAATCTGATCGCGAACCCGACCTCTGCCTCTCGACTTCCCTTGTGTACTCTTGGCAACCTGGCGGTATCCAAACCCTCGTGCTTCCTTTGGGTGGCATGGCAGCTAGGCTTTGACAGGGTGTTCCAGCTGAATGATTTGATTTTGATTTTTTTGGTATGTGCCCAGCACCTAAAAATATTTCAGAACCTGTAGCTGTGCTGCAGTCTTTGAGCAGTCTATCCTCTACCTAGTCACCGGTAGCAAATTGAGTGTTGTCCTCTCCTCTGGGAATTGAAAGGTACTGTTATCTCGTGGACGATGGGCTGTGTCAATCCATCGTCAAGACTGAAGTCTATGTGATATTTACAGCTCATCGGCATCATTGTCTTTTCTTTGTGACTTAATAATAATAGGATAATCGTTCAGCTGTAACACTCTTTCGGTTCCAAGCTGCCATGCCACCCGAAGGAAGCATGAGGGCTGAAATGTGCCAGGCTGCCCAAACATAGACAGGGGAAGTCGAGAGGCGGAGATCGGTTTCAACCACGGACCTTCCGGTCAGTGAATTCGCGCTCTGACCACTGAGCCATCTCGCCCACTTTGTGACTTGCTGTATTTTATATTCCGTATCCTAGGAAATTTCAACGTATTTGCTTTTCCAGACCCTCATTTCCCCCTAATTTGGTTACAGAGTTTGAAAGAAAAATCCACATGTGATCCTGATCCCGACAAACGTGAATATTTTCGCAAGGAGGTCGATCGACTAATTGGTTTACTGAGTTCGCAGTCTCCCAGTGGTGGAGACGCTGTTGCATATTTGATTAACCATGCACGTGATGCTATAGCTGATGTATTGGATCGAAAACATGGAGCGTCTGTTACGGACCACCGAATATTTGAAGCACTTGCCAGGAATTTTGAAGATGAATACCATAAGGATATGCAGGCCCTTAATGTAAGTGAGTTTCTCTAGTGTGAATCCTTTATGTAGCTGTTTTGTTTATCGGAAGTCATGCTCACTGAAGGCAAACTGATAGTCAGAAGCTTCTTATAAGAATAACATCCGTCATGAAGAGACTGGATCTTACCCTGGTATGACGGTTTGTGTACCTCCGCGAACCATTGAGCTATACTGGTGGATGTCCATGCGACACTCACAGAGTCTCTCATACCAGGTTGGTTAGTGGCTAGAGGTGTGACCACCACATTCTCCTGGCCTTCCAGGTTGTGGATTGGCGCATGTGTGGCGCATTGTTTCGCAAAATCGAAATGCACTTGCATTTCCTGCCGAACACAGCTGCCTTGCAGTTAGCCTTTTGTGCCAAAGGCATTGGCTGAGTACGCTAATCGTCCTCTTGTCTAGGTGTGGGTGCTTTGGCGGTATCCTAGCCCACGTACAACTATGACAGAACCAGCAATATTTTCACGCCACATCGGGCGTCGCATGGTGCCATCAGCCGGGTCGCCTCATTTGATGCATACAGTAGGTCGGGTAAGCGAAAACAGGCTACTGTTGCTGCCTATCTTCCTTTCCCACGTACGTTTTCTCCCCCTCTCTCCATCTCGTAAATACCTTTTTCCCCGTGGACCCAGCAGTTGTAACTGATGAATCCGTTCGACCGGCATGTTTTTTTGAATCAGCATCTGCGCATCCTGCGGCCCTGAATCCCCAAGCATCTCGAAATCAATCTTCAAGCCTTGGCCCCCCGTCTATCTTTCTCCTCTTAATGTTCACACTCTGAAGCAAGCAGGGCAACAAGCTGATCTCGCTCTCACACGGGACTCGCTTGGCATTGATGTGTGCTGTGTCTCAGAAACAAGAATTCAAAATTCAAGCACAGTGCTTGAGTTACCCCTCGTCCGTCACTCTCCCTGGCTTCCGGCTGTGCACCCCTGGCGACCCGGAGACTGTTGCGGCAGGATGTGCAAAGGTTGGTATCGTCCTAACTCACCGGGCGGAAGGATCTTTGTGAGACGTTTAGAATGTGTCCGAGAACGAGTTAGAACAGAGTCCGGGTTTTCGAGGATAAGCAACGTTTTACTTGTCTAAGAACACAATGGACCCGCAACTACGACCTCGGTTCTTCGACGCTGACCCAAACTCCGCAGATGCAGCAAAACGCT
>CM030369.1:128307529-128340597 GCA_003604175.2 Clonorchis sinensis | reverse complement strand
GATGATGATGATGATGATCACTGGTTGGGGACATTTGTAGACCTGGCCCAGTAACGTGTTCCATGGCGCGCATGTATCCTAGCTGTTGCGTTAAGTGCATAACTTCTTTCGAACAAAAAGTCCACTGACACCCCTGTATTCACATATGACACATCCACATCCGACATCGTCAGCGGACGAAACTGTGACATCTATAACCAATGTACGACAGACACAACTAAAGGTGTAGATGATTCAGCTTATCCCACGAGCAGGGAAGATATGCATTGGTAGTGTCGGTATCAGTACTGTCTGACCTTTAGAACCAGTAGTCGTTCCATTTGCTGCTTCTAGAAGCATTACAAAATGTTTAGATCAATTAATCACTAACTTCATCGAGCCAAATGTGACGTTATAAATTTTACTTTCCTTTATCTGTTTGTTCGAACAGGTACTAAAACCGGATGTCCTAGTACGGGTCACAGAGTTCATCGGTCAGATTATTGAGTTCATCCACCGAATTATTGAAAACGGATTTGGGTGAGTCTGTTTTGCGTCCGCTTATATGGCCGATCAAGTTTGCTAATGGCTGCATCTTTTAAACTTTTACATGGCGAAGTGGCGTATGGAGAAAACGTTCAGAACAGTAACGAAGCTTACTGGTCATAGTAACCGAAATTTGTCACTGTGGGATTAAAATTTACAACTGGTTTGCTCTACATAATTCCTGATGCCTTTCATTGTTCTCCTGCTATCGAAATTAATTTTTGTGTTGCTAACAACAAAATGGGGGAGGGGCAGGGGACGAGTGGCTCAGTGGTTAGAGCGCGAATTTACTGACCGGAAGGTTCGTGGTTCGAGCCCGTCACGAAGAGACTGGACCTTACCGTGGTGTGGCGGTTTGTGTACATCAGCGACCCACTGAGCTATACTGCGGGATGTCCGCGTGACACTCAGAGTCCCTCATACCAGCTTCATACCAGGTTGGTCCATGGGTAGAGGTCTGACGAACACAGTCTCCTGGCCCTCCAGGTTGGGGGTTGGAACATGTGTGGCGACGTGTTCCGTAAAAATGGTAACGTACTTGCATATCCAGTCCAATACTGCTGCCTTGCGGTTGGGCTTTTGAGCCAAAGGCTTTCGTTGAGAACCCTAATCGTCCTCCTGTCTAGCTTTGAGCGCCCTGGAGGTATCCCAGCCCTCGTACAACCATGACATTTACAAATAACAGTACTCTCATGCCACATCGGCCGTCGCGTGGTGCCATCAGCCAGGTCGCCTTACTTGCTGCCTACAACAGGGCGGGTAAGCCAAAACATGCTACTACTGACGTCTCTCTTACACTTTCACGTTTTCCGTCTTCCACCCTCCCTCAGCAAAATTTTATTACTTTCTCCGCAGTTCCCAGCTCTAGAACTGACCGTTTTGTCCGCCAATCCGTCTTGCATATGGAGGAACCCCAGAAATGTTAGTTTCTCATGGGTACGTTTGGGATTGCTATTTCACTCAAGCGTCTGACGAAAATTTCGCCTCCGTTCTAGCAATAACGAACCGCAAAACCAAACTCATTGACGAGTGGTACAAGTTTGCTCTCAATGAACTTCTTGCCGTTATATTCCTTGTATGTTGTCTGTCAGAAACAAGGATGCCGGACACAAGTACTATGATCGAACTGACTGCCCCCTCGCTCTCTTCCAGGTTCCGGCTGCGCACCTCTGGTGATGCAGAGGCCGCTGCAGCTGGATATGCTGGGGTGTGTATTGTACTGAGTGAACGAGCGGAAGCGTCTCTGCTTGATTGGATACCCGTTGATAGTCGCCTCTGTGCGGTTCGTTTGGCAACATCTGTGAGAGAATCTAGAGGAAGTGAGGTCCATCGCACCTTGTTTATTGTGTCTGCTTACGCCCCAATTGACTGTAGCTCTGAATCTGCCAAGGACAGTTTCTATGACGCTCTAGGTGCCCTTCTACAGCAGGTTAAAACCTCAGATATCGTTGTGGTTGCTGGTGATATGAACGCCCAGGTAGGTAGACTGAGCGCTGCTGAGGCCCGATTGGGTGGTCGTCTTGGTTTGGACACGAGACGCACGGACAACGGAGCCCGCTTACTTCAGATGTGTGCCGATTACAGACTGTTCCTTTGCAGTACGAATTTCCGGGACAGCGGAAATCGCTTGACTACGTGGTGCCCACCAACAAACCAGCGACGAACCCAAATAGACCACATCGCCGTGAGTTATCGGTGGCGAGGGTTGATCACCGCTTGCCGCTCCTTCTGGAACACCAGCGTGGACTCCGACCATGCACTTGTACGCTGCTGCTTTTCATTGCTTATTGCGCCTTTCAGGTGTACGTAAAACGCGCACACCTCGCTTAGCCATTGAGAAGCTAGTGGATTCAGAAGTCAAACGAAACTATCAGAACCAGCTCCTCGAATGCCTGTCGGACGGTACGGTGTCGGATATAAACGGCCACTTGGAAAAGATATCCAAAGTACTACTCAAAGTCGGAAAGTCTGGTTGCGGCGCAACCCAGCCAACCTTATCCAAACATTGAATCTCTGATAGGACCGTGTCTTTGCTGGAGACCCGGCGACAGGTTCCCTCTGGCCGCCACCGCAACTCCACCCGATGCGTCATCCGATGCCAGGTGAAACTGAGTGTCTGCGCTGACTGAGAAGCCTGTTGTACCCAAAGGGCAGAAGAAACGGAAGATGCAAAGAATGCTGGAAACGCCTGTAAGCTGTTCCACTTGATTCGCTCGACTGGTCCTCGGAAACCTCTTGTCAGCGAAATAATCAGAGACCAAAATGGCTCCCTGATATGCAGCAAAGCAGAACGTTTGGACCGCTGGGCACAGTATTTCGAACAGCAATTCAGCTGGCCACCTGCTACCTCCAATCCAGAATCCTGGCCTTCAACAGAAAGGTGGACCGTAATTGTGGAGCCGCTTTCGGTCTCAGAAGCGTCCGGGTATATTTGCCTACTCAAGCGTCGTCGTGCTGCTGGTCCTGATGACCTTCCACCTGCTCTTTTCAAGGATGGCCAGTGCCTGTCTAGCCTATTTGGGTCTATCTGGGCAAAAGAGACCGTCCCAGACAATTGAGGTGAATCGATAGTAGTGTCCATTTTCAAAAGGGTATTCGCAGTGAATGTAGTAGCCACAGAGGTGTTAGTTTGACTCCTGTTGTGACAAGCATTCTGGCGTCACTGCTTCTTCGTCGTCTTACGATGACACGCGAAACCTTGACTACTGAGAATCAGGCGGGATTTCGACAGAGTAGTGGCTGCGTTGACCACATCTTCGCACTCCGTCAGGTGGTAGAGGTACGCCACATGTACAGACGACCCACAATCTTTGGTGTTCCTCGACTTCAAGGATGCGTTTGATTCTGTTGACTGACCAGTGCTGTTAAATACACTTGCTCAACAGGGTATACCCCATAAGTTTGTAAAATTAATCCGATCCCTATACTCACATCTTCTGGGCAGGTGAGATTGTATGGCGGGCTCTCAGCTCCTGCAAATGTGGTGTCAGACAAAGATGTCCACCCTCCGTTCTTGTTCAACTTCGTCATCGATGAAATAATGAGGCAAACGCTCGAAGGACTTCAAAACCCGGTGTTCAAATTGTCGCTGGTGAGAGCCTTGTCGGTCTGGAGTACCCAGATGACATCGCCCTCATGTTTGAAGACCAAAGTGAAGCACAACTGTTGAATAGACTGACCACTATCATACCATCTTTTGTGCGCCTTGCACCTTCAAAGTGCAGAGTCATGCTTCAGAACGTGCAATCTCAGACATATTCCTTAGAATTCAAGGAGAATCACTGGAGACTGTGGAAAACTTTACATACCTCGGTAGTTGTATTAGCTCTGACGGAAGTGTGTCTGATGAAGTCCCTGCAAGAATCTCAAAGGCTCGAATCACGTTTGCTAAGTTGTCACCGTCAAAAAGCATCTCACTAGATCTTAAGGGTCGTGTACCAGGCTACAGTAAGGGCTGTGTTGTTCTATGGGTGCGAGACATGGCCTCTGCGGACAAATGATGTCAAGCGTCTCCAGGTTTTCGACCACCGATGCCTGGTTTTGGATGGCGTCAACGGTTAGTAACGAGGTGATTAGAAAACGGGCACTTGGTTATGCTGCAGGTACTTCAATTGGGGAAATCATCCAGCACCACCGACCACGATGGCTCGATCATGTGCTACGCATGCCGAAACACCGTCTACAGAGACTACTGTTGTTCTCCGTATCTCCTTCAGAATGGCACAAACTGCGAGGTGGACAGCTCATGACTTGGTGGAAAGGCGTGAAAAAGATCACGAAGAGTTTGGGTGTTGTTGGTGTTGTACGCCTTCCAGGATGGGGTCCCCATGATCCCCTCTGTGCTTGGCTTGCATGAAATGGCGGCTAATCGATGTCAGTGGCGTTCATGCTGTCGGTTTCTTTCCAGATTGTCTGATTAAGCGGTTGAAGATGTAGGCTCCTCAGAATGCTTCACATAGACCAGCACTAGGTCCCCTCCCTCATCCACTCTCTTCTTTTCACTCTAGGGCTTTTAATATATAATTATATATATATATATATATATATATATATATATGAAATTAGACGAACTTTATGGTTGTACGGCAGTGAAGCATCAGTGTCAACACTGATGTTGCTGTGATGATAGCATGATGATGATGATGATGACCCGACCTCTTCCTCTCGACTTCTTTATGCTTGAACAACTTGGCAGTATCTCAGCCCTCGTACTTCCTTTGGGTAGCATGGTAGCTGGATACTGAAAGGGTGTTGCTGGACGATTATCTTTTATTATGACTTTTTCACCTCAGTGAAAGTACGGGAAATTTTTATGGAACGCATTTTCATTATGAACTGAATAACTGTCCAATAGAGAAGCAAGCCTGGTGAACAAAAACGAGCGAAACTTCTAAAAGATGTGAATTGAACTGTTATCGATAATAACCTAAGCACGCTATCGGTTGTTTTCTGACTCCCACATCAGATGTGTGCAGCACAAATAGTACCATTCCGTACCAAAGTATTCAAGTGAAACCGAAGGCAGCATCATACAACACCAAGCTAGCCCAACTTATGCAGTGTGGTCGGTTCTGAACAGATCTGAGCGAGTTATTTCTTCCGATTTATTTCTATCCAGGTTGTTTGACCGAGTGTTGGAGGTGTAGGCACTTCGGCTGTTAGTTCTTGGCTAGCCCTAGGTCCCTCTACTTGCCTCCTCCTTTCTTTTTCCATTACAAGGTTTCATTCAAACATGGATATGGTTGTATGACATTGAAACATCATTTGTTTGTAAGGTGGGAAGGGGTTGGACAGGGACATCTGTGAACAAAGAGCTGAGCGGGAGAAGGATACCTACCGGTTGCCCGGGTGGAGGAAAGAGGTGTTGGAGGAACTTGACCTTCAGTTAAAACTCAAGAGTCCTAGCAGGAGAATCTAGGGCTTTGTTCGTAAGCCCTACCCCTAGCCTCTGACGCAAAAATCTGACCCACGGAGCAGCTTGCAGCAGGGTTTTATTGAGGGACTGTTTCTGGAGCCGAGGACTAAACAGCTTTGCCTGCTGTACTGCAGGTAGTTGATCTAACAATGAGGAAGCAAAGACTTACGCACAGATGTCTCACTCACGACGCTGCCGCATACAGAAGATGCGCTTGGAGCCACATCGAGCTCATGGCAACGTTTTGCAGCATTTCTACCGTACTAGATAACTCACCAACCGTCATAGTCAACCGTGAAACGATCAGTATTTAGCGACGACGAATTGTAACGCATCCGTCCAGGGAAAGGCAGAATCACTACCTACACGAATATGAACATGCTGATGGCCTGCGGGTACGCCTTACTGCTTTCACACTCCTATCGCAGATGACAGTACGATGTCAAGTCGTAAGACGAGTACCCCTAGTATGCGGTCTAGCTGCTCCGTGAGCTAATACCACTACCGAGGTATGTAATATTTCTCCACATCCCCAAATGATTCTCCTTGAATTGTAAGCGGTATGTTATGAGGCTGTACGTTCTGAAGCATGACTTTGCATTTTGAAGGTGCTAGGCACATGCCGAAAGATGGTATGACGGTGGTCAGTCTATTCAACAGGGCTTGTGCTTCGCCGTGGTCTTCAAAGATAAGGCGATGTTGCCTGCGTACTCCAGATCGACAAGGTTCTCACTAGCAGCAACTTGAACACCGAGGTTTTGAAGATCTTCCATCGTTCGTCTCATTATTTCATCAATGACGAAGTTGAACAAGAATGCAGAAAGTGGACATCCTTGTGGGACACCAATTTTTATGGGGGAGTTTTGGAGAGCTCACCATACACTATCACACGCCCAGAGCTATGTGAACATGAAGATCGGATTATGTTCACAAACTTCTTGGGCATACCCTGTTGAGCGGTCTTAGTTAACAGCACTGACCGATAGACAGAATCGAACGTCAAGGAACACCAAGATTGTGGGTCGTCTGTACATGTCGCGTTGCTCTAACACCTAATGCAATGTGAAGGTGTGATCGACCCAGCCTCTACCTCCTCGAAATCCCACTTGATTCTCACTAGTCAAGGTTTCGCGTGCCGCCTTAAGACGACAAAGAATCATTGACACCAGAAACCTTGTCACAACTAGAATCTAACTAACACCTCTGTGATTTGGTCGCATGCTGCTAAGCCGTGTTTGGTCAGCACCGCTCACGCACCTGCTACCCGGGACTTGTGGTACCGATGGTGACCTTCGGGACGCGCCGTTCTCTGCACATGTACATTTCGTGTCTGGACGCTTCTTGACACTCCTAAGCTGTGCAGCGCGATACCAGGTAGGATGCCGGGTTATTTGTCCAAATGCTCAGTTTGTCATTCAGGAGACCCGGGTACCAGTACTCGATGTTGTCTTGAGCTCCGGAGTCCCTGAGGCAACAATTATGTTTAGGACGCATCATTCATTTAAACAAGTGATCTTAGAATTCCATTTCAATCTTTTCTGGCCTCTTTCCATTGCACCTGTCTCCAAAATTACAGCTGACAACTAACGATGACAATACCTGGATCCGTCGTGGACAGGTTGCCCAAAGGGCATGCATATTTTCCGGTTTACTCATTTCTTTTGTCCCCTATTTTCCTTTTCTGATATATTCTTGAAGTTAGTAACGGGAAAGGTCACCGGGATCCTGTTCCGCTCGTTGAATTGTGGTTGGCTGGATGGTTGGGTTGGGCATAGTATTCTTTTGAAGTGACTAGGGAATGGTTTCATCTCTTGGATCTTGGAGTATTTAGGTGTCGGGACACCACATAGATAGGTGTGTATCTAGTTTCGTTTGACTTCTGGGTCTACTAGTGTTACGTTTTCTATAACGCAGCCAGAATCGTTAATATGTGGGGACTGTGACTATAGGCTTGCGCCATCTATGTTGCGTGATCCCGACTCCTTGTGCAACGGAATAGTAAGAAGACGAAATCCTGGACACCCCTGTAGTGCTCGGAACAAGAAGCGACTTCCAAGTGGTAGCGGAAAATTTCATTGCACAAATATATCCATAGGTTTACCTTGAAAATGCCGGAAGTTTGTTAGCATACACAAGGATATAGTTTTTTGGGGGATATTCATACCCTGAACACCTCCGCTTGTGGGAAGTCGGTAACGTGTTCGACGTAAATCCAGGTGGATACAGCTGGCGGCGGCTTCCGTCCGTCCACGGTCTGAGAAGAAGTACTGGATCAACCACTAAGCTACCTGTCACACTCTCTTCTTTGGAAACTGCATCAGCTTTCAGCTCAACAGTATCGAGCAACATGTTCAACGGTACGGTACCCGAACATACTGGAGTGTCCGGTATGCTATTAAAGCGGAGTTGGTTTTGATGTCTGGTCCAGGTGTCTTGACAACTAACACGTCGTACATCACACTGCCGGGTTTGCTCAGGATTCGACCTGTAATCCATGCATCTTGTCCCGGGCGATGATCACGGACAAGTACGGCCCTCCCCACCTGTAATGGGGCTCCAGTTGCCACGGGTATGGACCTTGACTCAGTAGACCATGTTGGCAACATGGAAGAATGCACACTTCTCAGCTTACGGTCTATGAGTGTCCCTACTGGTGACTGGTGGTTCGCAAAGCATCATTCGGTGTCGTTCGGTACACAAACAGGAATCTCTGAAGAGCTTCGACGGATGTCTCCTCCCCTCGAGCTTTAAGCAATGCTCTCTTGAATGTGTCGGCGAACCTTCCTGCTTGACCATTCGATTGCGGGTGGTACAGTGGTGAACGAACGTGTGTTATAGCATGTCGAGTGCAAAAATCGCGGAACCCAGCGGAAATGGACTGAGAACCATTGTCTGAGACGATGGACTCCGGTAAGCCATTCTGGCTGAAAAATGTTGGATAACGAAAGCAGCGTATTAGATGTTGTTGGAGAGGACACCGGAATGATTTCTGGCCACTTGGAAAAAGCGTCAATCAAAACCAAATAGGAAGTGCCACGTATCGGTCAATGTGGACCCGAGACCAAGGCTTCTCAGGTCGAGGCCAGGTAACCGGTGGTTGATGTGACGGGTTCTTGGCAGCTTGTTGGCACTGGGAGCAGCGTTTTATATAATCAGTGATGTGCTGGTCCATGTGCGGCCAGTAAGCGTAACTGTGAGCTACTGACTTCATGCGGTTTATTCCTGGATGTCCAGAATGGAACTGACGGAGCACTCTATGGCGTAAAGATTGAGGAATCACGACGTGACCTCCAAACATTAAACAATTGTTCACGACCACTAATGCATCTCGGGGATTAAGGAGTTGTTGAAGGCAATCATCTTTGGCGTTCGGAGGCCATCGAGAATTCACGGATTGCATCGCCTTTTGAAGCGTCGAATCAGCCATGGTAGCTTGTTGAACTTCTGTCACTGTCACGGGCAATGCACGAACAGACTGGACCAATTGGGGGCCTGCTGGGTTCTCGAAGCAACCTGCGCAATAACCTGTCTTCTCCGTGAGTTGGTTGATTGCTGATCAGGCGAGATAATGCATCGGCCTGACCGAAGTCTGTGGTGTGACGATATTGAATAGCAAAGTCGTAACCCAGTATAATAAGCGCCTATCTTTGCAGGCGGTTGGCAGAGTGTGCGGAAACACCCTTCTTTGGACCGAAATTGGAGATTAATGGTGTATGATCGGTAAGTAGGGTGAAACGGCGACCGTATAACAACTTGTGGAAACGTCGAACGGCGAACACTAAGGCCAACGCTTCTATCCCTATCTGTCCATATCGCTGTTCTGCTGGCGTTAGTGATTTCGACGCGTGCATGATGGCCTTCTCTGATCCGTCTGGGAAGGCGTACAGAATGACGGCACCGACTCCAAAAGTAGAGGCATCAGCTGCCACGACGATCGGTAGTTTTGGGTTGTAGTGGGTTAGTAGCAGATCGCAACTGAGAATCGCCTTTAGCCTGCAGAATGCTTCTTCGCATTCTTCTGACCAACGCCAGGGGACGTCCTTTCCAAGTAATTGATTTAGTGGGGGTCGAATATCGTGTAGCGAAGGCAAGAGTGCCGAATAATAGCTGAATAACCCCAGAAAGGAACGTAATGATGGGATATCCCTAGGAGGTTGCATCTGGTGTATAGCTCGAACGTTCTCCGGGTCAGGATGACGATCAGAGGCGTCGAAGATGAAACCAAGATACTTCACTGTTGTCAAGCAGAATTGACACTTCTCAGGACGGAGGCGGAGGCCATTGTCCTGAATGCGTAGCAGGACGGCAGTGAACCGATTAAAAATCTCTTCGAGTGAAACAGCAACGTTCAGCATGTCGTCCAGGTATGCAACCCCACCTGGAATGCCGGAAAGGATGGTGTCTATCAACTGCTGGAAAATTGCTGGGGCAATTTAGATGCCAAATGGGAGACAGATGTATTGATACGGCCCGCGGTGTGTTGATTGTCAACAGTGAGCGTGATTCTGGTGCGACTTCAACTTGAAGATACGCTTCAGCAAGGTCGATTTTCTCGAAAAACTTTCCACCGTTTAGAACAGTGAATAGATCGTCGGGCACTGGTAGTGGACAGTGGTGCTGCTGGAGAGCGGCATTTAGGCCGGTCGAGAAATTGACACCTATGCGGATGTCACCGTTGGGTTTCTTCAGCACGACGATTGGTGTCGCCCAGGCGGAGTAGGATACAGGGGACAGAACGCCTTGTTGTTCCAGCCGTTGAATTTCGGCATCTACCAGTGAGAGGGAAGCGTACGGGACTGGTGTCTTTGGACGGAGGACTGGCGTAGCACCCGCCAGGAGGTGGGGGACTGCTTGTGTCGCAGCGCACTAACCGAGACCGGAGTGGAAAACAACTGGAGATCGCTTGATAAAGCTGGATGAATGTTTTTACATTTTCCGAGGGAGACTGAACTGTATTGCAAGTGATACTGATTGGAGTGTCGGCTAACCCCAAGCGATCGAACCAATCAATATCCAATAAGTCCAGCTCAGCTGCCGTTACATAATACGACCCCATGAATGTAGTTCCCCGAAAAGATACACAGCATTGGAGCTCACCGGAAAGTTTTAGTTCTTCACCGCAGGCACTGGTAGCAGTTCGAGCGGCTTATCTGATCGGAGGTTGCCCGAGCATGCGCCAAAGCTTCTCCGAAACGATGGTAATGTCCGATGCAGTGTCCAACTGCAAACTGACTGGAGGACCATTGGCGGTGACTGTGAGATACTTTCGGTGACCTGGGGTCTTGGTCTGGAAAGTAGCCAGCAAACAGAGAGGAGCCAACAGGGTTCGATTTCGGTTTGGGACGGACGCGTGATGACGGCTTTGAAGCACCAGAGGCCGTAGGCATCCGTGACTGACAATACCCATGTTTGTGTCCCACGGACTTACATTGGCGGCACCGATGCTGTTTGTAGGGGTGGAACCTGACGAAGTGCCAGGCTCCGCAGTGTCAACATTGTGAAGGTAATCTTCTTTGGGCTTTTGTTTTGCTTCGGACCAGAATACTGTGAGTCCGATTTGGTCGGGCCGGAATTGACTGGGCCAGGCTGTTGCGTAGCCTGATGGATTGCATGAACTTCGGAACCACCATGACTCCAAAGTTGGACCATCGTAGTGTAATGCTTCAGGTTAAGCAGTCGTTGATATTCCGGTGATGGCCTGCAACGTCATTGATGGGTCCTGTTCGATGCGGCTGAGGAGTCGGATACAGATTCCCGCATCCTTCAGGGTTGTAGACCGCGGATTGTAGACCGCATGTGAAAATCAGCGACTTGAACTGATCTTCCGTTAACGATCCGAGTTTGAACCGTTCGCATTCCCGGTTCTCGATGCCAGAATAAGTGAGAAAGTCGTCTGCGTCACTTTTCACCAGCTTCAGGCACCGATAACGTATGTTGAAAATTGACGTTTGCTCGCCAAATATTTGCAAAAGTGTGTTAACCATTTCGTCAAAAGTGCAATCACGTGGGTTCTTTCGAAGAATATAGTTAGCGTAATATAGTCTGCGGGTCCAAGTTTGCGGGTCGACTTTTTAGTCGTCCCTGAACAGGTCCTCACAGCGACAAAACCAAGCATCAAGCGTTATGCCAGCCGAGGGTTCATAGCAAAACTCGTTGATACTGCCAGCGATTCCGTCAACCGACTGTGGGACGCTCGACGGAGCCGGTGAAGCTAAAGATGTAGTTGGTAGTCGCTCCGTAAGTACTTTTATGAATTGCAGTTGTTGCTCCAACATTATTTTGAGTTGATCTGCTTCCATCTTGCGTCGCCAAATATGTTACATCTTCGATAACGCAGTGAGCAACGATAGCATGCGCGGACTGTGACTATATGTTATTCCCAGCTATGTTGCCTGATCCCGACTCCTTGTACAACGGAACAGTAAGAAGACGAAAACCTGGACACAACTGTGATGCTCGGAACAAGAAGCGATTTACAAGCGATAGCGGCAAAATGACAATGCACATATACATCTATGGGTTGACCTTGAAAATGCCGGAAGTTCGTTAGCACACACAAAGATATAGTCTTTTTGGGGGGTAATTGATAGTTCCAACAACTAGCTTCTCAATGGCTAAGCGAGCTGTGCGCTTTTTGCGTAGACCTGAAAAGCGCAATGACAAGCAGCAACACACAAGTTGACTTCTGGGTCTACTAGCTTCTCAATGACCAGGGAGGTGTGCGCTTTTTGCGTAGACCTGAAAAGCGTAATGAGAAGCAGCAACACACAAGTATGTGGTCGGAGTCCACGCTGGTGCTTCAGAAGGAGCGACAAGCAGTGATTAACCCTCGCCACCGATGACTGACAGCGATGTGGTCTATTTGGATTCTGGGCTGGTTCGTTGGTAAGCACCACGTTGCCAAGTGATTTCCGCTGTTCCGAAAATTGGTACTGCAAAGAAACAGTATGTGATCGGCACACATCTGAAGCGGGTGCTTTCCGTTGTCCGTGCGCCTCGTGTCCCACCCAAGAAGAGCACCTTCCAGAACGCCTCATCAGCGCTTAGTCTCCCTATCTGGGCGTTCTGTCAGGAGCACTTCATTCCTCTTGAAACAATCTCAGATGCCCCACATTTCACTCTCCCAGTTTGCCGTGATCCTGGTGCAATGGCTCGAGGTGTCTCCGGTGTGGGAGTTGCGCTCCAACCCAATGCTGAATTTGCCTTACTTGACTGGATCTCATTAATCAGTCGTGTTTGCGCTGTTCGGTTGTCTGGCTGAATTGCGATGAACGCAGGTCGATGCTCCGACAGACTGCAGTTCTGTGGCTGAGAAGGACGGGCTTAATCAAGATCTGTTACGACTGCTTCAGTCAGCAAGAAGGGCGGTTATGGTAGCCCTGGTGAGTGGTATGAATTCCCAATTTCGACGGCTAAGTCCGGAAGAATCATAGTTAGGTGGTAGATTTGGAGTCGATGCTGAGCGTACGGATAATGGGGAGCGGCTTCTTCAGTTGTGTGCAGATCATCTTCTGTTCCTGGCCAGTATTAACTTCTACAGCAAACGCCCACGTCGAATTACTTGGAGACCACTGACCGCAGGATAGTCATGGGCTCATTTGGACTATGTGGCTGTCAGTTACCTATAGACAGCCTCGGTCGTACGGAACTTGACTTTGATCATGCCATCGTGCGGGCATGGTTCGCATTTCGCTTTCCGCTAGCATCACGCCAAAAGAGACCAGCTCCTGTCAGCAACTCCGACGAGTTTCAGTAGCTGAAGAGTATCCGTGTGATCTGGCTAGACACCTACTAGAAACGCACAATGATGCGTATGACGAAGATTGCTTGGAGGATGAATGGAGGCGATTTAAATAAGCAAAGTTCTCGGCTTTCGGAACTGTTTGTCCAGACCATCTGACTGGACTAAATGAACACTGGATATCGGCGAGATAAACAGCTCTTATTGCTACCAGAAAGACCGTGCCAGCAACTACCACTTATGAGGGCGCACGCAGATCCTTCAAACACCGGATAATCAGGAGATGGAAGAGTGTCAGATAACGCTGAAGGCCAGGGAGATTGGGAAGACTTTCGCTGCAGAAAACAACCATGCCCTGTTTCAACTGGTTCGATCAACCGGTCAAAAGAAGGTAGGTGTCAGTTAAACAGGGGGGGGGGGGAATGACAATTCACTCTTGATCGTTGGGCTGAGTACTTCAAAGAACAGTTCAGCTGGTCTTCAACGCATACGCTGGAAGAACCAAGCGGACTCGAATGGAACACTGACACCAACCCGCCATCAGCGTCACGGGGCACCTGGCTCGAATGGTCTGCACTCAGAGCTCTTCCAAGAACTTGGCGAGGTCCTGGTGAACAGTCTAACAACCATACTTCAGAAGATTTGGAACGAAAACAGAATACCAGTCGAATGGAGCTTCTCGATCGTCGTCAAAACGTCATGTAAAGTCCATCGTCGTGTCAGCCTGGTATCCTTCCTCTAAGGTACTCTCAAGCATTATTTTGCGCAGGTTGATGAATTATCGGGAGAGAGAGCTTCGAGAGAATAAAGCTGGGTTTCGCCCTGGCCGAGGATGCATCGGTCATATCTTCACCTTGAGGCAACTTCTTGAACAGCGTCACTGCTTTAAACGTCCCACTCTTGTTGCTTTCTCGATGTGAAATCTGCTTTTGACTCTGTCGATCGTCAGCAACTTTGGCGGTGTCTAGCGATCAAAACTATCCCTTCCAAATTTGTATACGGTTTAAGGGTGCTGTATGAGAACTTTTGTGGGTGCGTACAAGTGTACGGCAAGCTTTTGCCTGAGTTCACCGCGTCCAGTGATGTAAGACAAGACTGCCCTCTCTCACCTTTCCTCTTCATCTTTATTACTGATGTGCTGCTTGAAATTTCTCTTCCTGCCTCGGGAGTCGAAATGCTCCCGGGACGTTCGCTCACAGTGAGTATGCAAACGATATTGCTCTCCTTGGTTCGGATCCTTCCTAAATGCGGATGACTTTAAATAGCCTAAATAACTCTGCCACATGTTTTGGCATGCGCTCCACACCCGCAAATTGTAAAGTGCTGCTACAAGACTGGGTTGGTTCGAACCTCATGCTTGCAGACGGGACAATCGATATGGTAGATAAATTTGTTTACCTGGGCAGCTGTATAAGTTCCGGCGGACTGGCTGGAGATGAAAAAGTCGAAATCGTTCAGCTGTAACAGCCTTACGGTGCGTAGTCGCCATGTCTACCGAAGAAAGCACGACGGCTGAGATACTGCCGGTTTGCTCAAGCCTAAACAGGAGAAATCGAGATACAGAGGTCGGGTTCGAACCACGGACCTTTCGATCAGTAAATTCGCGCTCTAACCACTGAGTCATCTCAATCCCCCCAACCAGTTTATTATTAACATCACAAAAATTAATTTTTACAGTAGCCTCTACACGCAGAGGACATACGAAAGATCTCAGTGTTTGACCATCGGTATCTCCGAAGCGTTGATGAGGTCTGGTGGGAACATCGGATTAGTAATGCTAATGTACGTCAGATGGATTTAGGGATAAGGAACTCTTTCGCGATAGGTGAGTTACTCACGCTTCATAGGTTACACATGTTAGGACATGTACTGCGCATGACAGAAGACCATCTGCCTCGCAGAGCTCTTTCCGCCCAGCCCTGTGCTGAGTGAAAGCGACCGAGAGGTGAACAGGGAACAGGTGGCAGCGAACTATGAAAACACTAGCCAGTAAACTTAGTCGGGTCGACAACTGCCTCCCCCCTGGATGGGGACCTCGGGACTCAACTCACCGACGGTTATTGACACTGGTAGAAATGACCCATTTGCGCAGTTAGTGGCGCTCATGGATCAAGGCTATCGCCTTCAGTGCGTGGCTACACGTTTCTCCAACTAACTGAACATGTCATCATCTCCAAGGCTTGATCGTATTTCCCCCGCACTCCTACTTTTCGGCGGTCGAAAGTGTAGCAGCTGGAGCGTCATCGAAACTGTTTTTGGGAGGTTCAGAGCTACAGTCAGTTGGGGCATAAGCAGACACAATAAGCAGTATACAATGGACCTCACTTTCTCTAGATTCTCTCACAGACGTAGCCAAACAAACGATGCAGAGGCGACTAACAACGGGTATCCAATAAAGTAGAAACGCTTTCACTCGGTCGCTCAATACAATACCCACCCCACAATATCCAGCTGCAGCGGCCTCTGCATCACCAGGGGTGCGCAGCCGGACTTTGGAAGAGAGTGAGGAGGCAATCAGTTCAGTCGCGGTGCTTGCGTCCAACTGAGAACCACGGGCTTAAAATAGGCGTGATGGCTTTTTCTATGTTCAGGTCTTTTTTTCTGCCATGTACCATGTAAGAACACTACGTTAGTCCCAGCTGCCGCATTTTCGGTCACCAGAGAACGTCGTATCCAGATACTGGTGACAGTGGTGCAAGCACTTGGTTGGTTTTGATTTGTTCTGCTTGCTTCCTCATTGCCACCTTCAGTTATAAGCGGGTACGTGTTGTGAACTGGTTATGGCATCCCCAGTTACGTTCGGCGCTCATTTGGGGAAACGGATGTATTTAGTGAGGGCGGTATCTTCTGTTCAGGAACTCCACTGTCTTCATGATTGAGCCGCTACTACATGTCGCTAACCACTGATGAGTTACGCCCAGAGGTTTCCATCCAATGAGCCGGCAGCTGTTTATCCGGTAGGGTTTACTTCATAGTGTTTTCATTCCCAAATGGCCCCCCCAATGTCCCCTGCCCAATTCGAACAGAACTTTCCGTCTCCAGCTATATCTTTTAAATTTGCGTCCTTCCCTAGATGTCTCGACAATACAGCGCAGAAACATAGTGAGCTTAAACCGTTCCCATAGAAATCCAAGGATGGCAGCGTGAGTTTGGGATGCAGCACTTCGGGTTTCACACCCATTAGGACATCTCAAGTTCACATCGGTATAATAGGATTCCTCTCTCGAGAATTTTATTTAAGCATCTTTTGAGAAATGCTGAGATCTGAGGCCAAAGAAACGACGGCCTTTTGCCAAACCCGACTTTTGAGTGGAAATATGTGAGATACCACAGTGTGTCTACGTTAACTTTAACAATTTTTCTCTGGATTAAAGGATATTCTGTTTGCTGCGTTTTACACCAATTATTCTCACTTTTGTCCTCCATTCACATATTATTGACAACATTGGACAAATGACATGGTTTTACAGTGTTCTCTGTGAATGATGGTGATGGTGGAGATCTAAAACAAAGTATTGTTCTCGTGCATATACGATGTGCGCAATATGCATAGTGGGAAAGCAGATAAAACTACCCTTAAGTGTAATATGCTACCCTTGTGTATGTGTAGAATTTCACAGCTGAGCCGCACGTAGGTTGGCGTGTCTTGCAGTGCCAATGAACCTGACCTCGTATCTGCACTCAATGATCTGTAATTCTAGGTAGTTAGTGGACAGCACAGACAAAACTTCGACACATATTCAGTGAGGACCAGTAAGGTAAACGTACAATATATGGGATAAACAGCCAGCATTCCTGGAGTTTGTCTCCAGATCTGTGGCATGCACCTTAGTGAATCTTTGGAATCCCCTGCTGATTAATAACCGGTAGTCTAACCTATTCACGTAATGTTTTGGAAATAAAGGTTTTCTACCATTGGGTAGAGTCCTTCCACCATGTCTATAGGCACCAGATCTTTTGCTCCATTTTCACTTGGTACTTTTTATTTTGAAAAGCGCACCACATTGACGACAACTGATATCCACTTGTCCGCAAATTTCAAGCCTTCGCTTACGAGTTCGCCAAAATCTTTTCGGAAAGCAAATAGCACCTCTTAAGAGCCGTCAGTGAAATAGCCCTGCGGTCACAACATTGACTGAACGGATAATGTGGACTGCACTTTAAACCGCAAGCTGACGATTACTGGTCACCCGGTCTGTCATGTGTGGGTCGAACCAGGTATGTTTGGCCTACTTCATTGGACGAGAGGGGATTAAGGGCAGACTTTCAAATACTCGTACGGCGTCTATCTATGGCCGTCTATCAACAACTTACATGGTTCCAGAGTGTTACGGGTTCCCTGGAGTAATTTTTCCCGCTTGACCACTTGAGTGTGTCCGTATTTTAAAAAAGGTTAATAGCCGAAACTATTTCCTTCAAGGGAACCCTTTTACGGAGGTTCACTCTCGAAATACTGTGATGCCTATCGCTAGATTGTGCTCTTTTTCTCCTTCACATCATTGGAATACGTTCGAAAGTAGTCACAAGTTTTGAACGGTTAATGCGGAAAGATTCGGGACCGTGTAGCTTATCCGTCGGTGAGAACTTGGCACGTCATCCTGCTGTGATCGGCCCGGTATGCCTCACAGTGTTCTCGGTCACTCTCTAGCGCCACACATTGATCTGGGTTACGAGTTCATATGGTCTTGAGAACAGCCTAGCCATAATCAGAAACCGCTTGGCTTATTCAGTCTAATGACGGCTTCCAATAAGGTGTCCTGCATCGCTCGCTGTAGGACGGTAGCGTGAAATTGATTACAGACATATATAAGTAGTAGTGTAATGACGTTTACTAATGATGAGGCGTGCGAATAGTCTGTGACCGTATCGAAGCACCGTCCCTCGTCTAATGGAAACTGAACTTTGTTACGGAACTTGTGAGACTGCTATGCAGTATTCGTTTGCAATTGTGTACTAGTCATTGAATATCCATAGAAGTTCCAGAAGACTCGTGAGATAATCAGTTTTTGAAAACTATGTGCATATGAGACGTTTACTTTCTTGTCCACTAGCTTGTAACTGCTTAGTTGGTGTTTGCTCATAAACGACTTCGCGGCGAAGGTCTTTCCTCCTTTCAGTAGTAGTAGTGGTCTTTCTTTTGAAATGGTGTTTATAGGTGGGCATAGCTAAGCCATTTCTCGAAAAACCAGCGAAACACTGATGGCTACGCTGTTTCGAGATGTTGCGTTGCAAGCCCAGCCGGGTGGTCAGCAGTGTACTTCGCATCAAATCTGATTTCATTATCTATGGATAAATTTGTACTGACGTCTGTATGCGGTTCAGAACATTTTTCACTTTTCTCCGGCTCTGTCATGAATTCCTCGCATAAATACTCGGTTATGGGTGGACTTTCTTGGAAAACTATCCAGTTGTTTTACGAATCTATTGCATTACATTAGACCTTTGTTTGTCTGCAATATCCAATCCATCCAAAGTGTTCCTTATTCTGCTGTTTCAAGTTACGTCGCCGCCTCTGGTTCGGTTTACTTTGACACAAACAAATTTGCTTGCGATCCAATGCACTTCTATGGGAAACTTGTGCCCACGGCCTACGGAGACACAGAACAACTTGCTGCTGGTGAAGGAGAATTGGCTGCTAGTGGTGAAAAACGCTCACCGAATGATTTCGCACTATGGAAGTCATCCAAACGTGGTGAGCCAGCGTGGCCCAGTCCTTGGGGTCTCGGAAGACCCGGTTGGCACATAGAGTGTTCCGTAATGGCCAGCAACATTCTTGGCGATTCGATGGAAATCCATTCCGGTGGTGTAGATCTGAGATTCCCCCATCACGACAATGAGTTGGCTCAATCTGAGGTTGGCTCCTTTTCAAGTAGTTTTTTTTACACACCTTGCACTTTCTAATCATATACAATACATAATTTTTAAGTAAACGATGAGGCAGCTCGTTGCTTATGGTGCGAACCTAATTACCGGACTGTCCGTGGTTCTAGTTATTATTATGACTGGTTGTTTGTGGTTTGCTGTAGAGGAGAATGTTGGTAGCTCAGGTAATATAGATGGTCGCTGGTTTGTTCGCTGAGCTGGGCAGTTTTATTGTAAACGTTTGATCACCAATAGAGGTGACATCATCAGTGCGTTGGTAGGGAGTTCTGAGGGTTCGCACGTTTAATAGGCTGCGCTGGTTGGGACATGTACTCCACATGCCAGAAGACCGTCTGCCTCACAGAACTCTTTTCGCCCAGCCCTGTGCTGAGTGGAAGCGACCGAGTGGTAGACGGTGTATGACCTGGCAACGAAAGACGAAAAGGCTAACCAGTAAACTTAGTCGGGTGGGCAACTGCCGCCTCTCTGGACGAGGACCCCGGGGCTCAAATCACCAGTGGTTAATGACATTGGCAGAAATGGCCTGGTTGTATATTCCACTTTCCCGTTTTCCGGTGATCGAAACTGTGGTAGCTGGAAATAATGTGTCTATGGTACGCGGTTTATAGCTGATAAATTGAAATTGATTGCATTGCATGTCAAAGTCATAGGGGTATTTTGAGGCCAACATGTTCTGTTGCGGTCGCATGGCTAACGTACTGAGGTTGATGGTTCACGGCCATTATCCATTAATACTAAGGCCAGGATAATAATAGTAGGGATTAAGCCAATGGAGCACTATCTGTCAGCGTTTGACCACCACCAAACACTGTTCTTCTTGAACCTGGCAGGCTTATTTTGGACATTCCCACTGGGTGCACTATTTTCTGCACTCGGGACATCTCACTATATCCGGTTGCAAAATGTCGAAGTCATTAAAAAACTTCATCACCATCCGGGATGCGCTGAAATGTCATTCTGCACGTCGTCTGCGGTTAACTTTCCTGCTTCATTCCTGGCGTGATACGATGGATTACAGTCAAGATACTTTGGCTGAAGCCATAAGTTATGAAAAGACGCTTGTAGTAAGTTGATTTACCTCATGTTACCTATCTTGTAATTGTCATGAGTGGCATGCTTGTTCGACATGTGCCAAACTAGTTTTTAGCTATCTTCACCTACAAAGTGTTTCTTGTATCTGGTTGGGAGCTCACTCATACCATGAACTGGTGTCTGTTTGCTGAGGTCAACGACATGCGGGACCTGATTGGATGCCACTGACTAAACCAACTCCTCCGGAGTGAATCGCTTTTATTCACACCATTGTTGCTGTTAACAGCATGCAGTTTTCGTGTTGCTTCATCGTTACTGAAGAGAGTAACTTACGTCAGCGGATAGTAGTTGGCCTTCTGATTGAGACATCCTAACGCCTTGTTTGAGATCCCTGAATTGTAAACTATTTTCACACGGAGGCCTTTCGCAGTTGTGGCTCATACTACAACATTCTATCAACTCCTGAAATCTTTCCCAGGTACTCTGCTGACTACAAGAACGAGAGGTCGTGTTATGCGATTGTGAGGTCGAGCTCAGTGCACTAAGAGCTAACAGCAGCTCCAGTATGCTCGGTTTGACCCCTGATGTGCCGAAGTTGCTGTCGTTATAGGTCTTTTTACTAAGCTACCACCAGCTTCTCGGTAAACGGTGCAAATGTGGTACGAAGTTTCGTTCGGTTCGCGATGGATGCCAATTTGAGATCGCATTGCTGATGCATGATTCACCGGACATCCTTAGTGGTTCGCGATCTTCAGGGTATATGAGTCTCATTGGTGTGAATAGTTGAAAGTCGACTGCCAACTCCGTACACTGGTACACTATCTGACGGTTGGAGCCTATTCGTGCTTTGCTTCAGCGAAAAGTACAATGATGACCATTTATGGAATGGCTGGACTGAATAAACTCTTGCGAAGGTAATTCTAACCCGCTGCCAAAAGACTGTACCTTATCGTGGTCTGGCGGTTTGTGTAACTCTATGACCCACTGAGCTAAACCGGAGGGTTTCACTCTGGCGCCCGCATAGTCTCTTACACCAGGTTGGTTGGTGGATAGAGTTCTGACGAGCATAGTTGGTGACTGTAGCAAGTGTGGCTATGCCGGCCCTCACCCAATACCCTGCGGTCAGTTGCTTGAGCCAAAGGCTTTTTAATGAGAACCCTAATCATCCTCTTGCCAGTATTCCAGCCCGCGTACAACGGTGAGCGTCGCAACAAAAAATATTGTCATACCAAGTAGGTCATCGCATGATATCACCAGTCGGGTAGACGAAACTCGTACTACTGCTGACACCGCTCTTGTTACACTTTCTCATGTCTCTTTTACCATACCCTATCACAGTGTGACTACTCTGCATCATCATCATCATCATTGACAGCACACCAGATGGGGACATCGGTGCTTCAGTACCACAAACCATGTCAATTTATTTTAATGAAGCCTCATAATAGAAAGATGGGAAAAATGGCACAGCGAAGGAGATTTAGCACTGGCTTCCCACAGGTATCCGATGTGTATACTGCTCCAACACTCAGTCAGAAAATTTAGATAGAAACTGGCAGCATGAACACTGTGTAGGTGTTGGGCGGAATTCCACACAGATCCCGCTTTACTGCCCGCAGTCGGGTGCTGCTTCGGCCAAAAAGCCTATCCCACACAAGATTGGTCAGGAATTCGAGACGCTTGCCTGTCCGGCATCAAGCCCAGATCTGATTGGTCGAAAATCTGTACCCAACAGCCAATCATGATCCAGTATTGGCCGATTGCCGGTTGCCAATGGTGCATCCAGAACGCGTCAGAATTTCCAGAAAGTTATTACCGTTTATGCTATATATATGAAGCGCTGTACAAATGCTCTTGACTTCGTTTGGGGCGTTAATATATCTTGTACACCTTTGGTGGTTGTTTTGGCACGCACGCTAGCTTGGGAGGCTCAGACCGAGAACTAAGCTGAGAAAGTACCGTTACTACACACTGACACTAGTTAGCCGTCATATCGTCCAGTTTCTCCTGCCAAGCACAGGGAAGGTCACGTGGATCTCACCATGAAGGCGAATAGCAGCAAAAGCGCGCAGACTTTTGTGGCATCCGAAACTACGTCTTCTAATCACCTCATTCCGATTTCGCTGGTTCCAACCCATTTCAGCTACAGTTCCGATACATTGGTGTTCAAAAACCCGGTGTCTCAAATCTTCTGCCCAAAATGGCGAGGTTTCTCAGGCCTACAACAGCACAGCACTATAGTCTGATACACGCTTCCTTTCAGACCCAGTGAGATGCCTTTTTGATGCCAGAGATGGCGCAGGCTGACAGAAGAGATCCTGACTTTTGAGATTCGTGCATTCACATTGTCTGTCACACTACCGGAGCTAATGTGATTCCGAGATACGTATGGCGTTCCGCAACTTCCACTGTCACTTTCTGATTTATTGGAGACGTCCTTCTCTTGAAAAGTGCCAGCAATGTCGTCCGTATATTACAGGTCGACAAGGTTTTTAACCGGATCTATCGGGTTTGAACCCGACCTCTGCCTCTCGACTTCCCCTGTTTAACCTTCGGCAACCTGACGCTATCTCAACCCTTGTGCTTCCTTTGCGTGGCATGGCAGCTAGGCACCGAAAGGGTGTTACAGCTGAACGATTATCTTTCTATTATCTTTTATGTTGTCAACATGGATATTAAACAAAAATCAAGAGAGTGGATATTCTTGTCGGACACCACTGCTTGTATGAGGAGCTTTCCAAAATAGTCCACATCAGAGAACGTGTCATCCAAAAGGGATTTCAGTAGGTGGTACTGGTAGGCTTGTTTCACATCAGGATCCGAGAGCCTCTCAATTGTCAGGCGAGGTGGGTGTATCTTGCGCGTCCCTGAAAAGCTCACCAAGAAGCAGCAATGAACAGGCGCGTGACCTGAATCCACCGTGGTGTGGCAGAACGAGCGACAACTTGTAATTGACCCACGCCATTTGCAGATAATGGTTAAGTGGTCTATTTTTTGTTGGAGGTTGGCTCTCACTCTGAGAGCACCATGTAACCAAGCAGCTTCCGCTTTTTTGGAAGTCAATACTGCACAGAAACAGTCTATTGTCCCGCTTGTTTCAGAATGCGAACGCTAAATGCCACTAAATGAAATGAGCGTTTGGGCTTCAAGAGTGATTTCGAATTATCTGTGATTTTAGCGGCTCAGTTAACCGCAATTATTTCAGTTAACGGCAAGGGGCGGTGAACGGAACTGTCAGTTCTTAAGAATGTGCCTAGGCAGGTGTCGCTGGCAACAGGTGGTGAGTCTAAGTGTACGTATGCAGCGTGAAACAACTTCCGTTGTATCATAGCCGATGTAGTCTTCTCAAGGGTGAAATGTCGTGGGTTCGGTTTTTGTCCCGGATGTGTTTTTTTCTTTCTTCATGTGTGCTTGGGTTATTTCCCCATATCTAAATGTTCTAAGGCTTGTGTAACATGTTACCATGTTACTACAGAAGAATAATCGCAGCCTGATGTCTCATTTTTTGCTTATTCATGAACACCTTAATTCACTTGAGCACCAGTTAAAACAATGTTGCGTTTTTAACTCATCCTACAGGATTTCCTATATAACGCCACCAACCTGCATTTACTGGCGAATACCATGCCTGCATCCTGTAGACAGAGTTCACATTCTTCGGAGCATCCGTTGCGTTCCCACTTAGCAAAAGCCCAACAAGAAGTTTACGACGCTCTTTGTGGTTAGTCTTCCTTATTCTTATTTTGAGCACAGCCTGTATTTTTGTCACTTAGCTTTCCATCGATCATGGCTGCAATCCATTACGTTAACGAGTGCACTATTCGCTTAAATGCTACTGGTTGACGAGATTTCGAAATTGGTTTGAACACACACATTCTGCTTCCTATGGCTACCTTCGATTTAAAGCAAGATCATCCAGTTGGACAAACAAGCCAATCAAGATTCGTGTTCTCCAGTTGGTAGAATTCCCTTGTGGTTGTTCCTTAATCGATTGCACTGCAAGATGACTGCCATTTCAGGAAACATACTTTTAATTGTTTATACAATAAGCATTCACAAGAGGTAGATTTGATAACCCATATTCATAGGCGGAGGATATCAGAGAATAGTGTTGAAATAATTTCTGCGCACGGAAGTTTGTGCTGTATATTTCTCGTGGTTGCAATCGCATACTCGAGTTTTCCATGAGACAAACTGGGTGATTGGAAAATTGCGATGCACCAAATGACATGTTCCGTCGTCGCTGAAATTCATAATTACGTTGTATGGAGCTAGTGACCCTCTAGCGCATAAATTTCTCGGCCGGGGGAATGTGAACCATCTGCGTTCAGATGTAAGTGGATGTCCGCCTCACTTTTTCTGGTCCAGACACCACGTTTTGTAAATATCGAGTTCCGAGCTAAAGACACTCGTTGTGTGATCCATTGTCGGTACAGATATCAAAAACACCTCCAATCAGACTGCGACAAATTGCACACCGTAATCTCTTACGTTTTGTGAAATGAGACCAAGGCCAGCTATATGTACGTTTTCCCCTACACACCTACTCTTTAAACACTTGATTGATTTAAGTGATGCAGTTACGTTGCATTGAACTACATTGTAGAATGAAATTTTCCTTTAGGTCGAATCATAGGGAAGCGATCATCTGCCTTCGTTATTCGTTTGACATGCTGGAACAGGTAAATAGAATCGTCCCATATAGGGTCGACTGAAATACGACCGTGCTGTTAGGACACTTATGGGCTGGATGACCTCATTGATGTGTCATTGGCAAAAATTTACCAGTCGTGTTTGCTTCGTATGTTAGTTTGTTCTTTTTTTCCACACATTTTGTGTTGATCCAGTTTTGGAATGTCACTGTGATATTGTAGTAGCTTCATACTGTGTGTGAATCAGTGTGTGTGGTATCAGTTAGCGAATGAAATTGAGAAATTTCGAGAATTTTTCTCGAATATTGAGAAGGCATTGTCATGGCAGACTTGTTCGAGGACAATTGTTCCCGATATAATAAAATTGGTTCGCATTTCCTACTTCATGTTAAGATGCTATGAGAACAAACAAATGACGGATCAGGTGGCTGGTCTGTTGCCTGTGCACGTATGGACTAAATTCACACTCAGTTGCACTCGGTCGTCTTGAGACATGACCCCAAGTTCTTGAACTTTGTCTGTTCAAGAGTGCGCTCCAGTGAAAACAAACTCAATGGCATACGGACATAAGTGTTTGAGTCAGTGGGATCTCCACGCTCAAAAGTCAGCTTAAGACGTAAAATTCGAATAGAGCGGGATTCGCTTGGTTGTTCACTCATTTTACTGCACGCTCACATCCACTTTGGTTCTGTCGGTTGACCGGATCTTTTGTCATGAACCCGATTGTGGAACGCAGCGACATCTACAAACGACGAATGATTATAGTCATGCAAGACCCACTCGTAGCTTTTGACTTGATTGAAAAAAATGTACAATCGGACGGTCTAAATAGATAAGGGATGCCAGACAAGTACATGACTGTGCTTAAGGTACCGTAGAAAAAATATCTGGTAAAGTTAGGACGCACACATCACTGTCGTCACCATTTACTGCCTGGGATGCTGTCAGGGTGCCCAGACCTAGAAAGGAGGACGATTAGGGTCCTCAACCAGAGCCTTTGGCCTAAAAGCCTGACCACAAGGCTGCAGTGTTTGGTGGAAAACACAGGTGCACTACAATTTCTATAGAACAAGTTGCCACACATGTTCTAACCCCCAAGCTCCAACCATTAACCACTCTGGTATGAGGGACACTGTGAATGTCCCGGACACTCCCCAGTATAGCTCAATAGGCCGCGGATATACGCAAACCGTCACACGACGTTAAGGTCCAGTCTCCTTGTGACGGTGAGTTCAAATTAGAAATGGCCCAACAAAAAAATCGTAGTAAACCGGGTGGGAACCACAGGAATTTCAGACTCGATTCGTTCCCCCAGAGACCGAACAGCTCAGTGGATCACGAAGGCACACAAACAGTCACATCATGGTAAGAACCATCCCTGGGAAGGAGGTATTTAGCTGCAGGCTCGGGTACGGTGAGCTTATCTCGAAATTCTGGTTGGGAACCTGGTTCGGATACCTATGGCTGTAAACGTCAGATGACATGTTCAAATTTGGAGTCGGATGGAAAGCCTGTTTCCCGTTGTGTTTCTCCGCACTACAATGAGGACAAAATATACAAAATGGCATCGTAAAGATATGAAACGTGGTCCCCTCCTTCTCTTGCTTGTTCTCTTTTATTCGTTTATTTGTCTCATTCGGTATACTGTGTTTCAGATTCAGCGATCCATAGTAGTCAAATCACTGGACGTCTGGGCGTAGAAACAAGCCACAGGCAGTGCACGCGCAGCCGAGTGTTGTGGTGCACGCAAGCTCTTCGCACGGATGTGAATCCGAGCGAGTGAGATCGGTGGGCGTACGATCAGAGCCCTGTCACAAGCCACCATCAGGCCTATATGTGATAGGATATCACTTGGCACCGGCGTGACTTGCTTGTTTATCATCCACATACTGACGTCGTTTGTCAGTTTCTTTGGTCGACAACCTAGCGGTGTTTTATTAACTGTGCGGTTAATAGTGTTGTCCTCTCTTGGATGACGACGTGGTGTGAGTAGTTATTAGAAAATACGACAAACATTCATGGTTCCAACAGGTTGCCTTTATTAGATGGACTGATTGTATTGAGGAGATTCAGCTATTCCGAATGGCTCACTTGTTTTCTAGCATTACAACGCGTCGCGTCTTATAGCTTCTCACACCTTCTTCGATGGTCGTCCTTCATGCGGCACAGTCGAATGTCAGATCCTCCAATGACTTACCGTTTGCAAGCTTACCTGATAGCTGTACCAGTAGCGGAATTCCAGGCACCTCCATTCGTTCCATATGGCCTAACACTTTCTCAGTTGTCGAGCTGAAAAAAGAGGCTGAGGAACAGAAATATTACATTCAACAAGTCGTCAAGTGTAGCGTTCGGCAAACTTTGAAGTAACTTTCCACTTCCCGTTTTGGTCATATTGGTTTCAAAAAGTTCGGAACTTCTACTTTGTGTAAACGTCCTAGATCCACCGGCTATCTGAGATTTGAGTACATTGATTGTCCCAGCAATCACGTGAGCTACGTTGAGTTACGCGCAAAACCCCAAAGTTCGAATCGTTCAAATGGAGGTTCATCAACAAATACGGTACTGTGAATACAATAATACAATATTCAAATTGTACGAACATCACATTTTGGGATTACGCTGGCTTCTATACACCGGGTCAGGTACTGCTAATTCCAAATGGGATCTTGTACAAAGAGGTAGGTAAGAAACAGTGCGTGCACCGAAAGATCACACCGATTGGAGACAAAGTGGCGAAACGCACGTGGTTGACTTAAACTAAACATGCGATGACTAGGTCAAAGAGCGGTTTGTGTTCAGGTCAAAAGAAGAAAAGTATATGGGCACAAAACGGAAACAACAAAACGAAGAATCCCGCTGTGCAACAACCCCCCCAAAAAAAAGACAGCATGGATTTCCGTAGTCTGTCAGCTATATATATATATATATATATATATATATATATATATATCGATTAGTTTCAGTGCGGCAAAAGTAGGATCTGGCCGGGCTACAGAGGTTTTGCTTGCCAGAAAACTGGAGGATCTGTTACACAAGAGAGTATTTTGCAGCGTGTGTTGAAATCACTCGTGCTATTCAAGTCATTTTCAGTGAGATCCAACATTTTTCACGCGAGTTGAGTTGGTATAAAGTTGTGTTTCTAAATCTCTGGTGTACTTAACCCCATTACGTGAATTACACTTTCTTGGTTCACTCTGACCTTTTTGCGTGTTTGCTTAACCCTCATAATGCGGCGTTAACACCGTTTTCTGTGCCCTTCACATGTCTGGCTAGATTCTTGCGACATTCGACGCGCCTTGGCTGTTGTGAAGGAACTCGTTTGCTTGACAGATCAATATATACTCCAGCTTCCGAATTACAAAGTGGACTTAGTCCACTTAGCGGATCATGTTTACTTGGTTGCTTCCTTTGTGCTGCGTCTTCTTCGCGTTCTGGGCGTTGCCGATTTGACGTTGGCATCGGACGGTACTCCCGTTCCTGCCGATGCCACCGTTGCTGGAGGGAAAATTTCTTCCAAGCTGCGACCAATTCAGTTGGATTCTGATTTAAAGACAGATCCTTCGAATCTGCTTCGGCGTAGCTGGCTCTCGCTCGATGCACTAACCGTGGAGCGTTTGGTCGCCGCACTCCAAACCACATTAAGTGCCACCCAGACGCTTGCCAGCGCCTTGATGACAGAAGGTTTGTGATGATACTACCTTAACTTTCTCCAAAAAATATTCGGCGCTATAAGGTTTAATGGTTCTCCTCCTTACCTGCACTCCTCTACGCATTCACTCTGGGACTAAAGAGGAAATGTGATATGTGTCACTTAGGCCCTTGCGTCTACCGAACAATTCGCTACATTCGGAGCATAGGCTGAATTGAGTTTGAACCACCTTTGATGGCTATCCTCCAGGCCTTATTTTATCATCGCAAAACAGATGTAATTAAAGTTTTTATCAGGTTTCATCATCTTTATGTATAACGGAACCCCCAGATTGATTTACATGCGTATCTGCACGCAGCGAGTGTGTCGCCATCATCATCAGAGACAGCAACATCAACGTTGGCAGAGGTGTTTCACTGCTTTACAATCACATAGTGTATTTAATTCTGTTTAAAACCTCAAAGTGAAAAAAGGGTGGACTGAGAGGGGGCTTGGTGCTAGCCTACCCCAAACATCCTGAGGTACCTACGACTCCAAACGCTTAATCAGACAATCGAGAAGGAAACTGACGGCGCGAACTCCACTGACATCCACTAGCCACCATTTCTTGCAGTGTCTCCAGCCAAGCATATGGAGGATCACAGGACCCCATCATGGAAGGCGTTTCGCGACAACGCCCGAACTCTTAGTAACCTCTCATACCATTCTGCCAAGTCACATGTTCATATTGTTGCAAATTCACTAGCACTGTTGTGTCTCATGGCTGCATTCGATATAGAGGCATTTCCGCGCGAGAAAAAGAACCACATATTGAGGAATCAAGAAATGCTTGAATTAGATAATGGGGACATTGAACCTTTTGTGGCGAAATTCCTGACGCTTCACTGTGACACCGCCGAACTACAGCTTGGAGAATCTGTGGTCTATTGGTTAATTGGTTTGTCTAATCTATTCGTTAATAGCATTATCCTCGCAATGGAATTCTTGACATCCATGTAATTTTGCGGTTTCCTAATTCAGTGATCCAATTACTGTGTAATTATGAAGCAGTTACACTTGCGTTGGTTATAATGCATCTATACCAGCCGTCACGAAATTGTTGGTTCTGTTGATCTGCGCATGCATTTAAGCTCCCTCAATAGGCTTAAATCTGCAGATTGTGATATATTCCCTCCACCAATCCAACACTCGTTTCTTTGTTTTAGGGGACATGTTTACAGACATTGTAGATAATGTTACTGCTAATGTCCACAAGGAGTTTGGCCTCCACCTTTTCAACCTACCGACGGGTGAGTGTTCATTACTTCAATCCAGTGCACTGCACTTGGTGTAATTCGCACTTTATGCATAGTAATAACAAAAGGATATATTGTCAGTTCCACTACGTGGATGTAATAGGATTGATCGACTTACTTTCAGCTCCGAAGTTCACATATGTAACTTCAACACTGCGTGTGTTCATGGGTTTTGCGAGCTATGAAGCTCGCATAGCCCGACTTAAGCCGCGTCCTTTGGCATTGCACAATGTTAAAAATAGTTATTCACTTCGATTCGTCTAAAGGGTGCATGTTTTCACGTTACTAAGTTCACGCTCGGAACATTAAAACCATCAGTTCGCATACATAAATAGTTGGTCTATATTTGAAGCGGGAAGATTTGAATGCCTGTGATTAATACTATCTTCAAGTCGAGGTTTGTCACTTGATCCTTATTACCTGGTGATAATTTTTGGACTACTGCTGCATTAAGCACAAGTAGTCAAGTGTCCCTCCCTGGGACGGAACGATACGGGTTCTTCAAGTGCTTTGCCGCACTATCCCAACCGCCGCTAAATAACCTCTTTGTTTATGATTGCTACAGCCCATCTACACCTGAAAGATGGCTGTTCAATTGCCATAGATGTGCGTTCTCCAAAGTTGTTCCGCATGTACCTAAATTTCACATTCAGCATTCGCCCAAAATTCGAACGACGATGCGTTGCACGTTCTTATCGAAACCCAAACCTATATCTAACTCTCTGTTTATTGGATTGTTCTACGGATTGTCTGCAAATTTTGTGACCTCGGCTAATGTGCACCATAACACTGGATGAGGACCAACCCGGTGGCCACATCATTTCGGGGCTGGGTGCAACACGGTGAACAGAGAACTGTGAGGGCAAACGGTACTTCCCGGTTGGCCAGGTCGAGGAAGGGGGTTGGTTGAGTTATCCCATCTCGAGCATTTGACTCAAAAGCCTGACGCCCAAGGCAATGGCAGGATGTAGGGTACTGTTCGTTGACCCTGCCCCTAGCCTCTGACTCAATAATCTGACACGCTTGGCTGCTGGGGTTCGCTTAATCCGAAGGCTCAGGGAGTAAGGCATTAATGCCTCACTGCTGATGCCCACATCAGATGCCTTTTGAGCAGCACCAGACTCTCGTTTCAAAAGTATTTCGACCGTATTGAATAATGCGCCGACAGTCATGGTCAATCGTTGGGCGATCGGAATGTGCGGTTTCTAGGGCCGACCTTACTTTAACCCGTCTTTCTTCGGCGAAAGACAGTATCGCTGTTTCCATGAATGTGTACATTTTGGTCGTTTGGGGGAACCACCTTACTGCCTTCACACTCCTATCACAGAGGAGTACGACTTTAACTGCAGACGTAGCACGATTACTCGTAGTATGGGATCTCGCTGCTCTTGGTCTGACTGCTCCTCTTTGGCCTTCCTGGCATGGTCGCACCTTGTGGAATCGAAGTTCCAGCCAATCTAGCCCGCTGGATCACTGTAGCACTCAAGCATAACCACCAAATCAAGGTTGCAGCTTTAGGTCGGGACAGTTGTCGAAGACCTAAAGACGTTTCAGTTCCGCTACTCGAACAGGCGAAGTCCCGCAGCCATACAACAAAACAGCCCGTACTATAGCCTGATACACATGTCCCAAGAACAAGGTCTAGCGATGGGACCTCCAATATCCCCGATTGCGGCCAACATGTACGTGGAAGACTTTGCGCAGAAAGCTTTAGACGATTCGAGTGTCCGCCAATGGTTTTGTGGCGTTACGTAGATGACACGTTCGTTGTAATAAAGTGGAATATGGTTAATGAATTCTTTCAGTATCTTAACACTCTGGACCCTCAAATTAAGTTTAGCATGGAGCTAGAGTCCACATCGGGTACACTCTCCTTCATTGACTGCATGACACACAAGAGTGGTGGGAAATTAAAAACCACTAGTTACCGGAAATCAACAGATAGTAGTGCGGCCTTTAACTGCTCCTCGGCACACCCAAAAGCAGTATATGCTAGTATAGTTTCAACGATGTTTAGTAGAGCACGAGCACTGTGCACAGAGGAGGTCGACAGAAGAGCAGTACAACTTGAGTTAAAAAGATACTTCAAGATATTGGGTACCCAGTGGGTTTAATTAAGCAGCAACTAAGACCGGTATTAGTCCCAACACCACGGTTGGAACAGCAATCATTCCGAACAGTAGAGTAGCATTCTAGAAGGAAAAGACTTTATGCTTGGTGTTAGTGCAGTTGAAGGATCGCCTTCCAATTGATAGGACTAGGAACTGTGTATACAAAATAAAATGAACGACTGTACGAAGGTCTACATAGGTCGGACAGCCAGAGAATCTCACACCCGAATCGGTGAGCATAAGCGATGCATTAACAGACCACCGGGAAACGTAGATGAATATCAGGCGACAGTCAAAGATTCGACAATGACAGGGCATGTACTAGACACTGGGCACAGGATAGATCTGGAAAATGTGGACATTCTGACACGGGAACTAAGATTACATCAAAGCGACTGGTGGCCGAGGCGGTGGAAATCGCTAAGCATCCCAGCGTGAATAGGATAGAGGGCATAGAACTGGCAAGCGTGTGGAGGGCGGTGTTAGATTAGCCGAGATGACACAAGGCGGTGTGCAAAATGGTCTGGGTCTAAAAGTACAAAATTCAGGCAGAGTAAGATCCACGTAACCACCAGTGGGTATTCAGCCAAGCAAATATTCTTCCGCCCGGTGACTTGGGACGATACCAACCCCTGCACATCCTGCTGCAGCAGCCTCTGAATCGCCAGAGATTCGCAGTCGGAAGCGAGTGGAGAGTAATTGGCGGTTAATCACTGTGCTTGCATCTTGAATTCTTGTTTCCAACACAAAGCACACATCAATTCAAATCGAGTCAAGTGTGAGGTCAAGAGCAGACTGTTGTCCTGCTTGCTTCAGAGGGCGAACATTGAACGCAGCCAGACAGACCGGGCATCGAGACTTGAATACTGATTTCGAGGTGCCGGAGAATGTCAGCGCCGGATGATCCGCAGAAGTTGCTTGCAAAATCGAGGCAAGACGAACGGATTCAGCAGTCTCAACTGGAGGACCAACAACGAGAGAGTTATTAATTGGGTGGCGAGAGGGGGAAAACGTATGTGAAAGGGAGAGAAAAGAGGCGTCAGCAGAGCCTGTTATAGCTTGCCCGCCCTTCTGTATGCAGCGAGTAAGGCTGATGGCAACACACGACGGCCGATGTGGCTTGAGTTTATTCGTATGTGTGAAATTCAGGGTTGTAAGTGGACTGGGATGCTGTCAGGGAGCCCACACCTAAACAGAAGGACGATTATGGTCCTCAACCAAAGCCTTTGGCTCAAAAGTTAGACCGCAAGGCAGCGGTGTTTGGC
>CM030369.1:128277564-128304663 GCA_003604175.2 Clonorchis sinensis | reverse complement strand
GTTTGCTGAGCCTGCCTTGACTTGTTTTCTCATGAGCTCCGTGCGATCGCACGTCCAATGAGAATCACCAGACTATCGTCGGAAGGGACAACCGCAGCCCACGCTACTGAGCCATCATTCCGCTCGCCGTTGTTTGGTGTGCGGACGTTGACACTGCACTGTGCCGGTCAGTGACAGAGCTGTGAGCCTGTTGACGCTACGAACGTGAACAATTGAGGTTTGTTGTACACATTCGCTTACCCTTATGTAAATAGTACCGTAGAATTACGAACCCAATTCTTCCTTTTGATATTCGGGATTGTCGAACCTACGCGTCACTCAAAGTTCCGTATCGGGAACCGTAACAATAATAATAATAATAAATTAATAATAATCAATTAACAATTGCAGAATAAATCGCCACACATGTTCCACCTCCCATCCTAGAGAACCAGGAGACTGTTCGTGTGACCTGTAACCACTGACCAGTCTGGTATTGAAGACTCTGTGTGTGTTGCACGGACACCCTCCCCCCAGTGTATGTTAGTAGGTCGCGGAGGTACACAAACTGTCACACGACGGTAAGGTGAAGTTTGCTCGTGACAGTGAATTTAAATTAAAAATTGCACAACGAAAACACTCGTTGTAAACGGTGTAGGAACCTCATATATTTGGTTTCGTTCGCACAGAGACCGTAATTTTAGGGTTGACGTTTCGGTCTTGTACAGGGTTCAAAAATGTGGCTGATTATCGTGTGTTCTTTTTGTCTAGTTTTGCACATTGATGCAGTGCGAATGAAAATCTATGCGTAACTTTTAACCAACTTGACTTTATCGCTTTTTCAGTGCCAAACCCGGGCATCCGCAGAGGGTGATAGTAACTTCCTCTCGAACGCATATCCACTTCTCCTCTCGAGGAATCTCGTAAAGTAAAGTATTTTTAAGTTCTAAATTGTCTCCACTACAATCGTTCTAGAGGAACTGGGCACAGACATTCATCAAAGGGACATCTCTGGGATCCCGAGCCGTTTACTTTGCTTCTCAAGAGAATCCATAGCTGACGCCGTTCATCTTTAATGCAGGCTTTCCAGCCGACTGTCACTTGTGAAGGTCGATGTTAATAAGGTTACTGCTACGCTAACCCGAGATGGCTCAAGTGGTTAGAGGCGAAATTTACTGACCGGAAGGTCCGTGGTTCGAACTCCCCCTCTGCCTCTCGACTTCGCCTGTCTAGGCTTGGGCAACCTGGCAGTATCTCAGCCCTCGTGCTTCTTTCGGGCGGCATGGCAGCTAGGCAACGGAAGGGTGTTACAGCTGAATGATTTTTTTATGACACCACTGAACACGGAAACCAGAAAATTGATCAAGGTGATGCATAGTTCGCTTCCTGGTTTCTAATCTGTTGGTCGAGCTTGTCAGTCGGCTTGCAAGCGCTTCGTCATCATTCGAGGATCGTGCACACTGATGCCTCCTCGTTCAATGATTAAGCATTTGTAAACCGATTGCCAAATTCAGCGAACAGATCAACGCACGCGAGCTGCCAAAATCCGGATACCATGCCATAGACTTCCTTCCGATGAGTGGCTCTATTTTGATTTGTTTGCGAACCATTCGGTTTCCATATTGTGTTTATCTTTCAGTCCGTTTGGGTAACGGGCAAATGACTCCTCTATGGTCAAACAGGATCTTGCCTGTAATCACACTTTATCTGGAGCTCGAGATAGCTCTGTCAATTATGTGCGAACTTGCTAACTGGAATTGTCTGGTATGAACATAACTCCGGCATTTTGGTTGCTCCTGTCCAGGTTTGGGCGCATGATTCATTTAAATTTACGCATGATTGTTGAACTTCAGCTAGACCGAAATGAAAAAAACTGACCACATCCTGGTGAAGCCTGTTGAGAATGAATTTTAGTTAGCCAAGTTCATGATGCATCAATGACGTTTCATACCAGAGAGGAGAGGTTTTTTGTAGTCGGGAAGTTGTTTTCTTATGGGAATATCAGGGGTTTTGATAAACCTTCCTAATATGTTTTATGGCTTTCATGCTTAGTTTTGAAAACGTTTTGATTACACATTATTTGGATATTATTATACATTCCAGACTGTCTAACCCTCGCGGTCAAAGCCAAATCCAAGCGAACTTTGTCGGAGTTGTTAGACAATCCCTTCGGTCTTGAAACGGAAGTTTGGCCAATTGTATTCAGTCTGCTTTTACAACTGGTCCTGCTTCGTCAGTCTGCGCGAGCTAGGCTTCTCACCACGGGCGTAGCGGACAAAGCACAGAAACAGCGAATTTTGTCCGCTTGTGATCGTATGCGAGATAAGGATCTTGTTGTCGCTGGTGTGCGACTGCAGGATCGAACGTCTGCAGCTGATCTTGTAAGTGGTATTCAGTTGCCACCATGTCTCGGCTTGGTTGATGCGAGTATCTTAGCGGAGGAGGTTCGTGACAAGCCGAAGGTAAGCAATCTTTTTATATTATTCACTGCCCGCTGAGCTAGAGCTACTTGTCAACGATGTGACTGTACTGTCACACTAAACTTCCTACATGACTATTCCTTCTGATCCGTAGATATCTCCCAGTCACGTAAGAATTATTTCGATCTTTGACATTCTGAAAATGTGAACATACTGAATCGGATCATGTAAGATCAGTGGAAACATGTGTCTATGACAGTGTTTCGCACACTAGCTTCGAGCCTGGGCATCCAGTAGTTTGTGGTGGCCCCATCCCTGAGTCACCTTTCCCCGCTCGGCATTATCATCCTCAGTTAAAATCTTTGTACAGGTTTTAAAGTGTTTCAAGCCGTAATCGTTCAGTTCATGGATGAAGTGCGAAGCAGGATTGGGTGGTTGCACATTGAAATCAATATTTGGTATTTTTTTAAAGACGAATCCAGCAGTAATGAACGAAGGAACAAGTACACACTGATGATGTTCATTTAAGGGGCAGGTTGACAACTATGTACACTAGTTCGGGTGGTCGTTGCTGAGGTCTAATGAAAACAGAAGAATGGTGAGCTAATGGTTGAAAGTGAGTGAACAGCTACAACGACCCTACGGCTTGTGATATATATATATATATATATAACCATCTTGGTGATACCGCCAACCATCGATATCATGGATGCCGGCGAACCAACTCACCAGGCGGCACATTTGTGGCCAGAAAACATTCCCGGTACTTCAGCATTCCACGGTGCATGTATAGTGCTTCGATAACGGTGCTACCCACCCAGAAGCAGTCTCCTTTCTTCAACACAGTTTCCATGCTTCGCAATCGTAAAACGACAGTGGACGCACTGCCGCGTTGCAGACCTTTACTTTCACCGGCAGGTTACTTTCACGTCCACCACGGAGTTGCCTAATTCGCAGAAAATCCCTAGAATCCACATCACTGTCATCCCATATTACACGGCAATCCAGACAAGTGAGTTTATCTCTATTGCTTCTAGTGCCGTGACCGGCTTTGGCGGTATACCGAAGCAGTCTTGCAATGGTACTTTGCACTGTGAAGACGGGAAACGTACACAGAATCGCCTGGCATCGTTGTTTAGATTGGTGGGTTTATTTTTCATTTGGATATCGTACATATATTATAGGCCTTTAATGTTCTTCTTGGGATAATTAATTTGCCTGCGAAGTTGAAAGGGAAGTGTGACAAAGAGTAACCCTAAGGAGTATCGGTACTCTTCGTGGACTTTCACACGCCCAAAAGTTTAGAATATGTGTATTGGCGAAATGCTTTGGGGATGTTCAGGGCATCGTTACAAAGCAGCGCGATCGACCGGATCCAACGTTATCTTTGGATTTAAGGAGACAACAGCTTCCAGTCTTCCATGTGTGTGGTGGCTTTCGAGTTGTAAGATGAAGATGTAGTCAATACGTGTCCGAACGGATGTAACCCTGCTTCATTTTCACTGTTCCACCTCTCACGGATGCCGGTAGGCCTGCATAGGACGATACATGTCAGCAACTTAGGAGCGGTGGTAAATAGATCGAAACGCCAATGGTTTTCACGTTCAGATTTGACACTATTTTTAAAGACGAGGACGACAGTGTTTCCGTAGCCTTCCTAATGTTCTGCACGCAATTCGTCCGTCACGAAAAGACTGGACCTTAGGTGGTGTGATGGTTTGTGTGCCTGCGCGATCCATTGAGCTATACTGGGTAGTGTCCCTGCGACACTCACAGAATCCTCTCAAATTGGTCAATGGTTAGAGGTCTGATCAACAGTCTCCTGACCTTCTAGGTTGGGTGTTAGAACATGTGGTAATGCACTTGCGTTTCCAGCCAAACACCACTGCCTTGCGGTCAGGTTTTTGAACCAAAGGCATTGGCTGAGTACCTTAATCGTCCTCCTGTCTAGGCGTGGCCACTCTAGCGGTATCCCAGCCCAAGTACAACCATGACACTTACAACTAACAATATTCTCATGCTACATTGGCCTTCGCGTGGTGCCATCAGCCGGGTCGCCTCACTTGATGCATACAGTAGGCCGGGTAAGCGAAAACAGGCTACTGTTGCCGCCTATCTTCCTTTCCCACGTACCTCTTCTCCCCCCTCTCTCCATCTCATTAATAACCATTTCCCCGTGGACTCAGAAGTTATAACTGATGAATCCGTTCGACCGGCATCGGTTTTCGAACAAGCATCTGCGAATCATGCTGCGCTGATATCCTCAGGCATCTCGAAATCCATCTCCAAGCCTTGATGCTCAGTCTCTCTGGCTGTCCGCACTCTGAAGCAAGCACGACAACAGATAGCTCTTGCTTGTGCGCTAGATTCTCTTTGCATTGTTATTTGCTACCTGTCAGAAACAAGAATATAGGACGCAATTACTGGGATTGAACTGACTGTCTCCTCACTCTCTTTTTGGTTCTGGCTGCGCACCCCTGATGATGCAGAGGCCGCTGCAGCTGGATATTGTATTGAGCGACCGAGTGAAAGCGTTTCTACTTTATTGGATACCCGTTGTTAGTCGCATCTGCGCCGTTTATTTGCCTACGTCTGTGAGAAAATCTAGAGAAAGTGAGGTCCATTGCACACTGCTTATTGTGTCTGCTTATGCCCCAACTGACTGTAGCTCTGAACCTCCCAAAACAGTTTCGATGACGCTCTAGGTGCTTTTTTAAAACGGCCTAAAAGCTCAGACGTCGTTGTGGTTGCTGGTAACATGAATGTCCAGGTAGATAGACTAAGTGCTGATGAGGCGTTTTTAGAAGGTCTTCGTCTTGGATTGGACACGGGACGCAGGGACAACGGAGAGCACCTGCTTCAGATGTGTGCCGATCACAGACTGTTCCTTTGCAGTACCAGTTTCCGGAACGACGAAAATCACTTGGCAACGTGGTGCTTACCAACGAACCAGCCCAGAATCCAAATAGACCACATCGCTGTCAGTCATCGGTGGCGAGGGTTAATCACTGCTTGTCGCTCCTTCTGAAGCACCAGCGTGGACTCCGACCACATACTTGTGTGTTGCTGCTTCTCATTACGCTTTTCAGGTCTACGCAAAAAGCGCACACCTCCCTGGTCATTGAGAAGCTAGTAGACCCAGAAGTCAAACGAAACTATCAGAACCGGTTCCTCGAACACATGCCGGACGGTCTGATGTCGGATATAAACGGCCACTTGGGAAAGCTATCCAAAGCGCTACTCAGAGCCAGAACTTCTGTTTGCGGTATAATCCAGCCAACCTCATCCAAGCAGTAGTTCTCTGATAGTACCATGTCTTTGTTCCAGGCCCGGCGACAACCACAATTCAACCCGACGCATCATCCAATACCAGATGAAACTGAGTGTTCGTGCGGACCGAGAAGCTCGAAAGGCCAAGGGAATGGAAGACGTAAAAAATGCTGGAAACGTTCGCAAGCTGTTCCACTTGATTCGTTCGACTGGTCCTCGGAAACCTCTTATCAGCGAAATAAACAGAGACCAAAACGGCTCCCTGATATGCAGCAAAGCAGAACGTTTCGACCGCTGGACACAGTACACCGAACGGCAATTCAGTTTGTCAGCTGCTATCTCCAATCCGGAATTCTGGCCTTCAACCTCAGAAGTGTCCAAGTATATATCTCTACCTGCTCTGTTCAAGGACGGCGGTGGGTTTGTCGGCCAGTGTCTTACTAGCCCATTTGGGTCCACCTAGGAGAAAGAGACCGTCCCAGACAATTGGGGTGAATCGATAATGGTACCCATCTTCAAAAAGGATACTCGCAGTGAATGTAGTAATCACAGAGGTGTTAGTTAGATTCTAGTTGTGACAAGGTTTCTGGTGTCAATGATTCTTTGTCGTCTTAAGGCGGCACGCGAAACCTTGACTAGTGAGAATCAAGTGGGATTTCGAGGAGGTAGAGGCTGGGTCGATCACACCTTCACATTGCATTAGGTGTTAGAGCAACGCGACATGTACAGACGACCCACAATCTTGGTGTTCCTTGACGTTCGATTCTGTCTATCGGTCAGTGCTGTTAACTAAGACCGCTCAACAGGGTATGCCCAAGAAGTTTGTGAACATAATCCGATCTTCATGTTCACATAGCTCTGGGCGTGTGATAGTGTATGGTGAGCTCTCCAAAAACTCCCCCATAAAAATTGGTGTCCCACAAGGATGTCCACTTTCTGCATTCTTGTTCAACTTCGTCATTGATGAAATAATGAGACGAACGATGGAAGATCTTCAAAACCTCGGTGTTCAAGTTGCTGCTAGTGAGAACCTTGTCGATCTGGAGTACGCAGGCAACATCGCCTTATCTTTGAAGACCACGGCGAAGCACAAGCCCTGTTGAATAGACTGACCACCGTCATACCATCTTTCGGCATGTGCCTAGCACCTTCAAAATGCAAAGTCATGCTTCAGAACGTACAGCCTCATAACATACCGCTTACAATTCAAGGAGAATCATTTGGGGATGTGGAGAAATATTACATACCTCGGTAGTGGTATTAGCTCTCACGGAAATGTGTCTGATGAAGTCAGTGCAAGAATCCCAAAGGCCCGAATCACATTTGCTAATTTGCCTCACTTATGGCGTCAAGAAGGCATATAATTAGATCTTAAGGGTCGCGTGTACCAGGGCTGTGTTGTTGTATAGCTGCGGAACGTGACCTCCGCGAACAGATAATGCGAGGCGTCTTCAGTTTTTTTTACCGCTGATGCCCCAGAAGCGCTGCTGGTTTTAGACGGCGTCAACGGATTAGTAACGAGGTGATCAGAAAACTGTTATTTGGTTGTACAGCAGGTACTTCAATCGCGAAGAACATCGAGCATCATCAACTGCGGTGGCTTTGTCACGCACGCCGAAGCACTGTCTACCGAGACTACTGTTGTTCTCCGTATCTCTTTCAGAATGGCGCAAACCGCGAGTTGGACAAAGTATGACCTGAAAGAAGAGTATGAAGGAGATTACGAAGAGTTTGAGTGTTGTTGCTGCGGTACGTCTTCCAGGATGGGGTCCCCGTGACCCAGCCTTTGCTTGGCTGCAGACATTGCATGAACTGGCGGCTTATCGATGTCATTAACGTTCGTGCTGCTAGTTTCTTTCCAGATTATCTGATTGAGCGCTTGGAGGCGTAGATACCTCAGAATGCTTGACATAATCAAGCACTTTGTCCTGTCTCTCACCTACCCTTTTTCGCTTCTTTTTACTGTGGGGCTTTAAATATAATTGGAGGAAACCTATGGTGTTACGGCAGTGAAGCATTGGCATCAACGTTGATGCATTCACCTTTAATGATGATGGCGCAACACAGAGTGCGGTCCAATACCATTAAAGCTCATTCCTCTGTGAATTCTGCACTCACTGCAAGCACATATTTTTAAAATGAAGACTTCTTTTGACTCAATTTATTTGGTTTGGCCAGCATTCTTCTTCTGGTTGGAGCAAAGTAGTTGGCTGAGTATATCACTCCCATCGGAAAAAAGCCGGCAGGCTTCGTCAGGACCGGCTGCTGCGTTACTCATGAGGGACGAATTGCGTTTGCCTGTATCAGAAGTTGTTGACGGTCCCAAGTTCCTTCTCCAAGTTTGCAAGGTAGGGAATTCGTGTGCAGGTTGCCAGTCGTATTGTTAAAATATCGAAGGTAACGATCTGCATGACGTTTGTATCGATGATTGTTTTGCTCACTGGTGAAGTTTTCGGGTCAGCTGTGCATTTCGGATTGAACTGTTTACGCAAATTATCAGCGTCTTGCTTAATCCAGCTTTCCAGCTTTCTGAATCCATCAAGCTTTTTCGATCCACGCAAATGCTCGTTTTCATCTGAAGTCCAAGATTTCGCACAGTGGTACTGTACTCTCAGCTAGGAGGAATATGTTTCCCACCTTTGATAAGTTTCAGTGTGTTGCTCGAGATCCATTGCTTAGATTCATTTAGTTGCGTCGTCCAACAGTGGGAGCACCTGGCATTTTTTAGGATTCAGAAAACAGCTCCCAATCTGATTCAGCATCGAAAGTCTTATCCAAAAGAGACTTCGGTAGTTTGTTTTGAGTGCTTCATTCACGTGTGTGTCCGTGGTTTTCTTAAATAACCAAGCAAGTTCTGCGCGTCCCTAAAGTGCGCAACAAGAAGCAGCGCAAACGGGCGTCTGAGCTAAATAAACACAAGTGTCCCAAAATTGGCGACAATCAACAAATGAAGGACTTCACCTATAATTAACGGCAATGTGGTCTGTGCCAGAGAACGGCACCACGCGGGAAAGCAACCTTGGCTATTTTAGAAGTTTGTATGGCACAGCAACCGTGTGGTTTGCATGGAACTGCAGCAGGCATTTGTGGTTGTTCGTGACCTTCCGTTCCACTGCAGGAAGTACGCACAGTGCAGCCTCAGTAGCCATTCATTCAAACGGCGCCTATTCATAAGCTCGTCAGCCACAGTACTGTCTACCTTCTTAGTCTGCGCATAAAGCATCGTAGACACCGTCTTTGAGTGTGCCGGAGCTGCCGTAAGCAGATACAATAAAGAGACAGCAATTGTTGGTGCATGCAGAGAATACTCTTAGACGTCAAACGAACCGCACAGTGGTGACTAACAACTGCCAGTCATTCGAGAAAAATTATTTGAGTTTAGCGACTTTAGGTAATGCCAACCCGGTAAACCACTAACACCGGCTTTTCGATCGCCAGATTTGTGGAAGGAAGTCATTGCAGCCGTACTTGTCATTATCTTGGTTTTAAAGACAACACACACCAATAGAAGGCGAATCCAGAGTATCCTAATGAGCATCATGTGGTTCGGGTTGTTCCACACTGTGAACGTTAAAGACTGCCAGATGAACTGAGCGTCAGGGTTCGAAAAGGGATTTCAAATCTTTCCAGTCGAGTCAAGCGGATCTGTCGTTCCTTGAGTATTGGTCTACGGCAATGCCAACAGCAGCTGAGTGGGGAGCTGAGAAAAAGGGAGGGCGTTAAAGGGTCTTTTTTGCTTTCCTGCCGCGCTGCACGCAGCCACTGAGGCGATTGAACAAATGAAACCACACGACGGTTGATGTGTCATGATGTTATTTGTAAACGTTCAAAAAATAGTAATACTCCTCCAGACGTAGCCTTTTTTCATTACCTAGCTGCCACTTCATCAGAAGGAATCTAGAGAACTGACGTGCCGCCACGTTGCACAAGCTTAGATAGAAGCAGTCGGGATGTCACGGCTGGGTTGAAACCATGGACCTTACATCGAGTTCACCCTTATTAGCGTGTGCTTGGAACAATAAATTGACGCTAGATCCACACCAAAAGACACTTATTGTCCTCAGCCAAAGCCGTTGGCTTAAAAGCCTACCAGCGAAGCAACGTTGGTTGGCGTAAGATCACCAGAGTAGTTTATCTTTTTTAAGAGCCTTCCGCTTGTGGTCAAGGCTACTGCCCCCACACAGATGACGGTCTTGGGACACTAAATTTGGCTTTTTGGGCTTTGTGACCTACCGACTGGTCGTGAGTACCGCTGATTTGCGACGGATCGCCCACCACAATTCGTTGACTCTTTTGATGGTGAACCGTGCCCTCTGGGTATTGAAGATCTTTAGACATGTCCTCGAGGTGAGTGCACATGTTATTGATTTGTTTTTGCTGTCTAACCCCGCGGCCCGCAAACAAACCGCACAAATGTGCTTGGCGAACGGTCCGCAAGGAAAGCATGCCATGCTTTCGACTTAGACCAAAGCACACGATCCCAGCAAGGTGTGTCCCGGAAGCATGTGTGCGTCCGGATTTTTGGCTCGAGGGTTGTGGAGCAAATAGGCAGCAGTTAGTTAATAATATAATACTTGTACCATTGCGGGAATGCGCCAGTTGAAGGAAGAAGACAATGATTGTTTCATGGCACGCATGTAAGTACTACAATTTGCAGTCTGTTCGCCCGTTATTGAGGCTTCATATTTTTCAGGTATCGTATTTCTTGACGCCTAATAGTCAGTAGACGTGCGCACAAGAAATAATTCAACGCGAAACGGCCGTTGAAGATGATGTTATGTATGAACGGTTCTGCGAGTTTCGCTGCTGAAGAATAAATCCTGGAAAATCCATAGGACTGGATGGGAAAAGCCTTCTGTATGCCAGTAAACTTCCAAGATGACGTCAAGCAATGTAACGGAAAACGCAATCTACGGGCACAGGTCATCAGTGTCTGCAAGTCTTAATTTCTTTAAACCTTGTGCAAGTTATCCAAATACAATGGATGTGTCTATCGCGATCATTACTCAGAACAGCAGTACTCGATCTACGCAAACCCGGTCAGTCAGGAGGTACAAGATAAACATTGTGTTACAGGAGTAATACTTCCAACTATTTAGCGTCAACGAGTATAACTTGGGCTATAGTAACTTCGGCAACCTATTACAGCTGCAGAATTACCTGCAGTACCTTACTTACTTCACTAGGTATTGTTTTCAAACTCGAGGTAATTGTTGACCTTGAAGATTCGCCTACCTGGAGAGAGCAACCACACATGGAATTTGCAGGAAAACGAATTAAGACTGAATATTCTTTACTAGGAAGCTGTAACCCTGAACATATCGTAGTTTCTGAGATTTCCTCTCCATTTTCCAAATACCGACTGGCGATTTCAAAATTCAACCAATTCCTTTTTCCTGTGTTTCAGATGACCTTTTTGGAACGACAAAGGTATTTCGCCTGTGCGTATTAGGGGAAGCCGTGTTAATAATGTTGAAAATCTAGGTCACATATGGCGGCCTTTGGCTACCGTTAGCATTCGCCAGTCGCTCAAGAGAAGCTTACCTCTATCGGCCTGAAAGCGCTGAATTGTCGGGCCAATCTGTGGACCCTGCTGCCTTTTGTCCCTTGGTAACCACGTTCTTGGCGGCCATAGAAGCTGATGGAGCGCGTTGTAGACTAGTCAATTTGGTGGAGCGAGCAATATGTATTAGCAGTGTAACGACGAGACCAGCTGCCAATGTTCAAAGATCGACTCCGAAATCCCTGGGATTGTTGGCGCCTTATGACGCACAGGGGTTGCGATTACGACCAACGCGAGATGAACGAGGTCACAAGCAGACAGCCAGTAATGGAGTGAAGGCGGTGATCCAAATTGTATTGTACTATTTTCTCGCCCGCTTCAACAATCCATCTTTCCTGATTTTAGACGTGGTAAGAATTAAGAACGTTCTTCACACCAGAGTAAGCGCTTGTGAACTGAACCGCACTGCGAGCGAAAGGGGGTAAGCCCTTTGCTATGCAGTCATTTACCAGCAAACAGGAACTAATCACTTACAATTCCCGTAATAAACTTCACCTTCCATCAGACGCGGAGCGGAGCTCGGACACCAGCCACAGACTACTAGCATGTACCATTACTTGTATCCACCGTTTTCAACTTTCCCCTTTAAAGGTCGCGTGCATGCCACCGATATTCCATTTGCCTGCTTTAGTTCGGCCCTAAGCAGCTGGTCTAGTCTCCGGCTCCTCGGGGTTATCATCTCAAGTTCAAAGCTGGGCACCGATTACTTTTTCTAATCTTCGGCCGTACTGAATTGCACAAAGGCTCCTTCAACGGTCAGTAACGATCCTTTCATTTGACCTTCGCACGTATGCAGAATGTTCGTGCCCCTCTCCTTGCAGTTTCCTGTTTAGTCCTTCCTTGAGCAGTGGTTAAAATTCTTCGAGCTTTCCTCCTTTAGTCTCCTAGCTCCTCGGGAGGCAAGCGCGTTTTCAGCCACAACCCAATTTTCTGATCATCTGAATGGCGCGGATGTCGACCGTACGTCAGCATGGACGGAGATTGGTTGGCCCTAACGACGCAAGATATGCCAACGACACCGTCGGCGATTTCTCTTCCCAGTCACCTCCTTTGGTCGTCAGCCACTCCTTAATGGTTTTGCCATTGCATTTGGTTGGATTGTTTGTTTGTGTGTTATACGGTGTCGTCCTTAGTCTTCAGATGCGCAGTTTTCGCAAGCAAATCCTAAACTCTTCGCACCCAAAGCAAGGCTCCTAATCCGTTAGGATCAGTTTTGGTACTCCGTGGTTGGCCATGATGTGGCGCTATCTCGTGGCATCTGCCCATTGCTTCCGTCTCGATACGCAAGGTATAACAGGCAGCAAAACATCTGAATCGATGATGATGCAGGATATTTTGCCAGGCTTACTCAGGTCCATCCTAGCGAAGTACGTCTCCAGTTTACCGTCATCTTCCTGTTCCCAATAATCCTTCCGTCCAACAAGGCGGCTGCAACCTTTAGTAAAACAGGATCCTTCCACTGTAGTTGTACCAAACTTCCGGGATCCGGTTTGATGAGAGGGTTTCGGCAATAACCACGATCTTTAAAACCTCATCTTCAGTCTTTGGAATTGACAGCCGGTCAGCCATGTGGTTACGCTTCACTGGTACGAGCCGGATCCTGAAGTCGTACTCTTGTAAACAGAGTGCTCAGCGCACGAGCTTTCCACGAGAATTATTGGCAAAGTATGATCGGTATGGGAGGGAGCCCTTGTGTCAGTAGGTAAGATTTCCACTTATCCAAGGCCCAGACGATCGCTTAACATCATTTCCTAATGGCTGAATACTTCAGCTCAGCGTTAGTTAGGACACGAATGGCATATACGGTGACTCCATTCCTTTGCTGTAGGACTGCACCGATAGCGTGGTCACTAGCGCCAGTTGCAACAGTGAATACCTCCCCGACCCTGTGCAGCTTGAGGGTCGATTGCTTACTCAACATAGGCCCTTTGGCACGCTCAAAATCCTCATGTGATTTTCTTGTACATTCGAACTTGCACTTTTGCCGCAGCAAGTTCTACAGTGAAGTAGCAACCGTGCTGAAATTCTTGACACACCGAAGCTAGTATACTGCTCGTCCGGGAAACCTTTTTGAGCCGGGGACTGTACAATTCTGGATGTTTGCCAGTTTCTCTGGCAGTGAGCTTGCCTCCCTGTGAACCATTTTATTCCCGGGCACTGTCAAGAAACTTCAAGCAAGCTGTGTCTTGGCTTCATTTATCCGCAGAGCAGCCGCCCGAATACAATTCAATGCGGTTTTCAGGTGAACTGCATGCTCTGGTTCCAAATTGCCGTATATAACGTTATCGTTCCCGTAGACGATAACAGCCCCTTCGTTAAATAAAGTATCAAGCGTCAGAATGTGAATGACGCCCCCGAAAGCAGGATGGCATCTGTCCTAATTGTTATTTAGTCTTCTCGAACATGGAGGCCGTCTTCTCCGGTCGTCTGACTTGATAGCTAGTTGTCAGTATCCGGAGCGTAAGTCAAACACTGTGAAATACCTGGATTACTAGAATGAACCAAAAATTCCCGCAGCCGAATGAACAGCTACAAAGCGATTCACGGCCGGTCCATCCAAACGCCGGCAATGCACGCAAGATCGGTATTTCCTGTTCGCTTTCCTCACAAGCACAACGATGGAGTTGTACGCACTGTTGATCTCCTGGATTATTTCATTTTTCAACATCTCTTGAACCTGTTTATTGACCTCCTCCCATAGATGGAGAGGTAGCGGATAGAAGCTGTACGGTCAAAAGCGTTCGGACGTTCGTTCTCTTTCAGTTCAAGGGCAAAAGCCACACCTTCTTTTCTGCGAACATTTCAGAGCACTCCTTGAACACAGACTGTACTGACAAAATATTATCAGACGGAATATTTCGGAATATTAAGTTGGTCCACTTCGGTCTGCGGGTCCTTCACTGGTGAGCCATTCCTTTCCTCCTGCGACGGAAACGTGGCCACTGGATCCTCGGCCATTTCCTGTGCCACCAGCTGCTCTACACTTATCTGGCCAGTTGCTCTTGCCAACGCATCTGGGCACCAAGCGCAGAATGCACACCATCGAAGAACTGGTCAGCGAGCCACTGCTGGCACGATAGCCCATTCAGTCCCGGTAAGACGCGACCCAACCACTGCTTCTGACTGGATAAGAACACCATTGGTTCGCACCGTAGTTGTATCCTTGCCACCTTGAACCGCCCCACGGCCTCTTGGCACCCGGCCGGTGTGCCGTCCTGCGCTGTAAGAACTGCTCTTGCCGTGGACCAGCCCACCCACCGAAAGCCCCACTCAGGCGCGTTCAGGGCCGCCTACGACTGACCTCTGAGGAGGGTTTTCAGTGCCGCCAGTTTAGTCCTGTCCGGCCGCATCCGTACTACCCTCGAATTCCTTAAAGAACATCTGCACACTCCCATTCTCAAAAGGCTGCGGTCACGCGATCTTCACCCATATCCTGGTCACGGCACCAAATAAAAAGACAGAAGCCCTTTTCTGCAAAGACATTTATTAGCAGAGAGACTAAGCAGTTAAATCTTCCGTACTAAACCTCACATTCCTTTAGATGCGGGGCAGAGCTTGTGCATTAAATGTAGACTACTCGCACTCTTCAGCAGTAGTATTCACCGTTAAGCGAGTACTGTGAGGCCATATGGCCATATATCAGGATAGTTTTAAACCTGGTGAGAGGCTGCAACTAAGCATTTGCCGCTTTTCTATTTTGCGGTCCGGGCTTCTGCAACTTATTGCTGCTGACTGGTAAAGCATCTACCACATAAAGGCTGGCGACCAATATGCTAAAGCCAACTATATTCTACCCTGTAATCTTGTCAAGTAGGCTTTTTTGTGGGTGGCTGTCCTGTAGGTTCACAGGACATCTTGTTGGACGAACGCAGTATATAACAAGGCTGTTGCAAGTGTCGTCCCTTCGTTGAATTTGAGTCCATATAGTGAGACTTTCATATTATTGTCGCGGTGAAGTGCTTGCGCCATTTGCCCGTTATGAGTTCATAGTCCAGAAGTGCGTACACGCCCTTTCTCATTGAGACACCCAAGCGTCGTGTTCGGTATGCCAACAGTTACCAAATTACTTGCCCAATTCGCTTTTCTTCAAGCCAGCCAACTTTGGACACCGACCATTTGTGCGTTAAGTTGACCGGAACGTTAACGTGTAATCGCTTAATTCACGCGGACTAAAACGTTCTGAATAGCATGTGGACGCTAGAAGTCGATATCTAAATTGGCAACGGGAACGGTTTGTCTTTAGTTTGTTAATTTATCTTAAGTCATCCATGGAAATCTGTGAGTATGTCCGGAAGAACTATGGAAGAACGTAGGACTTGACAAACGATGATTTTCAGGTCCCACGCTTGGACAACCCTCTTTGTGATCTGCTGGGTGTTTAAGAGATCTTGCGCACATTTGGGTCCACAGTTGCGTCTGTTTGTGATTATGGTATTTTGAGCCTTTTGTCGTTTACTTCTATGCGGCCGCGTGCTTTTTTGCGAACTACGGAGATTTTATACAAGCGGGCTTAACATATATGTGTAACATAGGCTGTTACCACATATGGCATGTGGTCTCACCAACTAGGGGATACGTTATTGGAAACTGATTAGCTACCGTCCTTGCGTTTGTAATCTTCAGCATCCGGTTACATACATATAAAAAAGCTTCCATTTACGTGACACAAAAAGTGGTAAAAGCCGATCGATATTTCAGGCTACAGTGAGACTATTTTTTATGTCTGTCAAATAGGTTTGGGCCTCATCCAACTCATGGTCTATGCCGAAGTATCGCAACCCATCTTCACTTCCATAATCATGCCTGCAATATCCGGATAGATAGGCTACTAAGACGGCCAAAGTTGATGCAATCAAATTGTCCCAGATAATGATGCCGGTCTAGCTGGGGAATACATCTCATTGCACAGGAAAAAATATTCTTCAACCCACATCCAAGTAACACACCGGCACAATGCCACCTATCCCGCTATTGTCTTCCAAGTAGTAGATTGACCTTTACTGCTCACAAACCATCATATCAATGAACCTTGAATGCCTGTCCACATATATCCAACCGTATTGACCTTTTCGGCGTAACCATTGCACCTTTTGGTGCCGAAAAGATTAGTCAACAGCAGTCCTCACTGCGCAACCAAAAACCGCTTTCTTACTGTCTCGTGACAGATTCACCGACACTGACCCTCGCAAGCTATGGTTGTGAGACAACAATTGTCGAACAGCTAAAGACGTCTCAGTTACGCTCATCGAACAGGCCAAGTCTCACAGCCATACAAAAAAGCATGCAATATACCCTGATACATAGACCCCCGTTATTCAGTGGTATAAAGCTTTGAAGCTATGGGTGTTTCAAATTAGCAAACGCGACTTAAGCCCTACGGAGTCGGGCATTCCCCTCATCTGTAACAGTAGAATTCCACCTTATACAAATTAAAATGCACATAAAACGCTCCGCAAATGCGCGTGCCCCTCTTGGGACTGTAATTGACGTTTCTAGTGTCTGCATGACCAAGGGCATGACCTTGAAACCTGTGGATGCAAAGTGCATACCAAAGGATGGGATGACCCTGGTTAGTTCATCTAAAAACAACTGTGAGTTCTCCTCTTTGAAGCTGAGAACAATTTCCTCAGTATATTTCAGATCGACGAGTTTTTCGTCAGAGGGTATTTGAACACCTTGGTTCAGAAGACATTTCAGCGTTCATTTCGTTATCCAATCGATCACAAAATTAAACAGAAATGGAGAGAGAAGGAACATATGACAGACGCTGCTTTGTGTACGGAAACTTTTGGATAGCTCTCCGTATGTTTTCGTGCCATTTCCCCCCTTTCGCACCCGCTATATCCAACGATGCGAAAGACTGCAGGGTTGAGAACTAGCACTTCAGCTGCATGGCGTTCCCCCAAAGATACTCCTACCGTATGCTAAACCTGACACACCGCCTTCTGCAATGGAGGAAAGGGAGAACTAAAAAGAAGCAACTTTTGTCGAAAGCCTGTGCCACTGGCCTGAGCTTGCCCTGGCTGTACCATATATCCCAGGTTACCCTTCCATAAAACCAAATATTCATTGACAGCAGAGCAACAAAGGTTAAAAAAGACTCACCGAATATGCATTGCATGATGGCTTAGTGGCAACTCGTTTTGCAAAGACTTCACATTTTCCTTTGGGCTATAACTGCGCCATTCTTAGATCATCTCATCGTACAAACACGCAGCACCACCAGACATTTAAACTTTTTTTTGATTTCACATTCCGGCACGCTCCAAGCTACCTTAGTTGGGCGCGATTCAGCCAATGCATCTCCCTTGTAATCGCATATACCCGCACCCGTTTGCATCCACCACATATCCATATCTCCACTTGAATATCGATTTTCGTCTTTGAAATTGGGTAGTGTTGCTTCACTGGAATAATAATCGTGATCACTTTTGGCTGCCATTTTGGGCTGCAGTCTAACTCACGTCTCAGTGCTTTCTAGCAGACTTTGTAAACACCTTTTCCTATTTTGAGTCACTGATATGGACACGGCTCTCTTATTGCCTCGTTTTAATGGCAGCAATGAGCCACTATGCGCTCTCGATGGAGCTAGGAATATCCTCGACCCATGTTGGACCTAAGTTGACACGATTCTTCGGCAAATCTCATTACAATGACAGCCCCAAATGACTCACATAAAATGTTCATGAACGGAGCTGTCCCGAAACCCAAGTACGACATGGCGATGACGGTACCGCAACTGCCACACCCAGCCTGATGGCTTGTCTGTAGTTCACATTATCCTTAATATTTCCCAGACCAGACTGTTACATGCGTATCTCAATCCACTGAATTTGTGCCAGAACTTGAAAGCACCGCCCATAAAGCCACAAATTTAACTAATTGCATTATCAAGCGGTCTGTGTAACGGTGAAGATAAATCCTTGCCCTGCGTCAGATACGGTGTGTGCTGACAATCCTAGATAAACTTACTAGCTGTGACAAACTTCCTGGCTTTGTTTGGCGGGACGCCAGCTACGACCATGGGTGACTCTCGGATAGGGGTAGCAAATGGCTGCAGCACGAACAAGGAGGGTGTAATTATTGATCGTATAGGCTTAAGATTATTTCCAACTTCAGCACAGAAGAAAACAGACCAAGAAACGAGCCTCCCACAGAATTTTCCACCGCCTTCACGGAGACTGCACGCGAAGCCATTAGCGGCCATTGAAATAGGAATCCTGCTCCCATAATGGACATTGAGTACGTTTTCACAACTTTCAACAAAACTGCTGCCACATAGGGAGGAACTTGGAGTTCGGATAAATATGATCAAATGCTATAACTCCATGCCAAAGGTTCCTTCATTCAAACTACGGTTTCAGAGAAATTTGCGGTGTGCGTATAATGATCGGCGCTCCCTGTCTTGTGCACAACTGACAAACCAGTAAACCGGCTTTTGCATTAATCGGATGCCCACGCACTTATTTCTATTGCTCGCAAATGACAGAAAACCCGCTTACCATCCACACGTCCAACAAGACTTGCAACACAACACATAAAAGTAATTAGAATACAAAAACTATCTTTGTTCTCCCAAGCGAATTCACCTGGGGCCTCAGTCCGGAAGTCGGTTGTTTGTCGCACACGGGTAAAAGACCGTTAGCCTGTCGCACAAGCAGCCAATGCGACTGCAATGAAGCCACACTTGAGAGTGTTCGCACTGTATCCGGTCTACTGTCCGCCACTTACAGCGGTCCTCCGACGAAATGCAAACACCGCAGATAAATGCGTTAATGTATAATACCATTAGCTGCTTCTTACGGTGCATTGCCACGGTATTATACTTCGCGTTGGTTCACACCTTGCGATCACACAGCATATCACGCTGCAGGTAATATTTTTCACCAAGCAAATTAAACGTCCCACCTAGCTCAGGCATCCTGTCTTTACATGCCGGATATAAACATACCAGGAGTGCTAGCGTGCGATCGTGTTGAAGGTGCTGGGCTGGTTGTCGCAATCCACAGGCGCTTCACTAGCTAGCGAGGAATCCTGCTATCTCAGGCAGTTATAGAGCCCGCTTTCCGCATTTCAACCATAGTAGTGTTTCGGTCGAAAACCTGATCAGCAAACGCTCACAGGAAACCACTCCATGGATCGAAACCAGTCGAACTCAGGAGGACGATTGCCTCACAAATATCCAATGAGATATTTCGAGCAACACTCAGTTTAGGTGACTTGGCTTTTGTGGCATCCTGCACTGACACCCCGGTCTCAGCAACTGTTGAATGTCGTTTATTAACAGCAAACACCTACTGGAATCAACCAACGGAACAAGCGGCTGTCCGTTGGAGTAACTGACAAAGGCCATATGGCGACATGTTGATAACCTAGAGATTGTGAATGAACACGGGCAGTTCTTTCGTTGCCGAAATTGCAGCTCGTTGCCATCTCTGAAAAAAGCTGGTACGATTCCGTGCAACGAGCCAACCCAACACCTGTGACATGGTTGTGAATGACCCGCCCCTGGATGCATTGCGTCAGTCGGCCGAAGCACTCCAAAGGCTACGGCATACTTACACTTTCCGGTCGGCCGCACACCAATGAAACACTAATGAGCCGTTTGTACTGCGCTTCCAATTGCTTATTATTGTTGAAAACCTGAACCGCAATTTTATAACATTCCTGTGACTCACTACGCATAGAGGGGTGAAACCATTGCACTAAGTGACTACCACAAGCCGCAGGCGGTAACGGACTCCGTTGCGCTTATAAGAAAATCAGCTCGTACCACGTCGCTGCAATTCGCATGCAAATTACGCAGCCACACTAGCATACAAGAGCAAACATTTAATCGTCATCATCACAACCAGGCACAAGAATGGGTACAAACAGCCAGAAGGGCTCCCAGATACCCCGCGGATCACCTTCATCCTCATCTACGTTCTCACCACCAATGTAAAGGCGCAATTTCATACGGATGCGGCGCCGCCACGGCCAGAAGCCTGTCCCTCAGAAGATTTGTCAACAGATTGGACCGCTTGCCGGCCCTGCATCATGGGAGCTCTGATTGGTCGAAAACCTGGACCTAACAGCCAATCATGATCCAGTATTCGCCAAATGCCTGTTGGCACCGTTGCATCCAGAACGTACCAGAAATTTCAGAATGTCACCCCGGCATGCACTCCATATACGACACGCTGTACAAATAATATTGACCTCGTTTCGAGCGTTAATATGCGTTGTGCAACTTGGGTGGTTTTTTGACGGGAAAGCTAACTTGGGAGCTTCAGACCGAGAACTAAGCTGGGAAAAATGCCATCATCACAATTGGCAAACAGAAACCCAGGTGTAAAAATTATTGTAGAGGCAAAAAGGCAGTTTGAAGGAGCGCGGCTGATGCTAATTAAAATCGCTGACTAAGAGACAGCACATGCAGACAGCAGTAGCCACTAGTAGTGAGTCTACTGTCTCCTCGGCTGACCAGCCACGGACCCAGTCACGGAGTTCATAGTCGACTACATTTCTGGGCACACCTGGTTCAGATACGAAATCGCGGTCCAGCTCGGTGACGGCAGCATTCAAAGTTGAGTTTGCTTGACGAAAAAAGTCCGTGACGGTTCATTTCAACGACAGCCTGATAGGGCTCTGGTATCACGCTGCTCAGTGAACGAACGTGGAAACGAATTTGTAAGCTGCAAGTGAAACCGACCGAACATTGGTCCCATAATGCTTCTGATGATAAACTGAAATTGACTGGTGGGGTTGACTGTTCCATGAGCTCCAAGCAACAGGCCACGTGCCACCTGATGTCACGCACGGAACTTGTTCTCATGGGGCTAGATTAGATTGATAAACTGAAATTGATAATAACCACGATTAATTCTGCTTGAAACCTTGCGCACGCAGCACCCGGTGGTACCTTCAAGGAAGCTAAATTTCGAAATCACTCGCTTGAAGACCTCCTACAGCACTGCACATCAATATCCACCGACTGGCATAGATGGTGCTCAAAAGCAGGATCTAGATGTGTCTCCCCTTCGTGTGTCAAACCATTTTTCAGGCCCAGTATCATACGCAGACTTACTCATCGCTGACCAGGTACTGAACCGACAACAACCTACAAATGGCTCTGTATGGGCCGCACCGATCGCGTGGGTAGCAAAGGCTGACGAGATCACCGGGTTGAGTTTAGACTTCGCCGCCCGTCTCAGTGCTGCACTGCACACCCATCAGTACATTCTGCCTATTCCAGACGACTTGTCCGTGTTGTGACTTGGTGGGCGGTCGTGTAACTTTGTTGGTCCTTGGCTTCCTGCTCAGCCCATTATGGTGTATCAAAAGGCATGGTAGATTCGGACGGCCCTTTATGGGGACAAAGGAAGATTGTTACAAATATATTTATAGGGTAATCACAGAATGTTCCACGAGGTCTGTCTAGAATCCCCGTGAGGGGTTCGGGGCGTCCAGCTGGAGATGCTCAAACCAGATTGGCTGGTATTCTGATCAATCAGGGCATGCCTTCGTTTGGTCCGTAGTCCGCACGTGACACATCCGTCCAATTGGCGTGCTGTTCGATTCTAAGGTGGCTGGCCTCCGGACACCTCCTCCTTGAGAAAGCCGACCGGGACTTTGAACTCAACTGTGACGACTCATGGAGGTGCTGCCGCAGGTCGGTCCGTCCCTGGGGCTGTAAGCATGCCAATTTGGGATTGGGTACTTTCCACTTCGGAGGTATGCCACGGCTGTCTTGTTTTCCGTGTGGCGTGGTCCGCTTACGGGACAATAGTCTGTGATCGGAAATTAGTTCCCTTGACGTGGCCATCCATATGATTTTGTGTGTGCACCGCGCTTGATGAAGTATTCGAACCTGCGTCCACTGTGGAAAGTATCTCTCATTTCCTCGAGTCAGTATATGGTATCTGTGACTCTTGTGGCACCCCTTCTGCTGGCCCCCCTTTTTGACTTTCCGGATAGCAGTGGAACGATTCGCATGGACCTGGGGCTGTACACCGAAGGGCTTAAACAGCGAGTAAAACGTTGCAGGCGGCTGGCAGGATTTACCGAAACGGACTGAAGTGAGAAGGTTACCGGTGCCGGCACTAGGAGCCGAATAGCCGCTGCGTCTCGTATGCTCCCTTTGGTCTCCGGTTTAGCTGTAACCGTTGCGACCAGAAATCGCCAGAATGAGGTGTTCTGGTGAACGTATTGCAGCGATCTGCAGCCGTTTCGTTACAAACGGCACTGAGGAGTTGGCCCAGTAGTTGAAGTTCATTACTCCAATCCAGGCCCAAGAGATCAAGGCCTGTATAGTTCGTGAGGTAGCAAGTACCATTGAGTTGGATCACCTTAAACGTTACGAAACAGTTCAGCTTCCCAATCAGCTTGAGGCCTCCACCAGATGTATTACGCACAGTGCACTTCGTGTTTTCCACTGGTGGCCTTTTAACTACACCCCAGGTTCGTTTCGAAATCAGAGTAAGATCAGAACCTGTATCAAGTTGGAGGGTAACCGGTGTGTCATTGATACATACTGTGACGAATTTACGTCGACCGGGTGACTTCATCCTGGATGTAGAAGTTATGGCTCCCCTGCATCCTTTTATCGGGTCGGTGTTTGCGCCAGCTCCGAAGTTGTCTCTGCAGCAGCGTTCTTCTTTGTGACCCTTTCGACATCACTTGCTGTATCGGTGTTTCAAATAGGGACAATGGCGTGAATAATGCCATTCTTCACAAAACCAACGGGATGTGGGCGGGCTTCCTGGAGTTTGTTCAGAATTTGATTGCCCTTTAGAAGTTACCTTGCATACCATATCAGGCTGGGAGAAATTGGAGTGTCCAATCATTGCAGCATCAACCTTGAAATTGATAAGATGCGGGAATTCGGTGATAAGTTTCTAAGGTGTCAACTCTGGATCCTGTTCAATTCGATTCAGAAGCCGGGTTCTAATATTGCATCATGTGGCCATTGAAGACTAGCAAAGCAGATGTGACACCTTAGTTATCCTGGGTCATGGAGCTGAGCTGAAAGCGCTCGCATTTTCTGTTGACCACGCCGGCATAAGTGAGGAAATCTTCAGTATTACTTTTGGTAATCTTGAGACAGTGACAATATTGAACAAGGGACTTTGCTTACCGAATATCTGGGCCAGAATCTTGACAGTATCTGAGAAACTAAGGCCACGAGGGAGTATGGGGGGTATGAAATTTGTGAACCGATCATGTTCTGCTGTCCGCAGTTTCCGCAGCAACAGTCGAGCTTTCCATGCATCATCAAACTGGGCAAAGCATATCCTCATATTTCTTGAATCAACTTTCGAAAGTTCGTCCATATTCAACGTCTAAATTGGATTCAGTAATCGAGCTGGCTGCAGCGGCTCTGGAAAAGGACGGAGGCTCAACTGTTTTTTGTCGCATTCAACGACATACTGAGCATCAGCGATTTAACAAGCCTCGTTTGGGCTTCTTCAAACTGCTTCTGTTGCTTCTGTAAAATTCTTAGGAGTTGGTCTGCCGAAACTAACATCGTGTGTTCGGGTTGTCACCAGTTGTGTGTCTTGGTGAACGGTCGTGCAACTCTATCGGTACTTGGCTTCCTGCTCAGCCCACTATGGTGTATCAAAAGACGCGGTAGCTTCAGCGAGCCATTTATGGAGTCAAAGGAAGGTCATTACAAATGTATTTATAGGGTAATCACAGAATGTTCCACGAGGTCGGTGTAGAATCCCCGTGAGGGGGCGAGATGCGTCGAGCTGAAGATGCTGAAACCAGACTGGCTGGCATTCTGACCAATCAGGGCATGCCTTTGTTTGGTCCGTAGTCCGCACGTGACACATCCGTACACTTCGCAGATTCACAGCTTGTTACACAGGATCGAGGCTTTCGCCCAGGTTTCCCTGGTCGCTTTTATTCTTGTCGTTCAGCGGCTTCTGTCCACCTTAAAGCACAGGCGAGAAAGGGTGCAGCACTGCTCTTTATATTCTCAGCTCGGGGCAGTCACTTTGCCAGCTCTGGACTCGCATAAAAAATGGTCTAATAATGGTTTGAACTGAGTTCTAGAAGGAACGTGGAAAACCGTCGGAAGAAGGCTATTCCACGCAGCAACTATCCGGAACGAGAAAAAATTTGTCTAATGAAAGAGTGTCCTCTGGGCTTGAAAATCTTACCATGTCCCCGCCGTCTGTTTGCTGGTTAACGGTGAAAAACCTGTTGGCCAAACCTTGTTCAAATAGGGCATAGGTAAGAACTAGGTCCCCTCAGAGGCGGCGATACTCCAGGGGAAAGAGGTCAATCACCACGAGACGCGTTTCATAGTCCACGGATTTAAGGCTGGGAACCATTTTCGTAGCAGCTCGCTGGACACGCTCAATGAGGATTACGTCCTTCGTGCGTCCTGGTTGAGTTATTCAAGAAGCGGTCTGACGTAGGCCCCACAGAGTATTTGGAAGTCATTGAATAATACGGGAGATGGTACACCGAATCATCCGCAGAACGGCGAATGCCTTTTGGGCCGAATTCTCATGGTGCAGTGAGAAAGACATGTTTGAAGAGAGCCAGATGCCCAAATCATCTTTGGCGTCTATCTTCGTGATATCTTCTGGTTCATTCTTACCATGCACGACATAGGCGTTCGTTGAGTCTCTGAATGAAATATGGGCGCCCTTTTCGTCATTCAAAGGAAGGTGCCAGTCAAACTACCACTGCATTGTAGCGCCTGCATCAATTTGGAGCATCAGCATTGGAACTCCAGGAGTTCAAGTATTCCGCAAAAAGTAGACATGGACTTGCAAGAACATCTGGAATGTCGTCGACGTATATAATAGACAACAGTGGTCCCAAAACGGATCCTTGAGAAGCTCCAGTGGAGACCGACACCGGAGAAAAGTAGGTCAAGCCTACTTTTACACGGAATGTTCTGTCTGATAGGAACGCCCTAACCTAGCGTAGAATTCTTCCTTGAATCCCGTAAGACTCGAGTTTGTGGAACAGCGGGACGTGTGGGACTGGATCGAATGTTTTTGAGAAGTCAAAAAATATGGCATCCGATATGCGACCCTCGTCCTTGGCTTGGATTAAACTATCCATAAATACGAGCATGTTCATCACACAGTAACAGTTTGAGAGAGATCCGTGTAACTGGAGCTATCGAATTTTTGGAAGTAAGATGACCTAGGATGGCTCGCTTCAGAATGCGTTCCATCACCTTGCACGTCACGCTGGTGAGGCTGATAGACCTGTAGCTGCCCGGCGATAGTCGGTCACCAGTTTTGTAGATTAGCGTGACTGTCGCTTCCTTCCAGGCATAGGGAAGCTGGCCGTCGTCAAGTGACTGGCGGAAAACCCGGTTGAAATTTTTTGCCATTGCGAGCGACGTTTCCTTCAGGATCCTTGAATGGACCTCATCGGGCCCCAATGCGCAGAATGGGTTGATCTTGTGCAAATGTTGACGAGTGTCCTCCAGGTCGGTTAAAGGCCGTTCGTAGTTACGCGTTGACAAGATTGGATGTGACGATGACGCTCGGGTTGAATATAGACCCGCATAGTGTTCTCTGTAGACCTCAGAAGGGGGCGAGATGGCTCAAGTGGTTAGAGCGCTAATTTACTGATCGGAAAGCCCGTGGTTCGAACCTGACCTCTGCCTCTCGACTTCCCCTGTCTAGGCTTGGGCAACCTGGCAGTATCCCAGCCCTCGTGCCACCCCTTTAGGTGGCATGGCAGTTAGGCGCCGAAAGGGTGCTACAGCTGAACAGTTTAGTTTTTTATATAGTCTCTCGAAGAAAATTATCTCTAGACAATGATTGCTCAACAATACCATTCAAACACTGAGCACAAGACATCTCAGTGGTTGAGGCGTGAACTTACTGACCGGAAGGCACGTGGTTCGTGTCAACTGCTCCTGTCTAGACTTGGCAATATCTCAACTCTCTTGCTTCCATCGGGTGGCATGGCAGCTAGACACCGGAAAGGTGTTACAGCTGGACAAATATTTTATTTTCTAGTACTTAGATGACTTTTTTAGCAAAAGAGAGTATGCGACCCGCCACCATCTCCGTTGATTTTACTGATAACAGCTCTGCGCGGCATCACCATTTTTAATATCATGCAGAGCTGTCCGTCCAGGATCAGAGCCAATTTACTTCGCCGTGTCTATCGGATGACATCAACTGTTTCTAACACTACAAAAAGTGCATCAAGTGTCTCTAATTGTGCTGTGGAATATTTTAAAACGGGAGAGACATCATGCTGGATCGTTTAGTGCACACACTGCCTCAGAGGTTACGGAGGTTAACGACAGGAGGTCTCCTCCAGTGAAGCGAACTATTGAGAACACGGAGACGCACTGCTACAACATAAAACGTTGCACATCATTGCAAACAGAGATCGGCTTTCACTTAGAGCGCGTTGGATCTTGGACAACGGAAGCACAAGAAAAGTTCGCAGATAACAATCACAGTTCCACCCCCAGAAATCTGGTAGAAATGGGGCCACTACTCAGGGGTCTAAAAGAGCGTTTCTCGGCAGCCGATATAGGATTCCCAAAAGAGACTAGTTACTCCCTTGTCCATTACCGTTTTGAGGGAGAACTTTTGATCGATTTGGAAAGTTTTCACTCAATTTGATTCTGAATGGTATTTCCTTCAAGGTGCGTCGAATAAGTAAAACGTTGGGAAAACTAACGCACAACACTCGTTTTGTCCAGAATTTCAAGGCCGGATTTTGAAGATCCGCAACGGAGGAGAGCGCGCATTGTCATTGGATGCTTGTTATGAATGCTCATTGCACTCACGTAATACACATTTGCGGAGAATCACGGCGATTCAGCCACATGCGTATCCCTCGTTTTTCGACGAGACAATCTTAGCTTTCCGTTGGTAGAACAGCTTT
>CM030369.1:128209545-128275173 GCA_003604175.2 Clonorchis sinensis | reverse complement strand
GAAAATCTGGACCCAACAGCCAATCATGACCCAGTATTGGCCAAATGCCGGTTGCCAATGGTGCATCCAGGACGCGTCAGAATTTCCAGAAAAGTTATTACCGTTTACGCTATATATATGAAGCGCTGTACAAATGCTCTTGACTTCGTTTGGGGCGTTAATATATCTTGTATACCTTTGGTGGTTGTTTTGGCACGCACGCTAGCTTGGGAGGCTCACACCGAGAACTAAGCTGAGAAAGTACCGTTACTACAAGCGGTTCCGCATTTTACGAAATGCCAGCTCGTCTTCTGTATCCCCTCAGTCAACTTTTGAAAAATAGTTGAGACCTCTTTTCCAGAAGACACCAAATCCTTTTAGGTAACTTCCGGCTTATCCGATTGCGTGCCGTTTTTTTCGGGACGAACATCGCGTCAGCCTCGTGAACTTTCTGGACAATGACGCGAATTTACTGACTGGAAGGTCCGTGGTTCGAACCCGACCTCGGCCTCTCAACTTCCCCTGTCTAGGCTTGGGCAGCCGGGTAATATCCCAGCCCTCATGCTTCCTCCGGGTGGCATGGCAGCTAGGCACCGGAAGGGTGTTATAGCTGAACGATTTATTTTTCTGTGACGGCACCTGTAGACCCTTCAAATGCGGAATAGTAGAGAGACCATTGTCTGGGCGCTGATCGTTATCGAAGACCCCGGAGATGCAAAACCTCTCTATTTCAGCTAAGCTGATCAACTGGTCCGATGAGGACGGACGAAAATGAAAGAATCTTCGTTCATTCACAAAATACCCCATTTTGAACGGGTGACTGAACACCACAGAAGCGTTCGGCCGGCCTTCGTCCACTCACTCTCTGGAACCAATTAGACATGAACGGAAGCCAATCCAAAATTTGCTACCTTTACGAAATGATCGGGATTGAGTGCTTCAGTGACACCTTGGGCCACACTGGCTAACAATTCGTTCTACACGATTTCTTCATATTAGAAAGCCTAAGGACAGCAGTCATAAAAGGAGCAATGGATAAACCGCGATTAACCGTAATACGAGGCAACCTGGAGGAAAGCCGTACTGCTTTTTCGCTGCCGTAAAACCATGATTTATTTTTAAGCCTTATTGTAAAGAAAAGAATGAAAGTGGACGGGGGAGGTACTTTACTAGCTTACTATAATCATCCCTGGTTGCCTACACAGTGCACTCATTCACACAACCTGGATGATGATACCCACAACCATCAGTACCCTCACGCCACATTGGCCTCCGCGTGGTGGCATCAGCGTTACATGCATACAACAGGGTGGGAAAGTAAAAACAGGCTACTGCTGACGCATCCCTTCGTCCTCTTTTACACACTTTTTCATACGCCTCTCTCCCAATAATAGCTCCCTCTTTGTGGACCTATCAGTTAGGACCGACGACCTCGTACGTCTTGCATCGGTCTTGGCCGCAACACCTGTGCGTCATCTGGAACACCAGCAAGAGCAGTTTGAGCACGCGCAACTGCAGCAACAAAAGCAATTTGAACAAACGCAGCTAAAACTTATGGAAGCGCTGACCAAAAAATCTGAGTATTCAAACTCCAGAAGTCAGCATACGTCAATCATCAACTGCATCTGCAGACTCTATTGCCAATTCTATCACCGAATTTACTTTTGAGGCGGATGCAGATCGAGCTTTCGACTCATGGTTCAAAAGGTACCAAAATATATTCAAAGTTGATTTCGCCAAGCAAGATGATCCATGGAAGATACGGGTGTTACTTAGAGAACTTGGCACACGTGAACATAACCGTTACATAGCCCAGTGCTCTTAGCTTCGACAGCACTATCCAGACCTTCACGCAAATCTTTGGCGGCAACACGTTTTTGTTCAACATCCGATGCCAATGCCTTAAATCGTCTGCCTTAAATTTGTCAATCGAGAATGCGAACGTTTCAAGCTCAGCGATATGGAATAAAATCAATTCAAATACCTTATATCTATATCTGGCATCCAGTCCTTTCTTTATGCAAACATTCGGATAAAAGTGTTTCACCAATTCGAACAAAGCCCAAAGATAACCTTACGGAAGCTCAGTGTTGAATGTCACTGCCTCATCCAACTGAACCAGGACCGCACAATGATCGGCCAAGCATCACATAGCTCGTACGGCATGGTGCATCATGTTTCCGGAAATCAGAATAAGGCCTTTCAGCGCAACCTCCATCTCAAACACAGTGGGCCTTCTGCACCGTGTTGGTCTTGTGGTGACTGGCATTACGTCCGCTTTTGCTCGTTCGTAAAATGCCGATGCCAGGTGTGCCGTCGTACTGGTCATAAGGGAGGAGTTCGTTTCACACATAGAACCAAGCTGATTGATTCCAGAAAGAGCGCATTTACGACGGCTGCTACATCACAACGAAAGTGATATCGATGGAATCCTGCTTTCGTATGATCCAAAGAGAATTTCTCAGCCCGCAGGACATTTATCACACTTTCTGCGAGTAATCATGCTGTCCGTCTGCAGCTCGATACAGCCTCAGACGTCACACTGATTTCACGTTCCACGTAGAATGCAGTTGGGAGGCCATTATTTTCTGCTACCAACCATTGTACACAATCTACTTGCGGCAACAACTTACCGCTTACTGGTGAACTCACTTGTGATGTTCCTTTCAGTAGTGTGCGATTTAAAGACATTTGTCACCTCACGGACTGTTCAGATCTGAATTTGCTCGGTCTCTATAGATCAGCTAGATTTTTTTTGTGTCCGTCTATATGTGACAGCGTGCCACACAAACAAGTATTTCCCAACGACTCACACGCACAATCCAATCCAAACTTTCTAATGTTTTTCAAGATCGTCTTGAACATTGTTCCAAAGTCCAACGCACACTACTTCCCCTGTCTAGGCTTGGGCAGCCGGGTAATATCCCAGCCCTCATGCTTCCTCCGGGTGGCATGGCAGCTAGGCACCGGAAGGGTGTTATAGCTGAACGATTTATTTTTCTGTGACGGCACCTGTAGACCCTTCAAATGCGGAATAGTAGAGAGACCATTGTCTGGGCGCTGATCGTTATCGAAGACCCCGGAGATGCAAAACCTCTCTATTTCAGCTAAGCTGATCAACTGGTCCGATGAGGACGGACGAAAATGAAAGAATCTTCGTTCATTCACAAAATACCCCATTTTGAACGGGTGACTGAACACCACAGAAGCGTTCGGCCGGCCTTCGTCCACTCACTCTCTGGAACCAATTAGACATGAACGGAAGCCAATCCAAAATTTGCTACCTTTACGAAATGATCGGGATTGAGTGCTTCAGTGACACCTTGGGCCACACTGGCTAACAATTCGTTCTACACGATTTCTTCATATTAGAAAGCCTAAGGACAGCAGTCATAAAAGGAGCAATGGATAAACCGCGATTAACCGTAATACGAGGCAACCTGGAGGAAAGCCGTACTGCTTTTTCGCTGCCGTAAAACCATGATTTATTTTTAAGCCTTATTGTAAAGAAAAGAATGAAAGTGGACGGGGGAGGTACTTTACTAGCTTACTATAATCATCCCTGGTTGCCTACACAGTGCACTCATTCACACAACCTGGATGATGATACCCACAACCATCAGTACCCTCACGCCACATTGGCCTCCGCGTGGTGGCATCAGCGTTACATGCATACAACAGGGTGGGAAAGTAAAAACAGGCTACTGCTGACGCATCCCTTCGTCCTCTTTTACACACTTTTTCATACGCCTCTCTCCCAATAATAGCTCCCTCTTTGTGGACCTATCAGTTAGGACCGACGACCTCGTACGTCTTGCATCGGTCTTGGCCGCAACACCTGTGCGTCATCTGGAACACCAGCAAGAGCAGTTTGAGCACGCGCAACTGCAGCAACAAAAGCAATTTGAACAAACGCAGCTAAAACTTATGGAAGCGCTGACCAAAAAATCTGAGTATTCAAACTCCAGAAGTCAGCATACGTCAATCATCAACTGCATCTGCAGACTCTATTGCCAATTCTATCACCGAATTTACTTTTGAGGCGGATGCAGATCGAGCTTTCGACTCATGGTTCAAAAGGTACCAAAATATATTCAAAGTTGATTTCGCCAAGCAAGATGATCCATGGAAGATACGGGTGTTACTTAGAGAACTTGGCACACGTGAACATAACCGTTACATAGCCCAGTGCTCTTAGCTTCGACAGCACTATCCAGACCTTCACGCAAATCTTTGGCGGCAACACGTTTTTGTTCAACATCCGATGCCAATGCCTTAAATCGTCTGCCTTAAATTTGTCAATCGAGAATGCGAACGTTTCAAGCTCAGCGATATGGAATAAAATCAATTCAAATACCTTATATCTATATCTGGCATCCAGTCCTTTCTTTATGCAAACATTCGGATAAAAGTGTTTCACCAATTCGAACAAAGCCCAAAGATAACCTTACGGAAGCTCAGTGTTGAATGTCACTGCCTCATCCAACTGAACCAGGACCGCACAATGATCGGCCAAGCATCACATAGCTCGTACGGCATGGTGCATCATGTTTCCGGAAATCAGAATAAGGCCTTTCAGCGCAACCTCCATCTCAAACACAGTGGGCCTTCTGCACCGTGTTGGTCTTGTGGTGACTGGCATTACGTCCGCTTTTGCTCGTTCGTAAAATGCCGATGCCAGGTGTGCCGTCGTACTGGTCATAAGGGAGGAGTTCGTTTCACACATAGAACCAAGCTGATTGATTCCAGAAAGAGCGCATTTACGACGGCTGCTACATCACAACGAAAGTGATATCGATGGAATCCTGCTTTCGTATGATCCAAAGAGAATTTCTCAGCCCGCAGGACATTTATCACACTTTCTGCGAGTAATCATGCTGTCCGTCTGCAGCTCGATACAGCCTCAGACGTCACACTGATTTCACGTTCCACGTAGAATGCAGTTGGGAGGCCATTATTTTCTGCTACCAACCATTGTACACAATCTACTTGCGGCAACAACTTACCGCTTACTGGTGAACTCACTTGTGATGTTCCTTTCAGTAGTGTGCGATTTAAAGACATTTGTCACCTCACGGACTGTTCAGATCTGAATTTGCTCGGTCTCTATAGATCAGCTAGATTTTTTTTGTGTCCGTCTATATGTGACAGCGTGCCACACAAACAAGTATTTCCCAACGACTCACACGCACAATCCAATCCAAACTTTCTAATGTTTTTCAAGATCGTCTTGAACATTGTTCCAAAGTCCAACGCACACTTCATTTGAAGCTAAATAGCAAACCTGTATTCATACCAGAACGCCCTGTACCTTATGCGGCTCTTGCATTCAGCCTATCAGCTACTCTGCCTGGAAAGATCCTATTGTTGTGGTCAAGAAGACGAATAGGTGGACCGAGTTATCCTCTTGGCCTGCACCAAATAACCCTTGGTCGCGTCTACATGTTGATTTTGCTGGACCACTTAGCAATCAGCATTATCTTACCATGGCTGACGCTTACATTAAATAGCCAGAGATAATCATGTTGGATGGATCACATCACTTGTCGCTCCACAATCTTGCAGCTAACTGGCATCGTCAGTCGCCAGAAACATTGGTTTCAGACAACGGCAGTGCCCTTACCTAGGCGGAATTCACCTTGTTTTGCAAGCAAAATGGTATTCATCACGTTAGACAGCCAATCTAGTGGCCAAGTTGAGCGCTTTGTCGACAATTTCGAACGAAGACCGTTTGCCTCGCAGAGCTCTTTTTCCCAGCCCTGTGCTGAGTGGAAGCGACCGAGTGTATGAGCTGGCAACGAAGTACGGAAACACTAACCAGCAAAACTTAGTCGGGTGGGCCACTTCCGGCTGCGTGGGTGGGGACCCGGGGACTCAAATCGCCAGTGGTTGATGACATTGGCGGAAAAGGCCTAATCGCGCAGTCGATACACACCTATCTATGTGGTGTCCCGACACCTAAATACTCCAAGATCCAAGAGATGAAACCATTCCCTAGTCACTTCAAAAGAATACTATGCCCAACCCAACCATCCAGCCAACCACAATTCAACGAGCGGAACAGGATCCCGGTGACCTTTCCCGTTACTAACTTCAAGAATATATCAGAAAAGGAAAATAGGGGACAAAAGAAATGAGTAAACCGGAAAATATGCATGCCCTTTGGGCAACCTGTCCACGACGGATCCAGGTATTGTCATCGTTAGTTGTCAGCTGTAATTTTGGAGACAGGTGCAATGGAAAGAGGCCAGAAAAGATTGAAATGGAATTCTAAGATCACTTGTTTAAATGAATGATGCGTCCTAAACATAATTGTTGCCTCAGGGACTCCGGAGCTCAAGACAACATCGAGTACTGGTACCCGGGTCTCCTGAATGACAAACTGAGCATTTGGACAAATAACCCGGCATCCTACCTGGTATCGCGCTGCACAGCTTAGGAGTGTCAAGAAGCGTCCAGACACGAAATGTACATGTGCAGAGAACGGCGCGTCCCGAAGGTCACCATCGGTACCACAAGTCCCGGGTAGCAGGTGCGTGAGCGGTGCTGACCAAACACGGCTTAGCAGCATGCGACCAGAGGAGTGGGTGTGAAAATGTTCACGACAGAAACGTCGTCATTGGCTGGACAGAACGAACAAGCGAATGACCATATTTGGCAATTTAGCCATCCTACATATTTACGCAGCTCTGTATTTTTGTCCTGACAATACACCGTGTCTCGGGTTCTCTGCTTCTTATCGCGTAGTCTGGCAGGCTCAGCTCAGGCGTAACTAATAGACGGTCACCCAAGATACAACAGAGAATAAGGATGGCAAATGTTATAGATATGCTTAGTGAACTGTCGGACACTGCTGAGTACAATAATGTGGCCAATCCCGACTCTGAGTGCATTACAATTGTTTGATGGTAAGTTACTGAAAACGAAAAACAGTAGGCTAAGATGAACAAAAGGTCTTCTAAATGGCGTCAAGTCATTGGAACCTACGGCTTGCTCGTAATTGATCCTCGACGTGTAGATCTCACAGGAAATTTTGTCGGTTTGGCCAAAGCACTGAGTCTCGGTACAGCAGGCGACGCTTGAACACAGCGCCGGCGAAGTTTTCTTTGAGAACTAGTTGGGTCCGAAACCTCAATTGTCCCCAAGGCTGTCTGTTCAACCGAATCTGTTACATCAGTCGACCCACCGACATCAGTCGACAAACAAGAGGTCTGCGAAACGAAATCTGGTTCGTCTTTTTTCGACCAATGCGCTGGTGCGCAACCTGACTCGAGAAGACCTGGGACCTGATGTAGTTGCAACGGTCCATTACGAAAGACTCTTGCTGGTATTCCGGGGAATGATTTACCCAGGGAGTCCTTCCGTCGCTCAATCAAACGGTTAATGATCTAGTATAAATACATAGAAATCGTAAAGCGATAGCAAAAAAAATGGATTGCGGATTGAAATGTCAGGTAAAGTTACAGAAATTTCGATGAGGATGTGCTTTTTCTCGAGGTATCTTTATCACCCACAAGTTGTCACAGAAATGAGGTCTTACAGTAGTTCGGAAAAGTATCCAGAGCTATAGCCAACAGACTAGCAAAAGACATCTGGTTAACACTTTCCTAGTAATCCGTCAAATAAATTGCAGTAGCCAAAATCCTGTTTATCAGCTTCACCTGCTACTCACAAAAGCACAATTCCTGCACACACAATTAAAGGCAATTATGTCCGTGCTTGTTTGACATTGAAAAATATGGAGACTGATGTATGTATAAACTATCAAGCTTTTGTCACATACAATGAATCTTTTATAGCTATGGACAGTAGCATTCATGTTTTGTGAACCCGTCGTACTCCGTTAGGGTAGGTCGCCCGTGAGAACTCCTCGCCAAACCAAGGAATCATAGTGTCTACCTACATCCCGGAATACCGCGGCGGCAAGCGGTCTGTGCCAGGCAAAAGACACATTACCTGGATATTCCGGCTGAGAGAGTCGCACACTCAATTGCGAAAACACTAGAGAATATGGTGGAACTGAGGGCCTTGAAAACCCAATGGTCCCGAGAGGTGACCATACGCAAATGGTCATAAAACGTTGCGAGACATAAGCGAATTCACCTGCAGCTCTGGTCTCAACTGCGAAAGAATTGTGCTTCCATTGGTTAGATGGTTAAAATCAGCGGGATAATAATAATAGTAATAATAGTAATAATAATAATAATCGACAGCATAGCATCAGTGCTCAACACCGATGCTTCGCTGCCGTACAACAATCATTTAGTTGAGAGAGAATAAAAGTGGACGGCGAAGGGACTTGGTGCTAGCATACCACAATCATCATGCGGACACTTCCAGACAATCCGGATGGAAACTAAAAACAAGAACGTTATTGACATCGAATAACAGTCATATGTTGCAGCGTCTCCGACCAGGCCCAATGGGGATAACATGATCCCCATCCTGGTAGGCGAGTAGCACCGACAGCACCGATAGTTTTCGTGACCTCTTTCAAACCCCTCTGACAGATCAACGGTTAGCCGCCTCTATGCTTCCGGTACTCTGAATTCGGTATGGAAAAGACGCACTCCTTGGCAAACGATGGTTCGGCATAAGCAGTACATAGCCAAACCAACGCAGCCTCTGGTGCTGGACACATTCTCCAATGAAAGTCCCCGTTGCACAACCGAAAACTCACTTTCGAACTGCTTCGTTACGGATACGCCGACACAAACCTACACAAGCTATGGTTCTGAAACAACGGTTGTCGAACACCTGAAGACGTCTCAGTTCCGCTGCTCGAGCATGCCAGGTCTTACTGCCACACAACAAAACAGCCCATACTACAGCATGATATTAGAGGTCACACTACATTGATGTGCAGTTGTTTACACCTTTCATATCCATAAACCCATCACAAAAGTAATGAACTACTGCAGAACAGGCTTGTAACCGGCCAGTTTCTCCGTTTCTGGGGTCATCATACGGTTGCCTTGCTCAACACAGTGTCTCGCTAGACATTGGAAAACAAGTTGTCTACACCTACTTGAAAAGAGCGGACCGATGGATTATAAAAAACATGGACAACAGCTGACATTGTGACTACGGCGTTCTGTTGTCTACATAACAGCAATAAAAATATCAAGGGTACATCTTGGAATGGGTCGCAAAGGATGTAAATGGAGGTGCGAGGAAAAGCCACGGCAGGTAGTAGCTGCAAAGTTCACTGCTAGTATTGAAGCAAATGTAGTAGCTGGAACGGTGGATAACCAAAAGTGGCGCACATCCCTCTGCCCTAACTTACCGAGCTCGATCTCGAAACAGCTCAGTGGTTAAGACGCAAACTCGCTGACGGAAAGTCCGTCGTTCGAAACCAACCTCTGCATCTCGCGTGCTCCTGTTTAGGCTCTGGCAACCTGGCATTATCTCAGTGCTCGCGCTTTCTTCGGATAGCGTGACAGCTAGGTACTCCAAGGGTGTTACAGCTGAACAACTTAGCAAAACGGAAAATGTTCTCCAACCTGTTTAAGTCTACGAAGTTTCACGGTCACTAGTCGGATAAATCAACATGATCATGGTCGTCAGCCGTAAGAACCATGTGCTTGTCGTACGGTGGTCGTAGCTGCCACAGTTTCGTTCGCCGATGATTTGGGGAGGGTGAGGTAGGTAGCTGCGCATTGAAGGCGGGAGCTGATAAATTGGTGCGCAAATACACCACTTTCAATGGACTGTTAAGTGGGGATTGGGAAGGGAGCTATGCATTGGAGACAATAGCCTGGATGCACCAGCGCCATTGAGGGTGCGACTGGGCCATGTCTGACAATGTCTCTAACTATTAATGTGGCCCGTCTCGGGGTCCCCATCCAGGAAGACGGCAGTGACCAGCGCAGCTGAGTTTACTGGCAATAACTTTTATACTTCGCTGCCAAGTCGGATGAATTCGTGAGTATGACTGTGTTTCTACATTACCAACAATGGCGATGAAACTATGACTGTCTATGAAATACAATCACATCAAATTGTTTTAGTTTTAATAGAAGAATCGCTGAATCGCTCGCATAGCATATACGGAAGATGTGGGTGTTTGATCCTCGGTGTCCCTGAAGCATTGGTCAGATCTGGTGGGAACATCGGATTAATTGTATTGTATTGTATTGTATTGTATTGTATTGTATTGTATTGTATTGTATTGTATTGTATTGTATTGTATTGTATTGTATTGTATTGTATTGTATTGTATTGTATTGTATTGTATTGTATTGTATTGTATTGTATTGTATTGTATTGTATTGTATTGTATTGTATTGTATTGTATTGTATTGTATTGTATTGTATTGTATTGTATTGTATTGTATTGTATTGTATTGTATTGTATTGTATTGTATTGTATTGTATTGTATTGTATTGTATTGTATTGTATTGTATTGTATTGTATTGTATTGTATTGTATTGTATTGTATTGTATTGTATTGTATTGTATTGTATTGTATTGTATTGTATTGTATTGTATTGTATTGTATTGTATTGTATTGTATTGTATTGTATTGTATTGTATTGTATTGTATTGTATTGTATTGTATTGTATTGTATTGTATTGTATTGTATTGTATTGTATTGTATTGTATTGTATTGTATTGTATTGAATTGTATTGAATTTAATTGACATGCTTACTCAGAAAGGAATATTTTGGAAGTTTTTTTTACTAAAATAGGTTCTTTGTATTTTTAAACGTGTGTAAGAGTATTCGGAGAACTCTAATGCTTCCGTACACAAAGTGTTGTGCGTCTGAAGTGTCAGCTCTGTTCATTTCTGTTTTATTTCTCGCTCGACGAGGTACAGCGACGAATTCTGGAAGGTCTTCAATGTCCTGGATTGTGCAGACGAAATCGTTCTCGTCTTCGAAGAGGAGAAGGCGCAGGGTTTTTTGGATGAACTGACCAAAGTCATCCCGTCCTTTGACGTACGTTTTTCACCCACAGAATGTGAAGTCATGCTTTTGGACATGCAGTCACTGAACACATCATTTACAAACCAAGCGGAAATTTGTGGAGTGTTTTCACTTATCTTGGAAGGTCATGGTGATGATGATGGTGATTTTGTTTGATTGGTGATTAATGATTGATGGTTGCTTATTGTTGAGTGTTGGTTGATGATGATGATGTTGATAATGTTTATTGATGATGGACGCCCATAGGGATAAACAAGGCTGTACTATGGAGTCTTTCGTTTTTGAGTTTAGAACGCCTCGCATTTCGACAGTTTATAACTCCAGAATCTTTCAGCTGTAGCACCTGCCGTGCTTCCTAGGCGTCCGCTCGCAGATATTGAGTATGCAGACGACACAGCTCTTCTTGGATCTGACACCTTGGTAATGCAAACAATATTAAATAATGTAAATAATTCTGCCTCATAGTTTGGCATGTGCTTCACACCTGCAAAGTGTAAAGTGCTACTTCAAGACCGGGTGGGCTCTAACCCTAACCCCGTACTTGCGGATGCGCCGATTGAGGTAGTAGAGAAGTTTGTCTACCAGGGGAGATGTGTCTGTTCCGATGGTCTCGCGAAAGATGATATTTCCATTCGGATTGCTAAGGCCAGAACAGCTTTAGTGAACTTACATCACCTGTGGCCGTGACATAAACTTATGCGTCAAAAACCAATTTTACAATGCTACGGTGCGCCCCATATTATTATTATGCGGATCAGAAACCTGGCCACTGCGCGCCGAAGATGTCAAAATACCTTCAGTGTTTGAGCATCGATGTCTTCGGGGCATTTCCCAAGTCTGGTGGGAACACCGACTCAACAATACTGAAGTATGCCGAATGGTTTTCGGAAGAAATGACTCACCCACGATTGATGAACTAACCACACTGCATGAGTTGCGCTGGCTTGGCTACGTGCTCCGTATGCCAGTCGACCGACTTTCTCAAAGGGTTCTTTTCTGGTGAGCCATGGGAAGTCAAACAATGACTTGGCAGCGAAGTACGGAGGCCATTACCAGCAATCTCAGCTGCACTGGTCATTACCGTCTCTTTGGATGGACCCCCCGGGACATTACCAGATATGGCCCAGTCGCGCCCTTAATGGCGCTCGTGCTATTGCCTTCAGTGCATAGCTCCCTTCCCAATCCTCCCACTTAAAAGTCCACAGACCTGTATTTACGCACCAATTTATCAGCTCCAGCCTCCAATGCGCAGCTACCTACCCCGCCTCCAAATCATCGGTGAACGAAACTATGGCAGCTTTAACCACTGTACGACAAGTACGTAGATCTTAGAGCTGGTAATGATGATGATGATGCTACCCGACGGAAGCATGAGGACTGGGGTACTGCCCAAGCCTAGACAGGATAAGCTGAGATGCAGAGGTCGGGTTAGAACAACGGACCTTCGTGTCGTAACGGACTTTCGTAAACTCGCGCTCTAGCCACCGAGCCACCTCGCCCCCGAACTCCCTAGTCTCTTAAACGGATAACCAGTGAACCGTCAGCCAGGCTATACGGTCGGACACTAGCTTTCACCCATTTATCTCAGCACACATCGCCACGAGAAGGTAGAAGATCTGTATCAGGGCCCAAGTGAATGTGCTTCATTCTGGGGCATTCCTTTCGGGTACGAAAAACTGCTCCTTTCCAGAGACATCGACCGTGCTGGGACATCTCGGGTTATCTAGGGGCTTGGATCCTAACCGCACAGCGCTCTTAAAACTGTACGCCTACCATCACTGGCAAGAGTTTGTTAGAAACTAGTCCGGAGACCGAAGTCTTTGTCGATGTATTACCAACCCGACTCCCCTTATGCTCGAAAAACCTGGCGTGTGTACGTAGTCGTACATCATTGGTCGAAGAGATTCATTGAAACTCTGGCAACCGATTTTGACAAATGACTCCATAACGTTATCCGGTGGTTTGCACACATTCCTTGCTGCTCGCATAAAGACATTCAAGGATGTACTTCCCCCCACACCGCATGAAGATTGTTGTTGTCATTAGGATGGTTAGCATGAAACCCGTTTTGGCACCTTTTGGTCTGCCGTCTACGGGCTACCTGTTATCCACTGCAACCAACCGCTTGTAAACTTGCGAAAGCTTTGCCATCGGCCGCTGCTAATGGATAACCACCATTCAAGGTATTTAAAATGCTGACCAATCCCAGCCGAAATAAAAAAGAGTGGATCCGTCTCGCAAAAGCACATCCTGCTGCCACCAGCTCCAAGCTGCATTAGCCAGGACGACAACTTGGTAAAAAATTCGGAATACCCTTCATTTTGTTTAGTTAGCGTTTTAAGTATCGAACCCGAACAACGTAGGTTGTGCTTTTTCATTCTAATTGACAGTCATTCGAGCAGCAGTTATATCGTTCACTTCATTTATGACTATTAATCTACTCAACCAACTATAGTTTGACGTTCATTCCACCTTGCAGTCACAACCTTATCAAGGCATGTGTTCCAGACTGGAATTGTTTAAGCGTCGCGAATATTTGTGCCATTTATCTACAGAGCAGAAAATCAAGCGGTGTCTTCCCTATCTCAAATGCCAGGTAAAACTTTCATCTTAACCGTGGTAATATTTTGTAGGAACAGGGCTGTAAATGTTTGACTTGGAAGCTAAGCACGGACAAGGTGCAAACCGAGTCTGGCACTTGCAAATACTGTGGACATGTGCATTCAACTTTTACTGCAGAAGGAGACCTTGCATGGTTGGATTTGGCTGTCCAGATGGTAGAGGACGTGGAACATCTCTATATTTTGTGCGCGAATGAAAGTGATTGTGAGACACGGCATTTATACTTTTGTATATTAAAGGTAAGATGCTGGGCCTTTTCTATTTCAGTGAATCAAGCGTGTGCGTAAGGCTTTGGTCAATCGAGTGAAGCCTGTCTTTGATGATCCCCCTCCTTTTGAACGTCCGTCTATAGAAACGGTAAGTGCCAGTTGGAAACGTGGTCCTATTTCAGTTTCTACCAGACCGTACGCAGCGTTCTTTTGCGGCACTATGTGCGCGACAATCGAGAGCTTGGATCCGTAGCTAAACTATGCAAGCTGTTCCTGGCATTTGCCAACGCATGGAAGATGGGATACCCTATACTTCGTGCAAACAAACATGAAAACAGGACTGGTTATAGACTCATTTATATGAGGTTGACTGTGTCTGTTACCTTTTTTAATGTTTTCCCTCGTATAGATGGATGTGCCATTGCTACGTACCCCAGTTCTGTTTCAGTCTACCCTACTGCAGCCCAACATCGGCTTTTGGGAAGAATTTTCTGGTGGCAGTTCTTCCTGAACTGAAAAGGAAACTAATTGAAAAAATCATGCATGAGGATACCACGGCATTTGGTTTAGACAAAAAACAGCAAGTGATCCTTCCCTTAGTGAAGTATGTTTTTTCCTAAACCCCACACTTTCCATTCAGATTCCTTTCGCACCTTGAAGACGAGGCACACAACCCTTCCTGTCCTTGGTGGGATACGTATTCGCACTCGATCCCGTTTTTAAGTAACGCATATCTGCCAGGTGCCCAATCCCCCTCGCTTAATGAAGATTCCATACTGCGAAGCCCTCTACAACAAAGCAAAGTGGCGATAAAAGAGTCTTTTTCCCAAGAATGTGCACAATTCTCAGGTGATCAACATTTCACCTCGACAACAAAGGCAGAGGATACAGTACTACAGAGACGAGCAAGTGAGTTCACAATCCGCATTGATTAAGCTGCGGCCTCATTGTCGTGTAACAGGCTGTATGTGAATGCAGACTGATAATTTGACTTAGAAATACCTAGTCGACCTTCGAAAAATACTCGAGGACGACACGGTCTCTGACTGTTTAGCTTGCGAATCTGCACACACACCTCATACTCAACAACGTTATTTTTCTAAAGTATGCACCAATCACAATGTTTTACTGAATGACGAGAGTTTTCTTGGACCTTAAGAACCGGAGTTTTCAGTGTTGTCTTCAAGTTTTCTTGTGTCCTATATTTGCGTCTTTATGGGTCCATTTCCGCAAATATTTTTTGAACGATCACATCCAACTACACGTTCCCATATGACGCTCAGGAGCCGGATCTTGTTCAAGACAAAATAATCGAAATAGCACGAAAACTACTGCCACCACCCAACCTATCGGTGTCTCTTCAACTTGTCAGGTTAGGTCACTGGTCTTCAAGTGGCTAAAAAAAGGTCTCGTGAATTGAAAGTGAAGAAGACCTTTCATTAGTATTTCCATTTCATGGTGCTGCAGGAAATCTCCTGAGTTTAGGATCTCACTTTTCATGTAATCTTTTGTCCACGCATTGAAATCCAACATTGTAGTAATAGTAATAATAACATAGTCCACAATACTATAACATATTGGCAGTGGGTGTAACCCGCTGCCACATCAGTTTGAAGCCGATGAAAGCGTCATTGCAGATCCTAGCTACCTTTTTAAGTCTCCCACTACCACTTGGTCAACAAATGTATACCACGGGACTAGATACCAATGAAACTGCTTCTGTAGAAAGCAAAGGAATTAACATAGAAATGCAAATCGTGGATGGAATAAATAAGTTGCGTTTAGCTAAACTGGACTTAGAGAATGGTGTTGTATCCACGGTCATTGGGTTCAGAGTATAGCACAGAAAGAATAACGGACAGGCCTCGCACGTACAAACAAGTTGGATGAACAAAACTGAACTTCTGAAGGTCAATTTCGACTGCACGAGCAGTCGAACGAACGATCTGCTATTCTAACCAACCTCATCTCATTTTAGGCCGACCTTGATATGAGATATATTTTGATCAGGTGGTTAGTCGTTCTTGAGTTCTTCTCCGTTGTCCATGAGCGTTTGGTTTTTAATTCTGCGTAAAATAGTTACCCCACTTTGGGTAAGCAATTGTTGCAACTTCTCTGTGTTTTGCTCAGTGAATGTCTTGAGTTCGTATATGTGGCCCTCTGGCATATGCAATGTGTGTGGTGGGAACAAAGATAGAACTATTAGCACAAGCACAGGAAGTGCATTTTCACAGAGTTTTGTCTCTTTAATATTTAGAATTCTAGCGGTAAGCCGCAAATACCAGTCAACTGAGTCGCGTTGCTAACTCATTTCTCCCCGATCGGGGACTGTGGGACGAAACATACCAATGGTTGGTGACCCTGATAGATATGGCTGTCACGCGACAAATGATGGCCTTGCGTCAATGCTACCACCTCCACTGCGTTGCTCTTACTCCCTGCCATACTGAAAAATCATGACCATCCGACAGCAGTGAACTGATTAGACCCTCGCTTCCAACGTGTACCTTTCATTTACTTATCCTATAATTCCCTTATCTCGGGGCACGAAGCTGCAGTAGCTGTAACCGCTGTATTCTGGTGCGCGGTCTGTAAGCTGGAAAGCGGAAATTCACTTCCGCGACGGCAAACTATGGGAGTTTAGCCACAGTATTCATCATTTTCTGCGGAAATGGTGAAATCCGCACAAAATAAATAAAATAGTGCTTGTGCTGCCTATCTGGGTCCGTCGCACGATACGTTGATCCAGTCTTTACTCATTACATTTGCTACAGACTAGCACAACCTCAAATATCATAATGACCGTAACTGATATGGTGTATTCTGTGAGAACACAACTGAGATCAGTATGACCACAAAAAACTGGAAACTTACATGATCCACATATGATATCAACATCGGTTAAAAGCGGGCGTGCTGCTAACCTCTGGAATACCAACCGTAAAGGTAACTGATCGGGGCAGAAATGTCATGCCGATGGAAACAGCAGCTGTCTTCCCCTGTCCTATCACGAAATGTGCCAGTTCTCTGTATGTACTAGAAAACCGTCGAGTGTAGTAACCAAAGTATTGCAAGCTCATAAGTTCATCGGTATTGACTGCTACTTATTAAGGTTAGGCAAGAGGATGTGGCATCAGTTTACGATAGCTATTTGCTAAACCGGCGTTCCTCAGGTCATTTTTGGAAAAGCTGTTGACTACGCGAGGTCTTTTTCCCGGTGATCAAACAAAATCTTTTAAATAATTGTGAACCGTATCATCTTAGTGAAAGAAATCGACGGGCGCATTAGTATTCCTGCAAATAATGTGGAGTTCTGAAATCTATGTCATTGGCATCCATCTCATTTTCCAGTGACATATCGCAGTCCTCATTTGTCCTTGTTTTTCGTGGAATGTTGGCAGCTCACGTTGTGATGATAACTTTTGATTTGTCGAGTGTGCTGTTAAATTTGGTTGAGTCAACCATCCAGATAGCACATCACGCGCAAAGCGGTGATGTTATTAATTCAACTGGTGATAAAACCTTAACATTCAAATCGCGCAGCTCAGCAAACAAACCAGCCGCCATGGTTCTTGTGTTGAATTACAATATAGCGATACTATCTAGAAATACACACGATTCGAAGTGCAATGGAACTTCAGTAAGCTCTTCCTCCCTCCGGACTTTGTTACAGAAGCAAATATGTCGTAAATTGCTGAACGGTCGTGCAGCTCTGTCGGTCCTTGTCTTCCTTCTCCACCCACTATGGTGTATCAAAAGACGCGGTAGCTTCAGACAGCCCTTTATGGAGACAAAGGAAGATTATTACAACTGTATTTATAGGGCAGTCACGGAATGTACCACAAGATCATGCTAGAATCTCCGTGAGAGGGCGAGAAGCGTCGAGCTAAAGATGCTCAATCCAGATTGGCCGGCATTCTGACCAATCAGGGCATGCCTCCGTTTGGTCCGTAGCTCGCGCGTAACATCCGTCCAATTGACGTGCTGTTCGTTTATTAGGGGCGACTGGCCTCCGGACAAAATGCTAGCAAACCAACACTTCTTTTGGTGAGTAACTTTGAGACAATTATATACCACCCCATCATAAACATTACTTATCTAGTTCCCAAAAGGTGGTCCCTACGTTGCGGACTACCATAATTGGCTACCCGGAAGCATTGTATCCATTTGGGTCATTCATGTTTTGTAGAAAGTCACAATGGACTTGATTAACTCAGGGGAGACTTGGTTAATTTTTCACAGGCAGGTCGTCTAGAGATCTTCATAGGTTTAAGCGCCTTTGGATTTCTGCTTTCGGTGAGCTAACGTTTTCCACTGGAGGATAATATTGCGGTAGTCATATGAACACCACTACTCGAATTCTTGTTTTTATGCGGTGATTATACAAAATAACTAATAACGAACAACAAATGAACGTGGAAGCAGTTAATAACAAAATTGATAAATAATCATCCAGACGCTTGTTTTTCAGGGACACTGATGTAGTACATTGCTGTTTTCCTCCGTTGACTGCCATAGGTGTCCGTCTTCGTAACCAGAGCCAACAAGAATGTAGGACCTCTTCGTCCAGCCAAATGAAATTGGAGGAACATGGGATATCCGCGAACCAGGGGGAATCCATGGATGACACACACCTAATATCCAAACGTCCTCGAATGTCTGTGCCAGGTGATATCAATCCACTGGAGTTGCAGCAGGTGTTACGGGAAATTACTACGCAACCTAACTCCGGAATTGAACCTACGCCATTTCACACGGTAAGTTAGTTAATTTGAGAGCAACAATTAGTCTGTTAAAAATATAAGCCTCTTTGAACATCTCTCAACCAATCAAGTGAACAAATTCAGACCACAATGGCAAGAAGGAAGCGGCCAAATCACAAGAGAGGCACAGAACTGTTGACTTGAATGCGCCCAAGGGAGTGAGACCAACTCAGATTTACAGGTGACCAATCAAACTGCGCGAAGACCGCCTCGGGACCAACCGATCACTTCAGAGTCACCAGATGCTGTTTAGAAACCATATAAGCACAGGCAGAAGAGGAGGAATTCACCCACTCAACCCCGCACTGACAATGTCACCTCGATTTGTGATGAAAGGTTTGCAATCCAACTGCCAAGCTCGGCAAACATACCAACAACCAAGCAGCGCATCCGAGCTGCCAACATCTCAATGAGTCGAATACGTGAGAAATGCGGTGTAACCGATCTGTAACAATCGACTTCGTCCTGATCTACCAAATAAGTGTTGTACTGTTTTGTGAGTTCTACTAGGCGCTATTAAGCTAGAGTGTTGGGTATCCTGTTCGCGTGCTGACAATGCACAGTTTTCGGCACACCAGCACGGGAACTGAATTCCGATACAAATTATGCCCTCAATTTCATAGTGTTTTTGTTTGAGGCTAGTTTCGATCTTTTTTCAATCTACCTGCTTTGAAGGCATCATTTGGTCATTCTGTAGGCATCAGTTACCTAAGTCCCTGGGTGTAGCTACATCCACGTCTTCACGCTATCATTTATAAATAAGAAGGAACAAGTTACCGTTTATAATCCTATACTATACTATACTATACTATACTATACTATACTATACTATACTATACTATACTATACCATACTATACTATACTATACTATCTTATGTAGCTCCATAGGGTCGGTTTTTTTCCCACCGAGCGTTCACTTTTCTATGATGAATGATTGTCAGTCCTATTCCCCAAATTCCGTTCACAGTCAGTATTTTCGCTATCCACCACCCAAGTAGGCTTCTGCATAGGTAAACTGCCTTCTGAGTAGCTCTTATGTTCTTGTTCATGTTATCACATTGATATGGCTCAGTGGCTAGTGCGCGAATTTACTGACCGGAATTTCCGTGGTTCGAACCCGGCCTCTGCACCTCGACTCCCCCTATCTAGACTTGGGCAACCTGGCAGTATCCCAGCCCTCGTGCTTCCTTTGGGTGGCATGGCAGTTAGGTACCGAAGAGGTGCTAGAGCTGGATGCTTTTTTCATCACACTGATACAACTGCCTGAAAACCCAGCTGCGTCTTGGGTGCATTTTTGTCTCCAGATGCATGTATTGAAGAGGTCTTAGGTCTAAAATGTATTCTGAATTTTTCGTTACTGATTTCTGTTTACTTTCGCTCTTAATCTCCGAAGAGCTCTCAGCTAACATGCTGTTTCCATCAGTTAGCATCGCATCGGTGGTCGACTTACAGGTTATCATTAGGATCTATACGTTTTGGAGGTCACTGATTGAATACTAATTCTGATATATGTGATAGGAATCGGGTCTTCCACGGAATTAACTAAATTTCATTGACTTTGACAAATTAGAGCTGCAGGTTTGGCTTCAAAATACTGGCAAGCTGCGCTGATGGATCCTAGTAAATATAAAATGGCTGGACAGAGATTCCTGGATTTCCGGCTCTAGGTGATTTAGGATAGAATCACAGCTTGCGGTGCCAAAATCCCCTCACCGCTTACAAGAATTCTTCCGCATCCTTCGCTTGAACTTTTGAAATGACAAATACCGCACTACTCAGTCCTTGTTTGGAAGTTAGACCTAAAGTTAAAACCGTGCACCATTTTTCTGGCGGTGAGTTCTATTTTGTTATATACTCTGCTACATCAGATGGTTCTTTTGCGGTTATGTAATTAAATTCGACCCATTCATTCCAGCTTCATTGTACTCTTATACATCTACGTTACAGCTGCATTCATACCATGCAACGCGTGATGCAGCCGCTCGACGTGAAGAGTCTACCGGAAATATTGAATTCCACATTGTGAACAATAGCCTTAATCACAACCAAACTCCTCAAACTTACATTTGGCTTTTGGAACTCTTGAATGTTTTCGCACTTCAACTACCTAGGATGCCGAAGGAATATATTGCTCGGCTAGTGTTCGATCCGTAAGTAATCGCTTTTTCTGTTCCACAGTGAAACAGCATCCATTACATAAGTACAATTACTTGGCTTGACTTATTTTCTAAAAAAGTAGGCCTCTACTTTCGTCGTCAATACATACTCGTAGCTAAGTCCATTAGATGTGCGAAATTGCAGTGTAGCAGTCATATTTTTTAGGCGATATTATCCATAATATTAATCTATTTGATACAATCCTTTGAAGAGTTTCGAATTGGGTTGCGGCTAATTTCCAATCAAACCTATTTCAGGGGCTATGTTTTTCGTGCGTTGGTAGACGTCAACATGTGTGAAGATTTGTTGGGCTTCGATGATGCCGATGGTGCTGTACCTGCATTTTGAATGTTTTCTTCACCGAAAGTTCCAAAGAAAATAAGTGCAATAGCATCACAGAAAAATAAACTTTCTGACGGGATCCGGCCAAACGGAACTCATGTGAGACCACCCAAAGATAGTCTACTCCACAACCAACACTTCACACGACAGTCACGTTAGATCTGGCTCGGAATGGGTTTCTTTTGAGGCTATTTCGAGTTCCGTCCGTTTTTCAAATAAACCGGCAATGGGAAGGACCCTTCGGTGTGCACAAGAATATTTTGTTAGAGCTAATCAAGTGTACAAAGAAATGTTGGGATACATCATCCGTCTCTTGTTTCTATTGCATATCATACTGACACGGAAAGTCGACCGAAGGTCGAATTGGTGTTCAATACTGATGCTTCCCTGCCTTGAAGCCTCTGTACATCCTGCCGTAGCGGCCTCTGGATCGCCAGAGATGGGCAGTCGGAAGTGAGTGGAGAGTGACGGGGCAGTTAGCTCAACCACTGTGCTTGCATTTTGAATTCTTGTTTCTGGTACACAACGCATCAATGTCAAGTGAGTCCAGTGTGAGAGAGCAGCTTGTTGTCCTGCTTGCTTCAGAGTGTGAACATTAAGAGCAGCCAGATAGACTGGGCCTTGAAGCTTGAAGATTGGTTTCGAGATGCCTGAGGATGTAGATGCTGGATGACGCGCAGGTGTTGATTCCAAAACTGGTGCCGGACGGGCGGAGTCATCAGTTATAACTGCTGAGCCCTCAAGGAAAGAGTTACTAGTGAGATGGGGAGAGGCGAAAGAGAAAGTAGGTGAAAGGAAAGAAGCGAGGCATCAGCATTAGCCTCTTTTCGCTTACCCGCCCTGATTTATGCAGCGAGTAAGCGAACCCGACTGGTGGCACCACGTGACGGCCGATATGGCAAGAGTTTATTTGTATGTGTGCAATTTGTGGTTGTATGTGGGGTGGAATACTGTCAGGGCGTCCACACCTAGACCGGAGGACGATTAGGGTCCTCAACCAAAGCCTTTGGCTCAAAAGCCAGACAGCAAGGCAGCGGTGTTTGGCTGGAAATGCAAGCACATTCCCATTTTTATGGAACACGTTGCCACACATGTTCCAACCCCCAACCCGGAGGATCAGGAGAGTGTTCTTCTGACCAATCTGGTATTAGAGACTGCGAGTGTCGCGCGGACACCCCCCGAATATAGGTTAATGGGTTGCCGAGGTACACAAACCGTCTCTTAGTGACGTGTCAACGTGTACTCTGTTTATACTGAATCGTTGGACACTAAATACAATTAGACAATAGAATCAACTTTCAGCAATGAGTTTGGAAGCGAGTGCTTTGCTCGCCCTAGGGGAATTGCCTAACAAGCATCCCTTTATGAACAGCGTACATGACTAAAGTCATCCTGATAGGCCAGATGCTCATAGCTTCAGATAGCTGTTTTGGAGACAACTGTCTTTCTGGGCCATCGTATAATACTCCACAAGGTCGCGCTAGAGTCTTCGCGTGGGGGCGAGAAGCACCGGTCTATACTGGTCAAGCCTGATTGGCTGACATTCTGGCCAATCAGGGCATGCCTTCTCTTATTCCGTATTCGGCGCGCTGTATCCGTCCGGTCGACGTTATGTTTGGTTAATAAGAGCGGCTGGTGTCTGGGCACGTTTCTCCACTGGTAAGATCATTTCATCTCATTTGCAAGTGGTGAGTCAGCCGACCACGTTTCTTCCAGAACGGCATTCAGGTAGATAAGCGAAACAAGGAAAAATCTACCCTCACTTGTCCAGCCATGCATCGGAAATGTCTCCATCCGTCTTTTTAGAAGATCGTATTTGCAGTTCTCACTTTCGTTACTGCCTCATGTGTAATTATCGAAACTATACCTGGGGTGTCCTAACTAAGCGGGACTGTCATTCTTCCTGACACGAAACCACTTATTCGGTGACAGGTGACTGCTCCTTTCTAGACTTGGGCAACTTGGCAGTTTCTCAGCCCTCGTGCTTCCTTCGGGTGGTATGGCAGCTAGGCACCGAAAGGGTGCTACGACAGAACCCCATTCCGGCTAGTATATGAACTCTAGGTTTGAAAACCTTATAGGTTACAAAGTCGTAGAATGATATTGTGGTGTTTTGTAGAATCGAAGTGTCGTCACTGTCGACCACAAGGCTGCTATGCTGCCAAGCCAGTTGTCGCCTAATGGCCGAGGAGGACTACAGTCGCTTCGTCCTTGTTAGGGATCAGCAGTGGTGAACATCCCACTAACCTACAACGCAGTTAATTGCGACTACCGGCTCCTTGGAAAAGATGGGCTAACTCAACCATTGCCACAGATTTCAGGTGCATGCGACCAGTATGGAAATTTCAAGATCAAAACAGTGTATTGAATAAGGTTTTATAATCCAGACGTTTCGGTTGCTGTGTGTAATCTTTCTCAGGAATTTTCACAATCAGTTGGACACGGACCAAGTACATCATTCTTTGGGTCCGTTCTTTGATTCCTGAGATCGGATGCCAGCCAATTGCGACCAGCATGTGTTTGCGTGTACTTTGGCTGGGACGTGTGTAGTGTTTCGGTTAGATATGGACCTTGGCTCCTACAAAGGTGTTATCAGTTCGGAAAAACGCTTCATTAGTATAATCATGAAGTAGCTTCCGAGTGGCACCGGGAATGTCATCTCTATAGAGTATTCCCAGCAGTCAAAAACGCGTTTGTATTTCTTGTCTCACCGTTCGTTGGGTAATGAGTCCTGTGAGGTGTGTATTTTGCTGTTATACCTTACTAAGTCATTTCAGTTCATGTGCACGTGTGGGCTCATCTAAGCATACTTTCTTGACATGATTTACCAAATAACCGACAACTGTGCATTTGACGTGGTGTGGATATGAGGGTTCGTGATGCAGGAACCTGTCTGAATGCCTGGGTTTCCTGTGAATTCCCACCGAGAATTCATAGTTGATGTTAACGGATAAACTGCGATCCAGTAAGCTCAGTTTCTAAAGTGAACTTTATACTGCTGCATTGTTCGTTCCACAACACTGTGTTCTGACTAACTGATCATGATGTCGCCTCCAATGCCTAGCTATATCTCCCAAGCCCCATTTTCCGGTGAACGAAACTGTAGAAGCTAAGCCAAGGTACCATTCGTACATGGTTTATGGCTGATTAATTGACCGGAATGAGTGGTACGCTTTATAGTGCTTAATTTGTTCAATAAGATCTAAGCCGAGCTTGGCCCGTAACTAGAACATCTTGCCATATTGTCGGATGATTTTCCAAGTTCGTACGGACGATATTTCTAGATAAAATTGACAGTTACCTATTTTATTTGCACTTTCCTTCTATCTCCTGTTCTGTCCTCCGCAGAAAACACAAAAATCTCATTCTTCTGAAAGTTTCAGAAGCAGGCGAGAAGCATGCCATTGGTGGCATATCCTTTCGAATGTTCCCGTCTCAAGGCTTCACTGAGATTGTTTTTTGTGCAGTGATTTTCAATGAACAGGTCAAGGTAGGTTATCGTTTCTGTGCATCTCTGTCGTTCTTTGCTTATCTGACGAAAGCGTACAGACACCATAGTGAACTAGTCGATTATGAGTAGTCGGGCGCCGAATGGCATCATTAGTTTAGAAACTCCAGCAGACTATAATTAAACTTTCAGTTGCTGCACAGAACTGAATGAACACTAGGTGGAACTCTTACACTTGTTGCCTCATCTTTTGCGAAACGAGGCCTCGCACAACGCGGACTATATGAAAATGGTTACATTCTCTGAAATAAAATAAAATCGTTCAGGTGTTTTAGACAGTTCTGAGTGTCACCGATGTTCTCACTTCACTCATTAGCCAATGCTCCAGATATGCAAACTGAGACAATCTGAATGAGACATTCTGAATGAATCCGAATGAGACAATCTGACACAACCCAGCCTACTTGTGTGACGGTGGATACTACTGATGAGGCATGCAAGTAATATGTTTTCTCGTAACTCCGCTTTGCGTCCGTTATCGAGATAGACGGGAAGAGGAAGCTGTGCTTGGTTGATACAGGAGCAGGCGTATTGCTGAGGCGGAGAGGAAACCAAGCTGATTGCAGACCGTGCGCGCTAGCCGTGAGAGCAGTGGATGAATACCGACTGAAAGTTGACGGATTGTCAATGCACTCAATGCGCCTAGGTGACACATCCGTGCAGCACGCGTTCCCAATCAGCCCAGACATAGAGCAGACAATATTGGGGGCAGATTTTCTCAAGAATCCCTAAAGCAGGAAAAACTGGCGACAAAGTATAGCGCAGTCAAGCTTGAAGGTTACCCAAGCACTGCCGTGAGCGAGCTGCATGTCCGAATGTTTCCGTCTTGTAACGTGCCGTCAGTACAGTCCGTGGTCGAGGACTATTCCGAACTGTTCACGGGCGATGGCTTCTGCCCATGGATTGAACACGAAATTCCCCTCTCGTCCGAATGCTCTCAACCTTACGGCCCTCGTCCGCTGCCGCTCCATCTACGGGGGGAGGTCCATAAACAAGTTCAAGAGGTGTTGAAAAATGGAGTAATCGAGGAAACCAACAGTGCGTACAACTCCCAGGTTGTGCATGTAAGGAAGGCGAACGGGAAATACCGGTTTTGCGTTGATTTCCGGCGCTTGAATGAACTGACCGTAAATCGGGTTGCTGCTGTCACTTCGGTTGTGGAGATTTTCGATTCCTTCCAAAATTCCCGATATTTCTAGGTTTTCGACTTGCGTTCCGAATACTGGCAACCATCTATCAAGGCTGAGGACCGGGAGAAAAAGACGTTCATGTTTGGGGACACCCAATATGCCGTTTGGTTTTTATAGTGCACCATTCACATTCCAGCGCCTGATGCTTCGTTTAACAAAGAGACTCCAGAATGTTGCCTTGTACGGAGACGATATCGTTGTGTACAGCAATTCGGAACAAGAGCACGCAGTTTACTTGAAGGCCGTGTTGAAGGGCATCCGGAAGGCTAGTCTGCGGTTAAATGAAGCCAAGACACAGCTTGCTAGGAGTTCGTTGACACTGTTGGGACATAAAGTGGGTCACGGAGAAGTTAGTCCACTGCCGGAAAAACTGGCAAAGATCGAGGACTGTGCTGTTCCCAATTCAAAGCGATCCCTACGGCATTTTCTTGAACGACCAGCATACTACTACTGCAACTTGTTCGGGCAAAATCGGAAATTCCAATGGACCAGGGAAGCACATGAGGCTTTCGAACGTGTCAAAGCGCGGACGCAACTGACCCTCAAACTACCCAGGGTCGGAGAGATGTTCACTGTTGCAACGGACACTAGTGATTGCGGTATCGGCGCAGTCCTAAAGCAGAGGAATGGGGTTATCGAATATGCCAGTCGTGTCCTGACTAACGATGAACAGAAGTACTCGACCATTGAGAAAGAATGTTTAGCGATCGTTCGGGCCGTGGATAAGTGGAGGCCATACTTGCTTGGACAAAGATTTGGATCATGATTGGGACCAATAGCCTCGTCGTCGAACTGGATCCCGGAAGGTTGGTGCAATTCCAACGGCAAGATCCTGTGTTGCAGCCGCTTTGTTGGACGGAAGGAGTAATAAGAACGGAGAGGGAGACAAGGAATTGGAAACGTTCTAGAGTCACCTTGATTGACTGAGTCTGAGTGAAGCTGGCACAATTTCCTGGAACGCTACCGGTTCCAACGTTGTGCTGCCCGTGATACCTCGCGTCTTGAGACGGAAGCTGATAGTCGAGTGCCACAAGATGGCCACGTAGGATGCACCAAGACGTGGGGTTTACCTCGGCAGAGGGCCCACTGGCCCGGAATGAGAAGTGCGGTGATGCATTATGTGGTGTCCTGTAAGCGATGCCAACTGATGGAAGGGACTACGGCGGGGGCAACCCATCCCATGGAAAACATTCCCCTCCCAGATATCGGCGGGTTATAGTCCGTTGACGTCACGGGCCCCCTTCTGGTGACGACTGGTGGAAACCAATATATCCTGATAATGACAGAACACCTACTGCGGTGGGTCGAGGCGACAGCCGTGCCAAATCAACCGAGGACGACGACCAGCGAAGTGGTAATGCATCAAATTGTGGCCAAAAGTGATCCTAACTTATCAGGGGCGAAGAGTTTGGGTGTAGCTTTCAGAAGCTGAGCATCAGATAAATAAAGACGGCACCATTCCACTCGCAAACAAATGGTCTAACCGAACGTAATAAACGAACGACCAAGGAGTGGCTGGTGGCCAAAGGAGGTGACTGGGAAGTGAACCTGGTGATGATTTTGCTAGCTCATTGTGCTTCCATAGAGCCAACCACAGGCAAGTCCCGTTCTTGCTGATGTACGGTCGACATCCGCGCCTTTCAGTTGATCAGGAAATTGGGTTGTGACCGGCAACACGCTTGTATCCGGAGGAGCTAGGGGAGGAAAGCTCGAGAAAGGAAAGGGGTAGAGAGAAAACGGCAAGTAGAAAGGCACGACTAATCCACATAGGCGCGAATGTCAAGTTGAAGGATCCTCAATCCTGGAATGAGTGGAATGGGGGCGCGGAAGCTGGGCAGTCGATGGCAAGGTCCGTTTGTCGTTACCGACCGCCGGGGGAACGTCTATACAATTCAAGACGGTCGGGGATCGAAAAGAGTAAATGGGACTCAGCTTCGGAAGTGGCATGATGCACCCGTAACTCCGCTTTGCGTCTGTTGGAAAGTGAGATTTATTACAGAATTTGTGGAATTGCTTTGTAGCATTCGTTTACATTTGAGTGATAGTCAGTGAATATTCAGGAAAGTTCAGGAAAACGCGTTCAACAAGAAGACGGCTATTCAGTTTTTTATAAACGAGATGCATATGAGAGGCTTCCTTCCCTGTCCAATAGGCTGTGACTTTTCAGTTGGTGTTTTCTTATAAACATCTCCGCAGCGAAGGCCTTCTTTCTTTCACGTGTATTTTAGCCGTCACCCCCTGTGATTGATGCCATCAAGACCAGTTAGCTTAAACACAGAACAGCCTAATTCGTCATGAAGTTGTATTCCCATATGAGAAACTGCCGGCAAGTGAAAGGTCAGTCTGACCTCAGGCACCTGTTTTAGTCAAATGTATGTTTGTTTATGTGGGAAGGGAAGGTGTGCTTTTTGGGCAAAACAGGATGGAATTGTTTTAGAGTAAAATTTGATTGTCACTATGATTCCAAGTTTTACCCTGCCTCCATCATTTATTGCTCCTGCCACAGCACTTCGCAAGTGTTTACGTTAGGGCTAGTGTAACATAACCTGGATCGGAACTGCTGTTTTAAACAGTTTCTACCTGGGGTTTTAAAGAAGAACATGCATTTGGGAAGCCACGAAGTGAACTAGCTGTGTTACTTGCCCACGGAATAACTTAGTCATTTGGGATACCAGGGACGTGTTTTTCTTCTAAAACAGTCGAAAACTGAGTGAACATTTTTTACTAGAATCGAAATTAATGAAGTATATGAAGACTAAAGAAGGAAATGGAGGTTAAGTACGGGACCACCGTAATTCGCTTTCTCATTATCCTATAAGTGCTTAACGGCCAAACGAACGGTCGCTTGACACAATAACTATGAGGAATTGTTGAAAATGCTTTGTCTTAGGGATCCTGTGGGTTACACAGTCATGGTATCAAGAAATGGGTTTGGCATGTTCTGCAAGTACTATCGTAGTAACCGTATGTGGAAGCAACAGCATATATGTGGAGAAATCAGCCCTGATAACAAAGCAAGATCCCGAAAATTCTTCGACAGCCCACGACGGGTTCCGCCCTTCTTGGGGCTCATCAGGTAGGCGCAGTCCCCGAGTTTCCGTCAACCTTATGTTCTGCTTGAACCCAACTTGCATGAAATTAGCGAAATACACTCATTTGCAAACAAATTTGGTTTTGCGGGAGACTCACCTGAAACCCAGCTGGATCCCTCGTTTATGATGTTTTCAAGCAACTGAATGTGGTGCACCAGGCCGCTTCATGTTTTACTTGGTATGATATTCGAGATATCGCGACACATGTATAAACGTAATACACTACTCATAAGGTTGCAACATATTCAGTTGTTTGAAAACATCATAAACGAGAGATTCCATGCGTGCGTCTCCCGCAAAACCAAATTTGTTTGCAAATGAGTGTATTTCGCTAAAGTAGGGTCGTCATCAGCTTTACCAGAAGAATAAGAGATGATTAATGGGTCGATAAGCTGTGAATAGTATGCTAACCAGGAACATCCTACTTTGCAAAAGCAGTGGACTTTTGTGCATTCTAGCTCACATGACGGATCATTTAGGTTATTTTTTCATTCACTCAGTTTTTAACTGTTCCGATGTAACATGCTTTTAACAACATGACGTACTGAAATTTCCGAATGTTGCCTGAATTACTTCTAGCTGTTTGAAAACTCAACTTCACTATAAACCGAGTTATTTCAGAAGCCGTGTATCAACATTTTTGCGTACCATGCGTTAAAGATCTACAGCCTATCGCCCATTCTTTCAGAATTGGCTCCACAAGTTAAAGTACTGCCCAACCATTTGTGCTGCCCCCTACGTTGTGACCCACATTACATTCCACAATGGATTTACCTTTAGGGTTACGGCACTCAGATGATGAACCACCTCAAGGATTACCATGTTCAGCATGGGATATTTCACTTTCTGACGTATGCTGACTCTTTCGCTACCGGTTATTTCCGAAAGCAAGGCTTCTCTCGAGAGATTCGTTTGACTCGTCAGGCGTACCATGGTTACATAAAGGAGTATGAAGGAGCTACTTTGATGGGGTGTGAACTTTACCCTAACATCGTCTACACGAACTTCTCGGAGATGATTGGGCACCAAAAGCAGGTAAGACATTTTTTGTTGAATAGGATATATTTCTTGTAGCATTCGTTTTAGTCACTTGATATAATGATTCGCTAAATGAAGTCTTGCGAAATTCATTTTCACCGCTCCAATACACCTCGTAAGCCTTGTATTCGGCAGATCATGTTCGTGCTGCTAGGCTACGGAGTTGGCCGGAAGAACACCTAGTTTCCTCTTGATTTTCTAAATGTGGTTGAGCATCTCCATGCCGCTTCGTTCGATTTGCGGGCTGTTGCACTCATCCTGAACGAATTGTTTAACTGCATCGGTGGTTGTCTGGTTAGCAAACTATAACTCAAAGAGAAGGATTAATCAGTTAGCTTGAACATTGCATTCGAAAAACTGTCATAACTTGGCCATGTGATGTGGATTCTGTTGTCTGTTCATTTTGGTCAGTACTGCTTGTACTCTTCGTAACCATAAACTGCAATTGTCACTCTATAGCCGGCTATATATTCCCCGTGGATATCCAGGAGGCCTAATTGGTGTTCGTGAATTGAATTCAAGAGTAGCAACGGCGTAGGAGATAATACAACCCAAAATATACATATTTCACCCAAAGTTTCACGAAAACCTCGAAAGTTTAGAAGGAAAGTCCTTTCTTCTGTGACACAGCGCACAACCGAATTGAACTCGTCTAATTTCTTTAGTTCATTCTTCCAACCCAAGTGCAGGGGAATCGTGCTCTCACTGGTCAGCTGGTCTAAATCAATGCTTCAGTGAAGCTGAACAGATGATATTGGTGGGTGGAGTTCAAGGGGTAGCGGTGAAAGGTTATATACACAGCTTCCGTCTCAAAGGCAATGGGCTATTGTAAAGCAGGCTTGTCCCCGATCAAGGTCTCCGATTCGCGGCCATACCAATCCTTTGTTCGTGGACATTTTCAAACAAGCTGCGAGACCTTGATGGAATGCACTAGTCATAAGTTGACAGCCAACCACCGGTTCCGCGTTTCATGAGGGTTCATCAGGTAGCCGTTGTTACCGAGTTTCCAACAACACCTTGTTCCATCGAATGCAGATTGCAGGCGATTCGTGATATACACTCATTTGCACCCCAACTTGGCTTCAACGGGAGACGGAATCTGGTTCTTTCGTTTATGATGTATTGCACCAAGGCCGCCTCATGTCGAATAAGGCTCTGGAAGTGGGCCTAGTTGATGAGCCAAAGAGACGCGGAAACTAGTCTGTGGACTGCCAAAGACTTTCCGGCAATCTTGTTAGTGGTGTGCTCCGTCAAAAAAATATACCGCGGCACCTTGAAATTTTGCCAACCGAAACATGAGGCTGTCTTCCTGCAGTTGAATAATATCCTAGGCGAGTGATTCATTTCAATTCAATTTCAATTTATCAGCTGTGAACCGTGTGCCATAGGCACATTGGTTACAGCTGCTACAGTTTGGATCACCGAAAACGGGAGAGTAGAACATACATTCAAGCCTTGGAGGCGAAGGCATGTTCAGTCTGTCCGCAAATTGGGTAGGTACGCATTGAAGCCGATAGCTTTGATGCACGAGCGCCATCGACTGTGCGATTGGGCCATTTCCGCCAATGTCATCAACCACTGGTGATTTGAGTCACCGGGTCTCCATCCACGGAGCCGACTAAGTTTATTGGTTAGTGTTTTCGTACTTCGTTGCCAGCTCATACACTCGGTCGCTTCCACTCAGCACAGGGCTGGGAAAAAGAGCTCTGTGAGGCAAACGGTCTTCTGGTATGCGGAGTACATGTCCCAACCAGCGAAACCTATGAAACGTGAGTAATTCATCTATCACGGGAGAGTTCCTTCTTCCTACTACCATCTGGCCTACCTCAGCGTTGCTAATCCGATGTTCCCACCAGATCTGACCAATGCTTCAGGGACACCGAGGATCAAACACCCACATCTTCCGTATATGCTATGCGAGCGATTCAGCGATTCTTCTATTAAAACTAAAACAATTTGGATGTGATTGTATTTCATAGACAGTCATAGTTTCATCGCCATTGTTGGTAATGTAGAAACACAGTCATACTCACGAATTCATCCGACTTGGCAGCGAAGTATAAAAGTTATTGCCAGTAAACTCAGCTGCGCTGGTCACTGCCGTCTTCCTGGATGGGGACCCCGAGACGGGCCACATTAATGGTTAGAGACATTGTCAGACATGGCCCAGTCGCACCCTCAATGGCGCTGGTGCATCCAGGCTATTGTCTCCAATGCATAGCTCCCTTCCCAATCTCCCCACTTAACAGTCCATTGAAAGTGGTGTATTTGCGCACCAATTTATCAGCTCCCGCCTTCAATGCGCAGCTACCTACCTCACCTCCCCAAATCATCGGCGAACGAAACTGTGGCAGCTACGACCACCGTACGACAAGCACATGGTTCTTACGGCTGACGACCATGATCATGTTGATTTATCCGACTAGTGACCGTGAAACTTCGTAGACTTAAACAGGTTGGAGAACATTTTCCGTTTTGCTAAGTTGTTCAGCTGTAACACCCTTGGAGTACCTAGCTGTCACGCTATCCGAAGAAAGCGCGAGCACTGAGATAATGCCAGGTTGCCAGAGCCTAAACAGGAGCACGCGAGATGCAGAGGTTGGTTTCGAACGACGGACTTTCCGTCAGCGAGTTTGCGTCTTAACCACTGAGCTGTTTCGAGATCGAGCTCGGTAAGTTAGGGCAGAGGGATGTGCGCCACTTTTGGTTATCCACCGTTCCAGCTACTACATTTGCTTCAATACTAGCAGTGAACTTTGCAGCTACTACCTGCCGTGGCTTTTCCTCGCACCTCCATTTACATCCTTTGCGACCCATTCCAAGATGTACCCTTGATATTTTTATTGCTGTTATGTAGACAACAGAACGCCGTAGTCACAATGTCAGCTGTTGTCCATGTTTTTTATAATCCATCGGTCCGCTCTTTTCAAGTAGGTGTAGACAACTTGTTTTCCAATGTCTAGCGAGACACTGTGTTGAGCAAGGCAACCGTATGATGACCCCAGAAACGGAGAAACTGGCCGGTTACAAGCCTGTTCTGCAGTAGTTCATTACTTTTGTGATGGGTTTATGGATATGAAAGGTGTAAACAACTGCACATCAATGTAGTGTGACCTCTAATATCATGCTGTAGTATGGGCTGTTTTGTTGTGTGGCAGTAAGACCTGGCATGCTCGAGCAGCGGAACTGAGACGTCTTCAGGTGTTCGACAACCGTTGTTTCAGAACCATAGCTTGTGTAGGTTTGTGTCGGCGTATCCGTAACGAAGCAGTTCGAAAGTGAGTTTTCGGTTGTGCAACGGGGACTTTCATTGGAGAATGTGTCCAGCACCAGAGGCTGCGTTGGTTTGGCTATGTACTGCTTATGCCGAACCATCGTTTGCCAAGGAGTGCGTCTTTTCCATACCGAATTCAGAGTACCGGAAGCATAGAGGCGGCTAACCGTTGATCTGTCAGAGGGGTTTGAAAGAGGTCACGAAAACTATCGGTGCTGTCGGTGCTACTCGCCTACCAGGATGGGGATCATGTTATCCCCATTGGGCCTGGTCGGAGACGCTGCAACATATGACTGTTATTCGATGTCAATAACGTTCTTGTTTTTAGTTTCCATCCGGATTGTCTGGAAGTGTCCGCATGATGATTGTGGTATGCTAGCACCAAGTCCCTTCGCCGTCCACTTTTATTCTCTCTCAACTAAATGATTGTTGTACGGCAGCGAAGCATCGGTGTTGAGCACTGATGCTATGCTGTCGATTATTATTATTATTACTATTATTACTATTATTATTATCCCGCTGATTTTAACCATCTAACCAATGGAAGCACAATTCTTTCGCAGTTGAGACCAGAGCTGCAGGTGAATTCGCTTATGTCTCGCAACGTTTTATGACCATTTGCGTATGGTCACCTCTCGGGACCATTGGGTTTTCAAGGCCCTCAGTTCCACCATATTCTCTAGTGTTTTCGCAATTGAGTGTGCGACTCTCTCAGCCGGAATATCCAGGTAATGTGTCTTTTGCCTGGCACAGACCGCTTGCCGCCGCGGTATTCCGGGATGTAGGTAGACACTATGATTCCTTGGTTTGGCGAGGAGTTCTCACGGGCGACCTACCCTAACGGAGTACGACGGGTTCACAAAACATGAATGCTACTGTCCATAGCTATAAAAGATTCATTGTATGTGACAAAAGCTTGATAGTTTATACATACATCAGTCTCCATATTTTTCAATGTCAAACAAGCACGGACATAATTGCCTTTAATTGTGTGTGCAGGAATTGTGCTTTTGTGAGTAGCAGGTGAAGCTGATAAACAGGATTTTGGCTACTGCAATTTATTTGACGGATTACTAGGAAAGTGTTAACCAGATGTCTTTTGCTAGTCTGTTGGCTATAGCTCTGGATACTTTTCCGAACTACTGTAAGACCTCATTTCTGTGACAACTTGTGGGTGATAAAGATACCTCGAGAAAAAGCACATCCTCATCGAAATTTCTGTAACTTTACCTGACATTTCAATCCGCAATCCATTTTTTTTGCTATCGCTTTACGATTTCTATGTATTTATACTAGATCATTAACCGTTTGATTGAGCGACGGAAGGACTCCCTGGGTAAATCATTCCCCGGAATACCAGCAAGAGTCTTTCGTAATGGACCGTTGCAACTACATCAGGTCCCAGGTCTTCTCGAGTCAGGTTGCGCACCAGCGCATTGGTCGAAAAAAGACGAACCAGATTTCGTTTCGCAGACCTCTTGTTTGTCGACTGATGTCGGTGGGTCGACTGATGTAACAGATTCGGTTGAACAGACAGCCTTGGGGACAATTGAGGTTTCGGACCCAACTAGTTCTCAAAGAAAACTTCGCCGGCGCTGTGTTCAAGCGTCGCCTGCTGTACCGAGACTCAGTGCTTTGGCCAAACCGACAAAATTTCCTGTGAGATCTACACGTCGAGGATCAATTACGAGCAAGCCGTAGGTTCCAATGACTTGACGCCATTTAGAAGACCTTTTGTTCATCTTAGCCTACTGTTTTTCGTTTTCAGTAACTTACCATCAAACAATTGTAATGCACTCAGAGTCGGGATTGGCCACATTATTGTACTCAGCAGTGTCCGACAGTTCACTAAGCATATCTATAACATTTGCCATCCTTATTCTCTGTTGTATCTTGGGTGACCGTCTATTAGTTACGCCTGAGCTGAGCCTGCCAGACTACGCGATAAGAAGCAGAGAACCCGAGACACGGTGTATTGTCAGGACAAAAATACAGAGCTGCGTAAATATGTAGGATGGCTAAATTGCCAAATATGGTCATTCGCTTGTTCGTTCTGTCCAGCCAATGACGACGTTTCTGTCGTGAACATTTTCACACCCACTCCTCTGGTCGCATGCTGCTAAGCCGTGTTTGGTCAGCACCGCTCACGCACCTGCTACCCGGGACTTGTGGTACCGATGGTGACCTTCGGGACGCGCCGTTCTCTGCACATGTACATTTCGTGTCTGGACGCTTCTTGACACTCCTAAGCTGTGCAGCGCGATACCAGGTAGGATGCCGGGTTATTTGTCCAAATGCTCAGTTTGTCATTCAGGAGACCCGGGTACCAGTACTCGATGTTGTCTTGAGCTCCGGAGTCCCTGAGGCAACAATTATGTTTAGGACGCATCATTCATTTAAACAAGTGATCTTAGAATTCCATTTCAATCTTTTCTGGCCTCTTTCCATTGCACCTGTCTCCAAAATTACAGCTGACAACTAACGATGACAATACCTGGATCCGTCGTGGACAGGTTGCCCAAAGGGCATGCATATTTTCCGGTTTACTCATTTCTTTTGTCCCCTATTTTCCTTTTCTGATATATTCTTGAAGTTAGTAACGGGAAAGGTCACCGGGATCCTGTTCCGCTCGTTGAATTGTGGTTGGCTGGATGGTTGGGTTGGGCATAGTATTCTTTTGAAGTGACTAGGGAATGGTTTCATCTCTTGGATCTTGGAGTATTTAGGTGTCGGGACACCACATAGATAGGTGTGTATCCTTCGATATGTTTGGCGGTAGCTGCATTAATCAGCATTGAAACTGCCGTGTTCAGCTTTGGCGCATCGGTCAACTGCAAATTGAGCTGGTTGATGCCTTGTGGATTTGTCTCATTTGGATGTGCATTCTCCCCCAGGGCTTCTGGTGCGTGAGTTCAGCCTTCATGTCACCGGTTGGCTGAATGTGTGGCTTGCATATGACACGCTTCATTTGGTGGTAACGCCGTAACATTAAATTTACCACTCATTTGCATACTGTTTGGTGAGAACGTGGTATCTAACCTAGATTGGGATGGATTGCCTGTCATGTTCTTCAAAGGAATGTACAATCCGTGGTGTCTTTGGGTTAGTTGGTCCGGCATTCCAGAAGATTTTACAATCAATACTACACGCAAGGTCGGCGTTGAGTAACAGTGTGTACGGAAGAAGCCCTATTTTGTGGGACGAACACGTTGAGTGGTTGTTCAGCGTCAAGTTATGGTTAATGATCATGTATCGTTAAATGCAATATTTTGTTGTTTTGCTGACTAGTGAGAAGCTATTTTCTGATTTCTCCCCAATATTGGGTACCCCTCCAAGGAAAGCACTGGAACGTTTAGTTCCGGAAAGTACTGCATATTTGCGGGACTACTGTACATCTGAGCATACAGAGAAATGTTCGCGTAAGTGGGATAGTTAACGAGTAGTAGCGTAATCTGCATTTTTAGTTTATTTGGTAACTGGCTTACTGTCTTTTTACTACACCGAAGGCTTTCTTGTGAGTCATAACCGAAGCGTTTGGCTAAAGAGTCGGACTCGCGATCCGTTGAGATGAAACATGAATTTCGTTGTTCAGTGGAAGATGGTGGCAGTGACCGTATTTTATATCTTTTGATTGGAAGGGAACCATCCGGGATACTCAACGCACTTTGCAGATACATAACAAGGGGCTGGTAGCACTATCCATGCTTTTGTCCGGTTAGGAGCCAAAGGTAACCTCGTACACCATTCGTGTCATACTAGCTTTTGATACGATACCGTCGTTAGGTCTGTTCGGCTTTTTGGAGAGAACCTACCTCATCTTGTTATTCATGACTGCGTACGACAAGTGTTGTGACGTCTTCGATCTGCACTTTGAATGGCGCGCGTTTCTAACACCCCCAACACAATAGAACTCTTGAGCTATTCCGTTTAGCGCGGTGCTATTAAACCGGATATTATACAAACGGACAACAAACGACAAGCAGAGAACCATCAAATCTGCTGCTGTTGAGTCGGAACGAGGTCTACTGACACGAAGTAGGCATGACCGAAGGTCATACCTGGGAGGAGACACGTGGGTGATTAGTCATAAATCAAGCATCAGACAGCAAAAATGTTAAGGATCATGGGTACACAGGTGTGATGTCGGAGGACCTTTTAGTAAAGGGTTGGAGTAGGGCTCCATTCATCAACGTTACAAATAGCTACTGCCATTCACCCGGAAAAAATGTAAGGATCTTTATCTTGTCTCCAACCTGAGAGCACACTCGGACTCCAGACACTTCCGATCGTTTTGAGTTCCGTATGTTATTGCATGCCCTATGTACCGCGTATTAATTAGTAGCTAGTTGATGGGGAAATTTTATGGTACCTCTGTCATATTGTTTATTGTTGAGCCTTGGGCGAGGAGAGATTTGTCTCACCCGTCCGTTCCTCTTTATTTTACTTGACTGACACCTACATCCGGTGTTCTTCGTACGGATGACGGACAAGAGCCGATGACAGGCGCAAAATTATCTGTCCATATATTTCTCAGAATGTTATCAGCAGCATATGCCACATTTATTGGGCACTACTGTAAGCCTTCTGACGCTGTTTCTCCCGTTGGATTCCTTACGCATCTCTGTGTTCTATGCCTTTCCCCGGCCTCTTTTGCACAATGGTTATACTCTTGCCTGTATTGCACGTCCTCATTTCAAACGGTCGTTGCGTTGTTCTTGGTAGATGCAGACTCGATGCTAAGTATCATGAGTAATCTATCGACTGACATATATTCTGACTTTTGACATCATCATAATGTATCCAATACGTTTCGCTGACTGTCCGCAAGTGGATCCACCTAAATATTTTTGTCCGTTTCTCAAACTGCTCGCCTACCTTCACCAACGAACTTTGCTCTCGTTCAAAGCAGGTTGGATACTTTGTCCGCGAACGATTCGGTCAACAAACTTGGTTCAAACGACGTTAACGAACTGGCCACTCAGCTAAGACCGGTTTTGACCGCTCTGCGTAACCACATACTAGCAGCTCCGTTTCAACGCCCCGTCACGTCCGCAGAAGCACCGGATTATCATGATATAATCATATTTCCCATGGGTAAGTCGAATCTCACAGAATCTTTCCTCGGTCGTTGGGGCGAGGGCTTCTTACATCGTGACTTCATCCTGAACCGAAGTGTCAGTACCTGGCTTTTAACACTGTAGAAGCTGTATTTTTCAGTCCTGTTTAAATGATCGCTTTCATTAGCTCGTTGTAAGTCACGTGACTGGTTTTTCTCCCACAATGGCGCCTCCTCAATCAACTGACATCTACGTGATTTGTCTTTGTTGCTTGCTTACCAGGGAATTTTGAATCCCATAAACACATGCCGTAACGGTACACAATACTGAAGAAACATTCAGGTAGTGTCTGGTCAAGTGTCAAAGCGCCGTCCCTGCATATGATAGAAGGTTGATATGGAAATTATTGGATCCCTTTGCAGTGTTCATTGTTGCTTAATAGTCAAACAACATCCAGGAAACTTCAAGGAGACGATTGAGCATGTTCACTTTTCATAAACTTTGTGCCGATGGGTTTTTTACCTTTGTGTCTGTTAGCCTGTGTCCGCTTAGTTCGTGTTGGTCAATTGCCACCCACGCACTCGAACGTGCTATTCCTTTCACTGGTTTTTACAATCTTTTTACGTCTTTATCTCTGAAACATGTGTGTAGATTATCAGGACGGGAGCCGGAAACCGGTTTGGAGGCGCTCATACGCGGTTGAAATAAAAACCCACGATTTTATCCACTCGGCCCCCCGGCCTGTTGTGTTGCGTGAGGGTTACGGTTTCCTCAAAAGATATTAAATGCACCATTCTTTTTTGGAAGCGTTCTTATCATCAGTGGGCATACTGGTGAGGCACAGAAATTGATCTTGAAAATCATCTAACTGACAGGTTACGGTACTCGTCGAGTGTCATCTGCAAGTTATTTTGTTTGTTAACTGTACAAGTTAACAACAGTATGAATGCGACAACTTATGAGAAGTGCGAAATCGGCCACGACATCGGCAACTACATCGTTAGCTTTTCGCCGGTCTTTTAAAAGATGCCATTCGGATTTTGCGGGTTACTCGTATCATATAATTCATCTTGGATAAAATGATGCGAAACTAGACTCTGGGACATAACCCGTTACCTTTTTTAGGAATTATATCTTTCGAACACATCTTCCATACATTAACATGACTACATTCTTAGATGTGGGCAAACGTGCGCAGTAACGAATGGGCGTTTTGAAGAACTGAATTACTTACTTCACGGCGACTTCCGGAGAAGGATTGGTCGTCTCCAAGACTATTCAGAATTGTTGCTACCAGTGAAGCACACGAATCACTCGTTCCAACAATGGATGCCTGTATTTCTCATCACATTAAGTATTGCTGAATCAGCATGTTATCAGAGAAGCGAACTGGGTCACAGTGTAATTATTATTACCTCGGGTCGCGACTGTCGAACAAGCTGTTAGGTTCCCTTTATTAAGATGCATGCTTTATATTCTAAGTTGTAGGCGGATAAGTGTTTCGGATACCCTCGTATTGTTTCGTTTGGTCTGGAGCCATTTTCCTAGGGCTTAAAATTTACGAACTGGGTATTGACTGCAACTTGACCTCATGATAATTACCCCATTCATTTACTTACTCCGCCTATGTACTCTCGACTCTCCACCTGTTTTGCTCATCGGTTCCCGCCACTCACCTTGCCGCAAAGGCCGTCGCGTCCGACACTAGCGTATTGGTGTGTCTCTGTGTGAATGTGGGCAGCTGACCTACTTACCCATACCCATGCCTGTTCGTGTCCCGTGTGCTGAGCCCGCCTTGACTTGGTTTCCCACGCGTTCCGTGTGATCCCACGGCCAATGAAAATCGCGAGACTGCCGTCGGGAGGGCCCACCTCAATCCGCACTGCTGAGCCAACATTCCACTCGCCGTTGTTTGGCGTGCGGATGTTGACGCTCACTGTGCCGGTAGTGACAGACGTGTGCAATTGTTGACGCTACGAACGCAGATAATTGAGGTTTCTTGTATACATTTGTCTACCCTTGTGTAAATGGTACTGTAGAATTTCGAGCTCAGTCCATCCTTTTGATATTCGGGATTTTCGAACCTATACGTCATTCAAAGTTCCGTATCGAAAACCTCGACACTGGTAATGGTCTGGATTTTGGCTTTCCTTATTCAGCCTTTCTGAATTAAGAAATACTCTGACCGGTCATTGAACATGCCAGTTATTGTCGCTTCCTTATTTTCGTCTGAAACTTTTTTTCAGATCTGGGCACTATGTGGGACCGGCTGAAGTCCCGATACTACACAACGAAGGCTCTGTTCGTAGCGGACATGATGCGGATATTTCACAATTGTCGTGTCTACAATCAGCCGGAATCTTATCTTGTTAAGTGTGCTAATACACTAGAACGATTCTTCATTAATCGTATGAAGGAAGTTAATCTTTGGCAATGATGCTATCCAATTTATGTACCTACCTTGACTCTGCATTAATCTCGCATAAGTATTTATTTTAGCCCAGTCAGTATGCTGGGTTTGTGTTCAATACACATTGTCCACAGTATGTGCCATGTTCCCGTGGTAGGAGTGCGTAACTCTTGCACTTTCGTCGCTGTGTACCTGGTGCTGTTATTCAGTCCGGGTACATTTCCTTACGTCGAATTGTATCGGCAGAATTTACCAGTAAAACATTGCTTTCGCGGATACCGGAGAGATAAACACTTAAACTAAGTACACCTAATTTAAGTTAGAATACGGGTGCCCGTGCCGGAAAACGGGGCAAAGGACTTCCGGGTCGGATGGCTCTTCACCTGCGTTTCTGCGACAAGTGTAGTCGGACTCCTACCGTTGGTATAAGTAACTGAGTTCACTTCAAGCTTGTTTGGGCGTTTACTTTAAAATGTCTTGTAGACCGTCAAATCAACAATACGGGATACTTCCTTTGTGAGTTCAGCTGTTCGCTGAGCTTGGCAATTTCTGCAGAGCAGGAACGGCACACAGAGTAACACAGCATTACTAAGAAGAAAGGAAGAAAATTATTTTTGTGGAGTATAACAAATAACAAATACCCAAGAAAGTTTATCGGGTCCTCGAAGAAAAGGATATCTCAGCAACAACAACGGACAATCAAACAGATACCGCTAACCCACATCAAGAACTTATCTGGACTGACAGCCAGAATATCGCAACCACATGGAATTTGAGTGGCCCATAAACGGAGCGGTGTCTTGAAAACTGAAGGACCAGACAGTACCAGTTAGTCTTTTGTTTCTTCAGCTGATGCAATCGCAGCCTCAATCACGGAGTTCACATCCGACCCACTTTCTGGGCACACTTTTTACTCCTGGTTCAGGCGGTACGAAGACCTGTTCCCAACTGATTTCCCCAAGTTCGATGACGGACGGAATGTCAGATTATTACCGCAAAAACTCGGCACACCGAAGCAGGAGCCGTATGCAAACTTCATTCTCCCCAAGCTGCCCCGTGATCTCAGCTTTGATGAAACCCTCCTAGATATTCGGCGGTCAAACATCACTGTTCAATATCCGTTGACAATGCCTCAAACTGGTCAAGAAAGGTGACGTTTCACCACGGTTGTCGGTGTTGTCAATCGGGAATGCGAGCGTTTCAAGCGCAGCTCAATGGCGAAGAACCGGTCCGAATGCCTCATTTTTTTGTCCGGTCTCCAGTTGTCCCAAGATGCAGACATCAGAACCTAGCTGCTTCACGGACTTGAACAGGATGCTGAGCCTTACCAGTGAATGTCAACGCCTCATCAATCTGAAGCACGACACGGCCATGATTGGCGATTCACCTGCTGTTTCTAACAGCTGTGTACACGCAAATCTTGCCTGCGCTCTGGTGGTGCGTCCAAATCACCCGTCATCATCATCATCATCATCATCATCAAAGACAGCAACATCAGTGTTGACACTGATGCTTCACTGCCGAACCATAAAGCTCGTCTAATTTTATATGCATATATATATATATATATAATTATACATAAAAAGCCCTAGAGTGAAAAGAAGAGAAAAAGAGTGGATGAGGGAGGGGACCTAGTGCTGGCCTATGTCAAGCATTCTGAGGTGCCTACACCTCCAACCGCTCAATCAGACGATCACCCGTGAAAAGTTATCTACGGTCGTGGCCGGAGCCGACCGAACCCCGGTCTCGTCTGCACATCGACTACGCAGGTCCAGTTGGTGGCTAACACTTTTTGGTCGTGGTCGACGCTTGTAGCCAATGGCCGGAAATTTTTCCTATGAACAAACCCGCAACTGCCACTACAGTCCTAGAACTCCTTTAGTCGCTTTGGAACACCAGAGACTACTGTATACGACAACGGCAGTCAGTTCACATCGTCGGCGTTCGCAGAGTTTTGTCGGGAGTATGGCATAACTCATGTCCGCTCACCGGCGTTTCATCCACAATCGAACGACCAGGCGGAACGCTTCCTTGACACTCTGAAGCGTCCAATTCAGAAGTCCAGAGCGGAGAGTCCGATGGAGGAGATTTTGCAGTTTTCTGCTGACCAAACCCCAACTCGCCTGATGGAGTGTCATTAGCAGAGGCACTGCTTCCAAGGAAGCTTCGAATACCGCGTGACACTATCCGACCACAGAAAAGGCAACTGAGTCACCGCAACGGGTGAATGGTGAACCGTTTCAACTGGTATCATGGAGCAACCGCGCGCTCCTTCAATCAGAATCAATATGAACTCCTGAATATAACTACAGCTCCATTTCGCTTCACACCCAAGCACTAAGAATGTCGCCTCGCTTAATGAAGAAACATCTGCAGTAAGATCATCGAACAACTCGATTAGGAGTTGGCGAAATGAGCTGCGAACAGTCCCTTCTGTATTAAGGTAGTTAATTCCATTTGGTACGTCTTTTACCCTGCCGTCAGTGACAAATGGCTTATTACGTGTGACAGTGTCCTATACCATGAACATCACACTACACGAAGAAATTTCACACATCGGTTGCTGGACGAGCGGAGTTTTTAGGGAGTGGTTCAGAAAAGTGATTGAAGGTAACAGAGGAATGACGCTGACGGTCATAACCCTTTAATCATTTGGATTAATGAGCGGTAATTTGCCCGTAAATTTCAAGTGCCAGGGTGAGGGGTAACGTCCTAGGTAGAGCAACCTTTCGGTAAGCAGGTCGGTGGTTGTTGTCCACCCCAGGTATGTTCTCTTCCTTTTTACTGCATGTACATGGACTTCATATCTAAAGTTTTTGGTCAGAAAGAGGAAGATGTTGCTGACGTTACGTAAAGTTCATCTTTTCGAGAATTAGAAATACTTAGGTCTTCCCGGGCTTTTTGCATGTAGTGTGCTTCGATGCATTTTCTGATGGTGAATTTGTAGTCAAAAACGCAAGAGTTTGGGTAAAAGTTCCGACACCTTATTCATGCTAGACTCATTTGACTTTGTTGCCATCAGCAATCGATTGGTATCAGTGCGAATCGTTCGCACGTTTCCGGTAGGTACGTGCTACATTGGAATGCGCATACAAACTATTGTATCGTCCTTCCAACCGTGCTCAGCTTGCGCTAAATCCTAGGCCGCTGCTGTTTTGGTGTGTTCATTTCAACCGGATGGGTTTAACCAGTCACAACTTTATCGAAGCGCTTCTGCTTGTCTCAAACATCCCGAGATATGTATAATATTAAGACGAACGTTCTTTATGCAATAAAAAGGTAGCAAAGCCGTGTGCAACGCTAGTTTGCTACGGAAATGTTGGCGAAGCGGTCTAACTAAACTACACCCTTAGTTCTTTTTGCAACTCATGCAAGAGCTAGTCGGAATTCGATGTTCGTAAATAGTTTGTTCATTCCGCTCGAGAACGAACTCGCCAGAAAATTGGCGTTAACGGTCAAATAGGTGCTAGCATATCTTGAGTACTTGTGAACACCAGGTGTTCTGTTATAGATTCCGTGATTTTTGCGTGAATCTCATAAGAAGCTCTTCTAAGATTGGTCCATTGATATGCCGAAAAGTAGACTTTCCGCACAAATTACGCTGTCTATGCCAGTACGGCTTCGTTGCGTGAGACTGGGGCAAACAATATCGGCTCCCTGGCCGATATTTCTGCTCCCTGGCACCCATGCGCATCTACCATCTGACCTTCACGCTGCTGCGTCGTCCCATCCGCTGAAGCTATGAACCGCTGGCACGCAGTTTAGGACCGACAACCAGAACGTTGGTGTATGTTGCGACATAACGTGGCTGCTGTACGGAGTAAAGATAAGAAAGCTGGATATTAGAACGGAACATCATACAGTCACTTGGCATTCATGGGCGTTCTACTAATCGCTTCTCATTGTGATGATATAATGAATCAAGATGTTTCCTTGCTACAGGGTGTGATAAGACGGAACTGGTTCCCTATGGAGCGAATGGCGTTCCATTTACGTTGCGCGCACTGTAATCCATATACCTCAGCAATCCTGAGGGATATACGGAGGATCCAAGTATTCATCAGAGCGGAAAGAATAGCTTCTAAATAGCTTCTAATAGCATCTAAAGATGATGAGTGTAAGATCTAGATATACGTGTATGTAGTAGGCAGAAGTGGTTTATATGAGCTGTTGATCGGGTAAAATACAACACAAACCTAAGGGGGCGTGTCGTACAGTTATGCTTTGGGAGATAGGTGATGCGCGTGAAAAATTTGTCCACAGTTTACGGTTCGGTGACATTCAGTGTGCCGCCAACTTATGTCCACCGTACCTTTTGGGTTTTCCAAAAGTCATCAGGCCTTCTGAATCTTGCAACAGTTGAGGGAATATGTGAAACCATGGCTAACTCTACCGGTTATTGATCCAGTTATCCTTTAAAAGTGAAGGCTACAGCTTGGATATAAATTTTTGTGGTCACTATTATTTATTTAACAGCTACGAGGGTATGTCAAATAGCAATGAGTCTTACTGTAAGGGTCTTTCAATTATACAAACTAGCTGAGGGCCCACACCAAAGCTAACAGGACACTGGAATTCAATTCATTCAATATGCTAACCAAGTGGACCGGATTTCCTACTGTGTACACTACACATTCCTCGAAAGACCTGAGAAGTCTGGTTAAGTGTTTAGCCAGTATATAATTGAGAGGGTTTTAAGACGCTGCGTGTTTGTATTTTCGGTAACCCATACAGACGTGTTACAGAGGACATTTTTCGGCATAATGTAAACCGAAATGTCTTACTGTCTTATATTGAGAATCGATATTTCGGACTTAGGGATTGCAAATATTTTTACGATAATAGCCTTTCCTGTTCATTAGCACTTTAATTATCCTGTTGGACCTGCTAACCCCGGGTAGTCTGTGAAATCGGAGTGTCTTTAATACTTTCAGCTTTCCATACGGGTTTCTCTCTTGTGTCTCTTTATGCAGATACACTTGCACTTTGCAGACGAGCTGTGTTGCTTTACGGGTTTATTTGATCTTCAATTTGCAGAATTATGTCAATCGTCTTCATTACCTCTTGCGCTAAAGTCGAAGTTCAGGGCCGTTTAAGCGCCTGCGACCTCACGATTTAAAGATCGGTCTCACGGTATTTTCGTTTTCTCGTTCAAGCTACCAGTAATAAGCCATATGACATTACCTTCCGCTGCCTAATTTTCACATTGCCTTATGGTTAGTAACCACCTTTTGCAATAATGGACCAGAAATCCTATCAGTTTAGTAAATCACCCTAGATAGTTCGTATGCCAGCATTTCTTGTAGCACGTAATGTTCCAAATGAGAGAGACAGGCCAACCATATCTTAGTTGCTTCACCTAAAGGTGTCACTTTCTCGAGGTGGTCGGGCTTCCATGGTGCAATGATCCTGTGGGTTATACTGGCTGGGACTCAGTCCGTAAAGGTTCAACCATGCCAGGTAGGCCAACGGAGAGGAGCCCGACGAAGAACAGCGAGTCCCGTTCTGCGAGTAATTGTATTACGAGGCAGTCTGGAGGTGATAAGAATGTGAAGGGAGTAAGGCTTTCCCCCCAGGCTACCAGCCTGTCCATACTTATAGAAGCAGCGCCCGCCGGGAAAGGACGGGTTAGAAAGGGTCGACCCTGAAAACCTCACACTCCGATTGACGGTTGACCGTGACCACCAGCTCATTCACTACGATCGAAATAATTTTAAAACAAAAGGGACCGGTGCTGCTCAAAGGCACCTGCTGCGCGCAGCTGCACTACGATTGAGACAGTAATGCTTTACTACCCGCGTCCTGAGGACAGGCCGGTACCCTACAGACCATTGGGTCAGACTATTGAGTCATTGGTTCCGAGGAGGATTCCCCAAGAAAACCTTAATACCTGCTGTCTAGCGGTTCAGAATTTAGATTCAGAGGCTAGGGCAGCGTCCCCGAATAAAACCCATCCTCCCATTGTCTTGTGGATCAGACTTTTGAGTCAGGTTCAAGGTGGGGTACCTCAATCAAACACCCTTCTTCGGCTTGTGTATCCGCGAAGCATCATTTGCCTTGCAACTTCTCGCTTACTGAGCTTCCCCTACATTCACTCCCCATCCGTCGAACGGGTTATATAAATAACCCAAATACTTCTACCGCACGGTTTGGCATGCGCTTCACATCTGCAAAGTGTAAACCGCTGCCACAAGACTGGGTTCCATCAAACCCATACTTCATGCTTGCAGACGAGCCAATCGATGTGGGAGATAAATTTGTTTAACGGAACAGCTGTATAAGTTCCGGTGGACTGGCCGGAGACGAGATTGCTTATTGAGTCGGGAAAGCCAGGGCAGCTTTTGTCAATCTCCGACAACTATGACACTGACGTGACGTGAGTTTGTCTGTCAAGGGCAGAGTTTACACTGCGGCAGTGCGATCCATACTGCTTTATGGATAAGAGACGTAGCCTCTACGCGTAGAGGACATACGAAAGACGGCAGTGTTTGACCATCGGTGTCTCCGAAGCATCTGTCGGGTCTGACAGGAACATCAGATTAGTAATCCCGAGGTACGCCAGATTTAGGAATAAGGAACTCTCCCACGATAGGTGAATGGTCGACACTTCATAGGTTACGGCGGCAACCAATAAACTTAATCAGGTTGACAACTGCCGCCACCCTAAATGGAGACCTCAGGACTCAACTCACCAATGGTTAGTGACACTTGCAGAAATGGCCCAATCGCGCAATCAATGGCATTTATGCATCAAAGCTGTGCATATGACTGTGCATACAACTGTGCCTATGACACACGGTTTACAGCTGATAAATTAATGATTGATTTATATGTTGTTTGGTCGCGCTTATGCACCAATAGCGTATAAGCATCTTGAATATCTAAGGTAGTCACCCATATTAAAGTGAAAAGTTTCACTCAGCTCGGACGAAGACCATTGAACGGTCCCGAAAATGTCTGTTTTCGTTAGCCAAGTGTAATAAATAATGGTCGAGTGGATGTATTGGGTTACACCACGGTGAAGCGTACTGGAGTGCGAAAATTTTGGAAATTTGGAATGAAAATATGCGAGATCGGCTACTATTGCAGTTCAAGTCTTCAGTGAATCGGTTTATCGCAACTGCGGAATGCCTCGGTGCACACGGTTGTCCGAGGCTGAATAGAGCTCAGACGACAACACCGGACTCAAGTTCCGCATTCAGACCCGTTAGAGATAGTTGCGCGGATGCACAGTCCCACTCTATGAGCCTTTTTTGGGGTTGACATATTTGTCTGGACAGCGAGGATTTCGTAGGACGTAGAGTAAATCGAGGGATTCGTTTAGACACTCCACGGTGTGGTTGCTTCTCTTCAGCACATTTCCTTCGAAATGGTCTAGCCTCAGACGTACTTTGACCACTTCGAAACTCAGTACTTTTCGGGAAGGGTAGCGATTAATCTGTTGAGCAGACTGAACTCCGTCGTCGGCTGTCGAGGAGTTTTTACTAGCCTTGTGAGTAGTGTCTTCAAGAGAATACAGTGATATGTTGAATATTGTACGAAATGAAACATGCGGCGACCTCTGTACAGAACTTTCAGTTGAACAACTGGTGGTCACTTAAGTCTCACGACGAACGCGACGCGTATTAGTATTTACCGAATTTCATACTATTTCCTTTCAAACAGAACAAAAGGTATACGGAAACCGACAGACCGAGCCCAACTGATAAGCCCAAAGTCCAAGCCGGCCAGGGGCTGTCGAAAACTTTTCGCCGACTGTTTGAATAGAGTTTCTTCAAGAAACTAATGTTTTCATTTTCAGACCGTGGTGGCTTGTAACGCACGTTCGGTCGAGGTCTACAAAGGTACCGAGTGCTTGCTTACAACACCGTCTTCGACCCAGCCCGTATCGTCATATTTCGTCACATACATATTATGTAGTTATAAATCATGAATTTGAATTTTGGCATCCGGGAATATTCACCAATGCAACAAAGTACTCCAGGTTGAATAGACGCAAATGTCGGCTTGATGACTTCGTCCTGTCGATCGAATTTCCATGGTCATCCACGGAATTCAAATTATACCAGCTCGCGACTTCACATGATTTGTTGCCTATATTCAACTGTCCGGACAGTTCATCAGACACATTTGCCTGCACTGTCGTTTCCGAATATCAGCCCAGCTGCAAAACGCTAGTGTGCCATGAAATTTAGAGGAATCACTTTCAGATGATACGACAGTTTGAAGGCCACAGCGATGTAATCGCGACCAATCCATTTGTGCGGAATAACTGGTCTGGAGAGGGGGTGTTAACAAGAACGAGGCCAGAATGGCCAATGTGGAACTGGTTTATTCTGCAGACGAATACCCTGACCAACCCCGCATGCTTCAGCCTACAATAGCAGAAAACCGTTATTACAGACATATTGCAGTGACACAATTGTAAGGGCAGATTGGCTGCTGAGAGACCAATGGCAACCGATTGGATTGAATGATCAATAGTGTAAATCCGACAGTTTCTATCAGCGTGGACGGCAGTGAGAAACACAAACGAACTGAACAACAGATCAACCGCGGAATACGACCCATTCTTCACCCTTGGTTTATTATTCCATGTCCTACTTTACTATCATCACGATGGATGCAGTAGACCAAGCACAAAAATTAACATCATTGGGCACTGTTGTAATGAACAAGAAACCATATGATGCAGAAGGTAAATAACCCTAGCTGTTCTAAAAAGTTGAATTGATAAAACGGGCGCCATTAACATTACAGTCATTGCCATCTCGACGGAAAGGATGCTTCGAAATAGCCTAGATCCACCTTCAGTGGTATCATCCCATGTTAAATAGAAAATAAGGTAGGAATGCAATCGTTTTTACATTTAAACGCCCAGTGGACTGAAAAAATGTCAGAAATGTTCCGGACAATAGTTGAAAATGGGTGATACGTGCAGAAAAGCGTGAATTAGGAACGGGAGCGACTAGAGCTTGAACTCGATGAAGAGCTGGATCCAGAACGCGAACTAGACGACGAGGAATTCGATGAATCTGAATCCGAGGAGGACGAAGAGGAGGAGCGTGAACTGGCTTCGCGGCCACGACGAGTTGACGAGGGTTTGCCGTCCGCTGTTATCTTCGAGGTTTGATTAGGCTTAGCTATTGGACTCCGTGAACGTGGACGACGAGTAGCGCTTGTTTCCATACGAGATGCAGGAGGACCTAGAGTGGTGGTGAGAAAGTAAAGTAAGCTACCAACGAACCATTCAATGAGAAGTGCCACTATGAAGGAAAATTCGTATAAATGGAACAAAAGGACGAGCAGGCCAAAAGATCCGAAAAAGATTAAAACCCTATAGCAACGGTCCGCAAGACTGACGGAAAGCACTGTAACATTTAGTCATGAAGTAAAACGTATCTTGATACAAAATTCAGCAGTCTTTTAGATTCAATGGAGGAATAGCGCGACTAGCTATGTACAGAAGAACATACCGCCCCCGGAACTGTGGAAATCAATTCTACTGGGCTTATAAAATCATACGCGATCGAACAAAAGTGATTACTGTAAAACAACTTCACCGGATTCCCTTCCCCAATCCCCCAACATGCAACAAACTCACTGGAAGAAATGATTCTAACGAACCGGAAAATCCCTGCCACAGGTCCCCGCCAGTAGGGAAGAGAAAGCGTAAAAGAAGTACACTTACTTCCAAATATGACGTGCTTTTGAATGACATGTATGACAGGTGCGCCCTTTTGATCGTAACATCATCTCAACCTAGTGCGTGAAGGGGTATAAGACGATGCTGAATCCGCAACGGCAGCAGCACGTGACAAAACGATCGGGAAATAGCCAAAGAAACTTCTCTCAATATCTACCGACCACAGTATACAAACGAAGGTGAAATCAAGTCATGATGAGTCAAACGGCCGAACCCGCTTGTTTCAGTTAGCAAGGCAGCTAAGACAATCAGAGCACCCCAAACCATCAGCGAACGATCGACGCAAGATACTGCAAAATTTCAAAAGGTGATCCGCAAAGTTACGCCAATGAAAACCCAGTATTTTTCGGCAGTTTATCGCGATTTTGTTGAAGCAATTGAGCTCTTCTGCTCCACCTACATTCGGGAATCACACGTCTAAGCATAACAGCAGTCGGAACGTGCTACCGGGGGAAGCATAGCTAACTGATTCAACTGCGTTGAACTGAAAAACGAAATTAGTGGGTCTATCCAGCCACTGTTGTTACGACACAGGCTTAACGATGAAAAACACGTGGTTCGGAAGATCGTTCAGATTTCACTACAGCGGCTGTCAAACAGGTGGGTGGAGTGTGGTCTTGTACTTTTATACGATGGACGGAGGACGATTTTATCACTTGCTGCCTCTAACGCTCACATTCAAGTATACGCTTGGTCATCAAATTACTGTTAAATTGGGTGTGAACTTGGACTTGTGTCAGTTGGCGGAAAGTACATGCGCCGCGTGCAATTGAAACAAGCTGATGCGTTCGGGAGGGTAGCTATCAAATACTAACGAACCCACCGGATTTCAATGCTAACATCAAAGGTTGCTGGAGAATTCAACCCTGCAACCAATGTGCAACCTGTAGGATTATAACCGCGCAGAGGAAGAGGATGTACGGAGCCGAACACTTCAAGAAAACTCGATGGCACCTTCAGTTGATTGAGTCATTTATGAAGAGATTAATTCGAAGAGGCAGGCTCAACAGCTCCCCACGACATGCAGCAACTTTCTAGCAAGCAATAAAGTCAGTGACCCCAATGGACAAACTGTTGAGGGAAGGAATAATGGATGTTATCGGCTCGTCAAAAGGGTTCTGGATTACGACCTGCGGCACAGCATTGGAAGATTGCATCTACTTATACCACATTTTTTCGCTTTCGGAGATCGAGACAGCTCAGTTGCTGGTCCATGGTTCGGACACAACACCAGCATCCCGACCGCTGGACAACCTGGTAATATCTTAGCCCTCGTGCTTCCATCGGCTGGCATAGGAGCTAGGCACGGAACGGGTGTTACAACTGAACGATCTACCCTTTCGACCTTTCTTAAACCTTTTACGCATCAGCTGTCGATTTAGATTCCTGGATATGAAAGATCTTGAGGAAAATAGATACTTGATTCAGATTGGCTCGATCTTTGTGCCGAAGAGCCCCGAGAGCCGTTGTCCAAGAGCGTTCCGGGAGAGGAAACCTAGATAATTACATACAAGGATCAAAACAGCATCAAGACTGATAAATAACAATTCGCCTTTCGACTTGGGAGCTCCGAGAAAATCTGTTCGCATAGCTGAAATAGCTCTTAACTCTTGTATGAATGCTAGCTTGGATCCATTCCTTTAAAAAAGTACAGTACAGTAAAGTCTCCTTGCTACTTCGTACTCATAGTTTGACTGCGATTGTTGATTGTGGTTCTATAATTGTACATACAGTCGGATATTTCAAATTCACTTGTCCGTTAACGAAATTGCAATAAGCTCTCTCAGTCCCAACAACCAGTAATTTGGATTTTGTGTAATTGAATGACGCAGTACAAGGAGTATCAAATGGTTTGCGTTTAGCTTTTCCCTTAGTCGAATCAGAATAACTCACCACGGGTAATCGGCCGATATTGACGGACGGATGTCAAACTCACGCGGTGATCCTTCGTTTCCTTCTCCTTCTTAATAAACCAGTTTTTGTGTAAAAGGGGAAACAGATTTTTCTTACTACGGGATACTGTCGTCAAGCTTTGGATGTTCCAATCTTTTCCTTGATGATAGGTCGTCAGTTTACAACTGCCACCACGAACAGTTCTCAAGATTTTAACAGTCGATCCTACGCCTAAAAGATCAATCCGTACAACTTGATTTTATGGCCCAGCTAATTCCAGCGAGGTCGAGTAAACCCTTCACCAGATCCATCTTCCAATGGAATTTCCAGACACCTTAGCTTAGTCCGTTTGTGAAAGTTGTATACAAGAGCGTCATTAACGAACAGGTACTAGACACTACATTGGGGTACATGAGAACAGCTAAGTTCTGTTACTTCAGTAACCATTACCTGAAATATCAAAACCAGTCAAACTACTATGCTGACAAGTTCACAGGTTAATCAAGCAAACAAACGTACTAGGGCGACGATAGCGCAATCCGCCAGGTGACCTCTGACGGTTAGCAGGAGGGCCGCTGCGACTAGCGAAAGGACTACCGCTGCTACCCCTTCTGGTACGCCTGGCCCTATCTTCTCTCTGTCGATCGCGCTCTCGCGAACGATCCCGCTCACGCTGCCTGTCTCTTTCACGGTCACGATCCCTCTCGTGCTCACGCTGCCGTTCCCGCCGACGCGCCACTTCGTCGCTTGGACGATCCCGCTCACGTAAGCGTTCATCGGATTCCCCTGTGCGGCGAGGCACTGCGATGTTATCCTGTTTTGTCATCCGGGACATGCCTCCTGGTCGATCAGATTCCCGTTTTGCCGTATCCCGTTCACGATCACTGGAAGAGAAACAAAAGTAATGCATTCTATTGAAACTAAAGGAGGCTATGTTCAAGCGGAGTGAGCCTCATTGCGTGGTGTACCAGGAAAAAAATGAAGACCTGGGGTTAGGCGTAACAGTGGACAAGTTCTTGTTTGTTAGTGTGAAGGAAAAAGTCAACAACTTGAAGGTTCCGAGGCACATATCCCAACCACCTGAACCCGGTAAACTCCATCTAATGCTCGTGGTTCTCACGCATTACCGAGTGCTAGCTTACAGATCACTTGGTTGAGGACGCAGGCAGGCAGCTATGCCAACGGGGCACTGGTGACCTAAGTTTGAGATGTTTACGGTCTTCAAATTGGAAGCCATGTCTCAAAACCATAGAATAAGACTGTTACAATTGTCTTGTACATAATACCCTAAAGCTCTAGTGAAATGTTTCTGACGCCACGAGCGGCGCTTTTTCCAATTCGCCACAAAACGATCCTGGCTTACGCAGCTGTCAACAAACGCAAGCCTTTGGCGCAAAGTTTCATAGCTACGACACTGAAAGTCCCGGAAAATTTTGGAGGCACAAAACGCAGGATGAAACAAAGGACCGCTTCTAATAATTCGCAGAGTAGATTGTGCAGACCTTTTATGACCGAAGCAAAACAATCTAGTTCGTACAGTCCAAGTCGATTGATCATTTTTTAGGTATCATCTTGATTCCTAGATTAATGGTCCTTTGGGGTGATCAACCCACGACTAAACTGATAACAGTATCAACCGGAATCAGAAGAAAGAATAGTTGTGGAAAGCCACACCATATGTGGAAAAAGTTTGAAGTTAACGTAAACAATCACTCGAACTTAAATGCTGGAATGAAAGCACAAGGTAGATTTACAAACTTCAAGGTCATAGGTCCAGGCATACGTACAAACAGGGGGCTACGCACATTGAGAAGGTGAGTGTTAGCCAACACTCCGCAACGCCGTTCAGATGTGACACATGCAACCCTAGTCAAAATCCCGCTTGATGCCGGAGTTACGCGGAATTAAGGACACTAGCAGCTGTGTGCTGACAAGTATGAGGCCAATACCTCTGTAAGTGAAACAGAAAGATATATCAGTACTTCACAGAGGGGAAAGTGCTTAAACTGACAGACTACAGTTTGCTTTTGGCGGGTCTAATGAAACACATAGGGATAAAGGCAAAGTACCAACCGAAAATATCACTCGGCGGCCTAGACTCTGGTTCTGAGTGTATATGCAGTCCGTCCCCATCACGACACCGCTCTTTTCGGGTGAAAAATTCTGATACCCAGTGGTGGCAGAACAAATTCGGCGTAACAGCAGTCCTTTTTTCCAACGAATTAATAAATTTAAACCTTTTGAGAAACGTTGTCTTTAAAAAGGAACTGAGATGTATTGGATCTCTAACAGCATGGCTGAATCACTCATGGGCAGACAGTCTCTCGAACTGTGCCTCGCGTATTAGCCTAAACAGCTTCTATACATTCCCGACCGCACCAGGCTCTTCTATTTCTTGAACCTTCTGGCTCCTCTATATCTAAACGGCGGTCTCATTTATGATCACGTTTAATCGACCGTTCTGAGCCCAAAACAATGACAGATAATGTTCTTAGATACAAGCATTTCTGTAGACCAGGTGTGAAATACCAAATGGTGATCACTACCTCCTCGCAATTAGGATCAACGTCCTCCAAACAGGCCGCTTGTGTCTTAATTTACGAATAAAAATTAGTGGGAACTCACACAGGACAAGGGAGGGAAGTGCACTGTGCATTCCAGAATGATCAATTGAGAATGGAGTCGCCTCAGATACCCGACGACCATGCGATTAATCTGGCTGCATGATCCCCCAGGGGTAGGGAGAAGCCAGGCAAGACAAAGACAACCACCACACTTAAGCTCAGTGCTTCTGAGGAACAACCAGTGATCAGTGCAAAGTTGTAAAAAATGCTCACCGCTGTCATTACGTTTTGCGTCGAAATGAACACACTACCAAGATGTGCCCCTGATGACCTGAGGAACTGACGTGTGTGCTGAAATCTCCACCTAGCTGGACCATCCAATCTGAACTCCTCGTGGCTTACAAACTGATGTTCTCCCTCGATAAAAAGGGTCTGCTGCTAAGTCATAGCTACAATGGATTAGCATACAAGTAAATAAAGGGCGGTTCATATTACTAACACCAAGAGTTCCTTGGAGGCGGAAGGTCAAACGGCACAAAATCGGTTGTCTGCGGATACGAGTAAGGAATATCAATTCGAGAACTAAAGGCTGCATCAAGACAAGGGTAAACCACTGGGGTAATTGCAGATCCATTTGAAGCTAGCAGCCGGCATTGTTCATGTGGTGAAGTGCCGTAAGCCCAATCATTGTTCCACTCCATTTACGGAAATGAGACAAGGCACCGGGAATGAACTCGCACGTTTAAAACGGTTCTTAAAATATGGAAGCAATTTATGTCTGAAAAGCGGACGTGAAGCAGCTGACGTGAGCAGTGGCACGCGATTAGTGGATTCTATTGGTGTCTAACGTGCCCACACCCCGGACCCACAGAAAGGTAACTATCAGTTAGAGCAGTAGAACGGTTAGGAAATTACACTGGAGAGAGTAACGTCTTCGCTTATTCATTCTGCTGTGTGCAGCAGTGAGAACAAACAAGATGGCGTTTGCAAGATCTCTCACCTTGGTCAAATATACGGATTGGAGATGAGCTATCACCAGAATCGAAGGTTCTTTAGAAGTCAGGGAAAACAAGCCTGTAGTGCGGCGGGGAAAAGGGACGTGGCTTGAGCCAAGGCGAAAATGTGATCAACGCATTTCCCATACGACCATATAGATAACTGCCGAATCCCAAGGTGCCCTGAGTGAAGGGCTACAAGACGGATTTATTCTGAAACTATCAAAACGTTCTTGGGACGCGACACTTAGTAAAATACACGAGCTTCAGCAGAATAGCCCGACTAACCACATGGTTGAGACCCCAAAGCCTACACAGGACTCTGATTACTGCACAGGAGCTTCGCACTTGTCACAGTGTCAATATGAAAGCCAAGACAGAAAGATTCCAATCAACCAATGTGATCAGCGTGAACATGCGTTTCGGTGCCGCACGAAAATCTGATTCTCAGAGTTGGCTAGCAAACTAACGTTGGACGGATCCCGTTCCATATTCGGTGGAAATCGCCAGCAGGTAATATGTGATGGGCTGTCGATGTTACATAGAGAAGAAGGGAACGAACCACTGAGCAACATGGAAAAAACATGCTGACGCTGCGTTTTAAAATACCTGATCGGAAAAATTTGTTGTACTGACCAACACATGTTAATTGTCTGCCTACAAGACAACGGGTAAGACAAGTTCACAGCTTGATAAAAAGGGTCATTTAATCAAAGAATTCAGAGACAAATGTGGCCTAAAGTGAGAAGCTAAGGATGGACTGACAGGAGACAAGGAAAAAGGACTACGGTCGTGAACCTTAACACATATGTTTGTCGTGGGACTATCTGACATAGAAACGAGCCCTAATTTGTGCATAGTGAGGATGTCTATAAGACCAAATCTAGCGTTACGGCTTGTTGACAAGTAATAAAATATTTAACACAATACCCAGAGGGGTACCATAGTGACAGGTAGCCAACCTACGTAACACACGCCGAAAATGCTGGACCCCAGGCGTCCGTATCGTAGCCGAACGGCTATGAAAATGTGGAGATAAGCTATCCTAATATCACACCAACAATACTCGGGCGTTCCAGATGAAGTACATTTTGTATTCCCGAACTATTCAAGTGGAAGATGATGTTAAGTTTAGCGGACGGTGATAGTAGAACCTTAAGTGGTAGTGCTGCAGCGCGATTTGTCCTGTAGGCCATTGACCATTGGCATCACAGTTATCAGGTGTATTACGACCTAGTTGACGCCGACCGTTTCGAATGGTGGCTTAAGAGAATGTCAAGTTTCGGGACAATGCTGACACCGTCCAGCTTGGGTGTCTGAATAGCTGTTTTCGAATAAAACACCTTAGGATAACCGTTAGACTCGAGGCTAAGTCTAAGTTACTGACAGCCGCAATGCACAGGACCTACCACACAGCCGAGTCAGTCTTCGTTTACAAGAGAAATCGCGTTCCTAAGCCACTAGTCAATATTCCACGAAGGGGTGTGAGGCTGTAGCACTGGACAAGTACCGCAAAAAATAAGATCAGAGAGCATGGAGTCGGTCACTGAAGGTGACTGAAGAGTATATGAAACGTAAGCTGGGAATAGTCCGGACACCTTATATGCTGATTATGAAGGTGATGTGCTACGCCACTTAAGTCCACTAATTCAGGTGATGTAAAGAGGGTTACCGCACAGGTTTCGCTCTACGTTCGTTGAGAAAATGTACGAACTAGTCTCAAGGACAAGTACCCATCAAATTCTCCTGAAGTAAGAGGTAGCAAGAGAGTCAATGCGCATGTCGTAGACCGCAAATATTTAGAGTTCGCGACCACCACTGACTTAAGAACTGATTCTGGTTAGTCATGACTGTTCTGAGTTTCTCAATGAGTTTCACGACGACTAAAGGACAAAATCACAGTAACAAATTACAGTTCATTTATAACACAGACGTCGGGCAGCTTCTTTTGTGGGGATCCTCAGAATCCCCAAGAATTATGGGTCATTCCTGCCACAACCGCGTTAAGAGAAAGTGTAAAGGAAAATATTTCCTAAGGTTTCCCAACGACCACCATTTGAAATGGGTTCAATAAGAGAGTTATACATTGGCCAAAACGCCACAGCGAAAGAAACTCGGAAAAAGGAATAAAGAGAGGGAAGCAGCCGATATCGAAGCAGGCAGCTGCAAGGCGGTGCTGTATCACATCATCCTCACCGGTATTTCTGGAACCAGAGCAGATCACTTATAAGGAAGCAGTGAATGCATATCAAAATGGAAAATCTGTAGCAGGTTAAAGCAAACAGGACTCACCGGACCTTATCATCAGTGGCGACAGCACCTTCACCACGGACTAATAGAGAGGCACGTGATAACACTTCAGTCACGCGCACTACTTCACCGTCAATCTGCCCACCATTCATAAAATTAACAGCATCCGCAGCAGAACTAGGGTTTTCAAAGGTAACGTAGGCATAACTGCGACTGAACTCCGGATGTAGACGATCGGGAGGCATATCAACGCTATGGATTTTTCCCCAAACTGAGAATATTTCAGTGATGTGGGCCTGAATAAAAAGAAGGATGAGTAAGGTTACGGAACGTTTAAGGTAATCCTACCCAACAAGATTGCCGGCCTGTTAGAACTTGTCGATATCTATCAGTTTTCCTCTCTCTTCTTGACTGCTGACCTACGAAATCTCCTTGAAAACGAACTTACATCCGTAAAGAAGCACTGGATCCAGAATAAAATGTCACTTTCATTTTAGTTTCCAAGGCTTTCCCTCTATCTTTTTTGTGAGAGTAAGCGTTCATGTTTGACTAGTCACAAACAGTTTAAGTAACCGACAGAAAAGAGGGAGCGCTTTGGTTAACAAGGGTCATTTAAACTTGAATAAATTCGATCAACCTCCTCGAAAGTATCACAAAGAACTGCAATTTTCATGTTGAAATAAGGCGCCTCGATCTATGAGATAAATTCGAGTGACAAAACGGAATCCTAAACGACATTCAGTTGAGTTGATCGAAAATAGGTGTACTTGTCGAAAATCCTAGCTTTCTTGTGTAGGTTACAGAGGTGAGTCTAGGCCTAAGGAGGACTTCGCTTATGGGGAATATAATGTAATGAGCCGATGTCGCGGAGCACCACGCGTCCGCAACAATAAAAGAAGCCGGAAGTCACAGTTAACGGCCAAATGGGAAACAACTTCAAATCAAGTGTCATGAGGAGAAAAAGTGGGGAAAATATCCTCACCTTGTTGACGTTTCTTGTAAGTTTTTCCACCAATATACGGGTGAAGGGTGGTAACACACTAGGCGACTTGCTGCGTTCCTTTACCAGCTTCTCCACGATCACCTCATCGTTTTTGGAGTTTCTGGGTGGCTGTTTGGCAGAAGCCTCACTTTGTTGTAAGAGGGGGTTGTCCAGAGAGCTATCAACTGTAGGGGTCGTCAGATGTTTTGCGGGCATCGCATTCAAACTTTGGGATTCATGCAAAGCTGCTGGAGCTATTGAGCGTGACATGTTTTCGGCACGTTTTGTACCACCTTCTTTCGACGAAACTACGGGTTTTCTTATGTGTTCACGCGATGCCCGATTATCCGAAGATTTACCTTGAAGGGCTGAGGTATTTTCCGTTTTGGTCAAGCACTCAAGGGGACGATTAGGAGGTTTCGGACGCTCGGAAGATTTTTTATCTGCAAAATTACGTTAAACGAGCACGTAGGTCAGAAAACAGGGACAGCATCTTTAGCGTACTATAGTATCGTAAGATGCATAAACAATGGAAGAGGATGAGATTAGACAGTGTCTAAGACTATATACATATATATATATATATTCAGCTGTCGTTCAGCTGTAAAAATCATCTGGTGTCAAGCGGCCACGCCAACCAAAGGGACGTCACGGTTCAGTTCAGTTTATCGGCTATAAACCATTTACCAAGGGTACATTGGTTCTGGTTGATGCAGATCCGATCACCGGAAAGCGGGGGATAGCCAAGCACTGAAGCCGATGGCATTTTCAGCTAGTTCGGAAACTGGCAGCTACACACTGAAAACGAGCTGAGTCGAAGACGGTGTTGTAAGCAAGCACTCGGTACCTTTGTAGACCTCGACCGAACGTGCGTTACAAGCCACCACGGTCTGAAAATGAAAACATTAGTTTCTTGAAGAAACTCTATTCAAACAGTCGGCGAAAAGTTTTCGACAGCCCCTGGCCGGCTTGGACTTTGGGCTTATCAGTTGGGCTCGGTCTGTCGGTTTCCGTATACCTTTTGTTCTGTTTGAAAGGAAATAGTATGAAATTCGGTAAATACTAATACGCGTCGCGTTCGTCGTGAGACTTAAGTGACCACCAGTTGTTCAACTGAAAGTTCTGTACAGAGGTCGCCGCATGTTTCATTTCGTACAATATTCAACATATCACTGTATTCTCTTGAAGACACTACTCACAAGGCTAGTAAAAACTCCTCGACAGCCGACGACGGAGTTCAGTCTGCTCAACAGATTAATCGCTACCCTTCCCGAAAAGTACTGAGTTTCGAAGTGGTCAAAGTACGTCTGAGGCTAGACCATTTCGAAGGAAATGTGCTGAAGAGAAGCAACCACACCGTGGAGTGTCTAAACGAAATCCCTCGATTTACTCTACGTCCTACGAAATCCTCGCTGTCCAGACAAATATGTCAACCCCAAAAAAGGCTCATAGAGTGGGACTGTGCATCCGCGCAACTATCTCTAACGGGTCTGAATGCGGAACTTGAGTCCGGTGTTGTCGTCTGAGCTCTATTCAGCCTCGGACAACCGTGTGCACCGAGGCATTCCGCAGTTGCGATAAACCGATTCACTGAAGACTTGAACTGCAATAGTAGCCGATCTCGCATATTTTCATTCCAAATTTCCAAAATTTTCGCACTCCAGTACGCTTCACCGTGGTGTAACCCAATACATCCACTCGACCATTATTTATTACACTTGGCTAACGAAAACAGACATTTTCGGGACCGTTCAATGGTCTTCGTCCGAGCTGAGTGAAACTTTTCACTTTAATATGGGTGACTACCTTAGATATTCAAGATGCTTATACGCTATTGGTGCATAAGCGCGACCAAACAACATATAAATCAATCATTAATTTATCAGCTGTAAACCGTGTGTCATAGGCACAGTTGTATGCACAGTCATATGCACAGCTTTGATGCATAAATGCCATTGATTGCGCGATTGGGCCATTTCTGCAAGTGTCACTAACCATTGGTGAGTTGAGTCCTGAGGTCTCCATTTAGGGTGGCGGCAGTTGTCAACCTGATTAAGTTTATTGGTTGCCGCCGTAACCTATGAAGTGTCGACCATTCACCTATCGTGGGAGAGTTCCTTATTCCTAAATCTGGCGTACCTCGGGATTACTAATCTGATGTTCCTGTCAGACCCGACAGATGCTTCGGAGACACCGATGGTCAAACACTGCCGTCTTTCGTATGTCCTCTACGCGTAGAGGCTACGTCTCTTATCCATAAAGCAGTATGGATCGCACTGCCGCAGTGTAAACTCTGCCCTTGACAGACAAACTCACGTCACGTCAGTGTCATAGTTGTCGGAGATTGACAAAAGCTGCCCTGGCTTTCCCGACTCAATAAGCAATCTCGTCTCCGGCCAGTCCACCGGAACTTATACAGCTGTTCCGTTAAACAAATTTATCTCCCACATCGATTGGCTCGTCTGCAAGCATGAAGTATGGGTTTGATGGAACCCAGTCTTGTGGCAGCGGTTTACACTTTGCAGATGTGAAGCGCATGCCAAACCGTGCGGTAGAAGTATTTGGGTTATTTATATAACCCAAATGATTCACATTTTTGAAGGGCCCAAACCGAAGAGAGCAACGTCGTCCGCATACTCAATATCTGCGAGCGTACGTCCCGGGAGCATTTCGACTCCCGAGGCAGGCAGAAATTTCAAGCAACATATCAGTAACAAAGTTGAAGAGAAAAGGTGAGAGAGGGCAGCCTCGTCTTACACCACTGGACATGGTGAACTCAGGCGAAAGCTTGTCGTATACTCGTACGCGTCCACAGGAGTCCGCATAGATTGCCTTCGTAAGGGATATAAATTTGGATGAGACACCTTTGATCGCCAGACACCATCAAAGTTTCTCACGACCGACAGTCAGATGAGGAAAAACAACTAATGTGGAATGTTGGAAAGCGTGGCGCTGCCAGTTTGCCCAAGCTTCGACAGTAGTAGTGGACGGTGTGTTCGAACCGCGGACCTATCGGTTAGTAATGTCACATCTTGACTACTGGGCTATTGTTTGAAACTCGTTCTATAACACCAGTATCCAACTAGCGTTTGGTTGTGACCTAACGTTGATCTGTTCATAAGCCGAGAAAGGTAGAGGGCTTCCCGACGAAAACAAGTTATCCAAATGCTTTGCAAATTTCTCGAGGGAAATCATTCCCAATGAGAGAAACATCAGTGAGGAACACTGGTTCTTCACCGTCAAATGTAGAAGGTCACCCATCAGATCACACACCACTAACACAAACCACGTGACAATTCCTGTCCCACTTGCAACCTTAGCCGACAACTTGTGCACTACAAATTCTCATCCATTTTTGTTTACGCGGCTACCACTTGCGTAACGCGCCAGGCTTATGAGCTTTAACACATCAGGTCAAGTTGTATTCATGTTCGTGCAATCATCAAACACGAAGGGACACCCCTCTTTTCACACTGCACACAAATAAATAGGCTCAACACACACACTCGCGCGCACAGGACAGGAAGTCAACAGAGCTCCGCAAGTCTCCACGGGCAACTACGGAGCACGTTTAGGAGCTATACTGCAAAGAAGACACGTCCCGCGTCCGGAACTTCACTCAGGAACTCTCAACAAGTGTCCTCAAACGATAAGTCACTTTTTGGCTTATTCCACTTTTCGCAGTGTATCTATCTATTTTTATCAGTTGCACCTAACTATTGTATTCATCACATTCTAGTAAGACAGACATTTGTTAGTGCTTGTTACCTTCTGATAATCATCTTAATTACGTCACACCTAGAGCACTGGCAATTGGTGAGCCCAACGTGACCGTTATACCATGTCAGTTCCTCCAGTACAAGATATTCCCTCACCTTCAATCACACCAACACCCAACATTAACGCTGCCTCTGTTCACCTTCCACCATTCTCGCACCACGACCTATGCATCTGGTTCACACAAGTTCAAACTCAGTTTGCCCTTCGCGGAACCACGCAAGAGCATACAATGTATTACCATGTGCTTGCAGTACTCCCTCCCGAAATCGCAGCCGATTTACGCGACATATTTATGGACCCTGACGGCACCAAGCCTTATACGCAGTCACGTACTGCCATCATTGAACACTGTAGTTTATCCGAACATAAACGACTGGAACACTACTTAGCGGATAATCTCTCCAAGGCTCTACCCCATCTCAACTATTGCGACGACTTTACAGCATCATGGGGGACCGCAAAATTGATGAAGCTTTGTTTAAGCAGCTTTTTCTGAAACGTTTACCCACCCACGTACAATCAATTCTCGCTTCCAGTTCAGAAGGTGTTCCACTCTCTGGACCTGCCAACATAGCAGATGAGATACTGGAAATTCAACCGTGGTCTTCTAGTATTTCTTCTGTAGATACACCAGTTTTTGTGTCCACTTTTCACGATTGTCTTGACAATTTAACTAAACGGGTAGAAGCCTTTCGCTTGTCTCGACCCTACCAGTTTCGCCGTGCGCTATCGCGTCCAGACTCGTGCATTCTCGAACACATTCAACCTCAACGGGAAATGGTCACTGCTGGTACCATAGCACTTTCGGACATCGTGCACGCAAGTGCTCGCAACCGTGTTCCTTCGAAATAACCACGCATCCCCTCAGTCAATTTCGGGAAACGCACGGGTAGAACCATAGAGGCGAGTAAAGTTCAATGCCCTCCTCATATCACTCGCCGGCTGACAGTTTTCGACAAAACTTCTGGCCTCAGTTTTCTTACTGACACTGGAGCCAACATCAGCATTATTCCTCTATCTGCCACTTAGTCCAACTCCAAACCTTCTACTTTCACTCTAAGTGCCGCCAACGGTTCTTCTATCAAGACTTACGGGCAGCGTGTTTTACGAGTTAATCTCGGGTCACACCGTGAGTTTACCTGGATTTTTGTCACCGCTGACTTGCATCACCCTATCATTGGCGCCGATTTTCTCACACATTTCAACATTTTGGTCGATCTGAAACAACAACGTCTCATCGACGCTCACAACCAACTCTGTTAGAGGTCGATCTATCCCTTTACCGTCAATTTATCCAGTGACCGTTTATAGAAGTGGCGATTCGCCTTATGGTGGATTGCTTAATGAATTTGCAGAATTAACCAAACCCGATTTTCACCAGCCAAACCCAAAACACTCCGTATTTCACTACATTCATACATATGGCCCTCCTGTTTTTACACGCTCACGTCATTTGGCCCCTGAAAAGTTACAGAGAGCCAAGAACGAATTTCAGCATATGCTCCAACTAGGTATCATCAGACCTTCTCAAAGTACGTGGACTTCACCTCTCCATATGGTACCTAAGAAAACGTCCTCAGATTGGCGTCCTTGCGGTGACTAACGTGCACTCAACAATGTCACCATAGCAGACCGCTAAAACAAGCACTAATGAGAAGGCAACATTTCGACGGAACTATGCAAGTGACATTATTTCGTGGAAACTCAATGGATCGTCATGAAAAAAAAACAGTAAGGACACTATTAACCAGGCCAGCCATAGCTAAACGAAAGCGTTCGAAAATCATAGTGATGGAACCCATTTCGACTCTCACTCACGGCTTTTGAGGCGCACTACCTCTACTTACAGACGAGGATAAAGCATGAACACTGTGCTTGTGAGCAGTTCCACATAGGTCAAAATAACCCTATAGCTACAAATTCCTGTGGGTTTATCGTAGAGTTCGTTTACTGGTAAATTTTATTACACTATGCGCCACATTGAAGCTCCAAGGACAAACCAACAAAAACAGGAAAACTGATCAGTATACCTTTGAGCCGGACAGTTTTTTTCGGTGACTGCTTAGAAGACTGTGAACTGTCATAGTTAGACGAGTCAGCAGAATCAGAATCAGAAGACGACTCTGACGATCGGGATTCCGAAGAGTGACTTTTTCGACGTTGACGTCGTCTAGGAGGACTTCCAGATGAGGCTTTTCCTGGAGAACGCTTCGTATCACTATTTTTCTTTGTAACACCAGTCCGCGAGGACTTTACAACCGGAGTGGTTGATGATTTCAAGATTGACGTACTCTTTGTGCTCGTCTTCGCATTTTTGCTGTCTAAATCCGGCATGTTGCGTCTAGAAACGTCCAAAGGCAGTTGCATTAAGCAAAAGTTATAATATGCATAATCATTCCACATGATAGTTTCTATTGACAGCCACATCAACCAAGATACAAACACATCAGGAAACCACCCCACCAGTGAATATTGTTCAGGAAATTCTTTAAAAGTCACCCTATTTTCTAGATTATTTCGACCTCCTCAGTGTACTATTCAATCAGAATGCAGATGATCAATCCAATAAGATACCCCGTGGTGTATTTTATGAGATATGGGTATAACGCTAAGCTGGAAGAGACAAGGTGTGTGCTAGAGGACAGATAGCAGGGAGACAGTGGGCGTTATTGGTCTCGCAGACGAACACGTACAAGCCACACAAACTGTTTCACATCCAGTCGACAACAAAGGTTGAGACGCCATCTGTGAATGTGCCAGCCGTTTCGTCGCTGCTATTGGTGGGAAGACACTTGCAGATTTGTACATTGACCTTATCTGTCAAACTACAATCAGAACTAATACAGTTTCCAAGGTACGTGTCTTTGCTGGAGACCCGGCGACAG